>JAJOZX010005555.1:0-308786 GCA_023014485.1 Bathynomus jamesi | reverse complement strand
AACTTTACACAGGCAACTTGTTAATGCTATAGGACTAAAAGATATAGGGTCAGTAGAAGGTCTACCTGGCTTATACAGAGGGATTAAATACTCTCTCTCCAGCAATCTGGGAAGACATCTCGTAACCATAAAAAATTATAAAACCTTAGTAAAATTTCTTTATTTTGTGGGGTCATATTAGATAGAAAAGGATATACAATATTATCTCTACCAGGAGCTGTTAGTTTAGTATCCTTAAGAATTCTTTCCAGTTCATATATGGTAAATGGGGAGTTGTAAGTAGTATCACTTGGTTCAAAATGAATAGGGACAAACTCAGATTCCACCATATGATATACAAAAGGTTCAATATAAAAGGAGAGGCTACTGGTGTTTGCAAAACTACTGCCTAAAATCTGGGCAGTGTTAACTGGATCAGCATATAAAACACCTTCAGACTTTAAAACCAAAGAACCCCTAGATCCCCTATTGGCACTAAAACGCTGTATTTTATTCCAAACCTCACTCACTGTGGAATGTGACGATATAGACTGTACAAACTCTCTCCTTGAGTTCCTCTTAGATAGTCTAACAACCCTGCGAGCCAATGCTTTTGCTTTTTGATAGATGACCAATATTTCTTGTATGGGATTACCAACAAAAGCCTAAATGCTCTTTTTAACTCTAAGAGCTTCAGCACAGGTTATCATTCCACCAGTAGCTATTTACTATATTTAAAGTTCACTGTAGACAAAGAGCAGGGAATATATTTAGATGCACAAGCAATGAGTGAGTTTGTTATATTACAACAATTTTCATCAGCACTTCTACAAAAATCAACTGGAGGAAGAGAGAGATTGGCTTCAAAGGTTAATAAAGAACTACCTATCTTCCATTTTGGCCTCTTAAAAATCAACAACTCCTCAAAAGTGTCAAGAATAATAGGGAAATGATCACTGTCATATAAGTCCGGTAACACAGTCCAAGATAGTTGCTGAAATAAACCAGAAGAGGCAACTGTTAAGTCAATGCTTGAAAAGTGTCCCCTAAATTCAGCACAATAAGTTGGGACTGGAGAGTTCATAACAAATAAATCTAGATCAGTAAACAATTCTGCCAGTAAGTTACCCTTAATACAACTATTATGTGAACCCCAGGAGACATGATGGCTATTGAAATCTCCCATTAGTAGGACTGGTTGTGGCACTTTCAAGAGGACACACTCAAATTCCTTTCTTGTAAGAGTCAGATGTGGAGGTAGATAAATGGAACAGACCAGGGTTGGCAGAAAACCCACTTTTTTAAAAAAGCCCACCCCAGGTGGGTTTTTTCGGGTTTTTTACCTAAAACCCGAAAACTCCCGGGGAAAATTGGGTTTTTTCATATGTCCATTTTTTTGTCATCTGCTGGCTTTAATATCATATATGGTAGTTCATATTAGACCTACCTATTCTTATTTTTATAATAATACTGTACTGTACCGTACACTATTAATATAACATTTGTCTTGTTTTTAGCAAAAAGGTTGCCTTCCAGGCAATTAAGCATAAAAAGTTATTATTTTCTCAGATTGAGCTTCACAACAAAATTTGGAAAACATGGACCAATTTGAACTAAATTTGGTGTGGTAAATTATCCTATTTGTTAGGCTATACTTCCTATGGAAGACAGGCCCCTGTGTCTTCTGCTGGAAGTAGATGAATTACAGCTCCCAAAGGGAACTTAATTCAGCTAGTTATATCTATTTAATTCATATTACTGAATATTTTTTCTCTTATTTCACAGTTAAATAAAACAAACTGGCAACAGCATATTTATCTTTACTGCTAGCCTACAGAATTAGTCTGTTTGAAGTTATAACTGCATTAAATAATGCCAAAGACCTTTGGATCAGGAAGAAAATCAGGGCATGAATGGAGTGAAGTCAATATTATTGATGGGACTAGTAAAGTTAGATGCAAACATTGCAATAATGAAATAAGTAATAAAATAGAGCGAATAAAAATGCATTTAATGAAATGTTTGAAACACATGGAATCAAGAAACAAGACTGACAATACTGCCAGTACATCATCTTCATACTGCCATGACATAGACCTCTCAGATGATCCAGACTCATCCTCACCACCACTGACACAATTACAGATGAAAAAAAGAAAAATTCAAAAGAAAGTAAGCGATTTTGGCATGACAACAACAACTTTGCAGAAAAATGTCATTGATAACAAAATAGCCAAATTCTTTTATGCAAATAATATTCCATTTCTATGTGCAGTCTAAGTATTTTATTGAAATGATAGAGACTCTAAGACCAGGCTACACTCCACCTTCCCGTCGAAATTTGTCTGGTCCACTTTTAAATACAATCCATGAAGAAGTTGATTTATCCACAAATTACTAAGCTGCCCACCAAGTTCAGCCTCGATTGAAAGAGTGTTCTCCACATTTGGCCTTGTCTGGACCAAATTACACAATAGATTAGGCCTTGAAAAAACTGTAAACCTTGTAAAAATTAACAGGCAATTGAGGATGACTGACCCATCTGATTGGAAAAGTGATGAAGAATAGTTAGTCATTCAGTAGATGTATATTCAAATTTCAAACAATATATAGTTTCATTTGTTCAACTTACTGTACACAATTACAATGTTCAATATAACCACATATAATAAGTCAATATTTTTCTATGTATATACCAGTATGTATTTCATGCTGGAAATTTTGGAAAACATTTATTTATTTTTGTATGGATTTATCTAGTAAACTTTTGAACTTTGACTTTTACATTACATGGGAGGGAGAAGAAAAGTCTGATGCCCATGAAACTCCCCTCCCTATGAAAAGCAAAAGTTGGGGATGCTGAGATGCTTGGACACTTAAAACTTATTAGGATTGTTTAACCTCCTTCGCAACATGCTATATATAGAGTTACATGACAGAGGAGGGGACCGACAGCTTACCATAGGTTCTGAACCATGGGTCGCTGACTGACTTCCACCCACCACAATCCTGGAGTACCATACCACCCTGATTGGCTGATGTCTACACTCTATAACCTGCTACCTCACCCAAAGAGTTATACCTGTAGGTCTATTTGTTGACTCATGTTTGCTTGCTTTGCATGTAAAATCATTATAGGCACCTATATGACAATTTTTAAAAATAATTGCATATGCACTTCTTAAGTTTCATGAAAAAAACCACAAGTGGGTAAAATAGTGGGTTTTTTCAAGTGGGCTTTTTTAAAAAAACCCGGGTGGTTTTTTTCGGGCTGGGCCCACTAGTGCCAACCCTGGAACAGACAGTAAAAGACACTGACCTAAGGTGAATTCTGGCTACCACAATTTCAAAATCTGAACAAATTGCAACAGGAGAAAAAGGGATGGAATTGTGTATCCCTAGAAGGACACCACCACCCTGCCTTGTCATATCTTTATGAACACAAGTATATCCCTTCAATCCAATAGTAGCTTCCTGACAAAGATAAGTTTCTTGCAAAGCAAGGATAGTAGGTTTATGATCACTTATCAAGGTCTGAAGGAATGGATATCTTTTATGAAAGCCCCTCAAATTCTACTGACATAACTTAACAGACATGATGAATAAAAGTGGTAAAAAGAAATTAATCTCCAAAGAGAATCCTAAAACCATCTCTACTATCTATGTGACTCTTTGGTATTCCTTGTTTCCCAAGCATGAGGGCCAATTTGGTAACAATTGCCTTAGGTTGAAGATTCAATTCGGAAAGTTTCTTATATTCATTAATTATATCCCAAATAGAAAAGTTTGGCATGTCATTGGATGAGCTGAGTAAACTCTTTATAGGAGAAATAGTAGTGTTAGAAGGAGTATTACTTGTTGTAGCCATGGAAGAAGCATTACTGGCTGTATGTAATTCATACTGAGTTCCAACTGACACATATGTAAGAGATTTAGACAAATTCTGGGTACCTACTTGAGCATAAGATGCAGAGGAGATCTGAGGAAATAAATGAGAAAAGTACTTACGTCTAGCTTCAAGAAAAGACAAATTATCATCAAATTTGATATGAATAATCTCACTATCTCTGATCCAATGGGGACACTATTGAGAACTAACAAAATGAGAAGCTTTACAATTAATACAAGCAACATCTTTATCAGGTAATACACAGGTCTCTATCATGATCTTGTCCACATTTAAGACATCTGTTACTATTTGTGCAGGTTCTTGTCCCATGTCCATACCTCCAACACTTAAAACAAAGTAAAGGATTAGGATAATATCGCTTGACATCATATGCTAAATATCCACAGAATAGTTTACTAGGAAGAGTAGTCCCACCAAAAGTACATACCGTACTAAAAGAGAAGTTGGAATCTTCTCTCAACCTTTATTTAATGATTTATACCAAGAACAGAATTGGTAAAAGACTAATTCAGTCAAAATTTCTTCAGTTGATAAATGAAGGAGTTCTGGGGCAAAAATAATACCCTGAATTTGGTAAATTTATAGTATTACACCCGTCTCCCTTTGGAGGTGAAATTTATGTTTTTCCTATGGTTTTTGATGTGTTTTGAACGAATCTGACCTTCAAAAATTTGTAATTTTATTTATAATCTGTAAAAATGTAATTTGCACACCAAATGGTTAACAGATTTGGCTTCAGCACATCGAAATTGACCTAATAAAATATTATTTACATCATACTTCGGGTTGCGCCATTTTCTATATAATAACCAAATCTGTTAACCATTTGGTGTGCAAATTACATTTTTACAGATTATAAATAAAATTACAAATTTTTGAAGTTCATTCATTTGCCCATCATTTATGTTTTGGTTCCAATAATTTTGCTCCGCGAGTCAAAGTAGTTCTTAACAGAAGCAATTTTATAACCCTTTTAAAATGTGCCCTTTTAATGTTTGTATAGCAATGGAGTGTGAAGGGTGTTCTGTTAGATACATTGAAGCTATTGTAAAGTGTTACGAAAATGATGAAGAAGCAATTCTATTTTTCTAAAAACATGGTGTTTTGCTTTCTGAGTTGTCGTGCCCAACGTGTGGTTATTTTACTCTTAGGTTAGGTTAGGTTAGTTTTCATGTGCTTATTAGCCATTTTTTAGGCAAATGCTTCAAATAAGAGTAAAATAATATTTTACTCTAATTTGAAGCATTTGCATACCAAATGGTTAACAGATTTGGCTTCAGCACATCAAAATTGACCTAATAAAATATTTTTTAAATCATACTTCGGGTTGCACCATTTTCTATATAATTACCCTGACCTAACCTAACAACCTAGCCTAACCTATCCTAACAACTAAACCTAACCTATCCTAAAAGAAAAATAGGAATTACCTTTAAAATCTAAGACAGAATAATCACAGTACCATCTTTTCTACAACGCCACAGTTTCTGGTCTTGACGATATGTACACTCCGTTTTACAATGTGGACACTTCACTACTGTCGGTAGAACACCGTGAGCACGCAGAAACAACGCTTTTTTTCTAAATTTTCATAGAAAGCGACAATATAGCGGTAATAATTGAACGAACACGTCACACGAAGCCATTCCAATAGCAAACTAATTCAAATTCGAAATGGATGGAGCGCTCTGATTGGGCAGACATGTGACATCAACACACACGAACACACAAACGAACGTACAAACACACACTAGATACACCAAAAAAAAATTTATATCTCGAAAATGAAGCATTTGCGACAGAAATGCTATAGAAGAAAAGTGTCTTATAATTTAAAAAATCTACCTAATGAATATATAATAATTGCTGGACGTTAGACGGGTGTAATACTATAATAATACCCTGAATTTTATTCAAATTATAAGCAATCGTAGCCTCAACTTCATAAAGACCATTTATAATTGATTTAGTACCCAAGAGAGCCTGAGACTCATTTATAATTGATTTAGTACCCAAGAGAGCCTGAGACTGTCTCGAGTTGATGGTATTCACGAGTAATGAGCCAGACCTACAATAGGCGACAGATTTCACTGGTCCACCACAAATAAGCTCTATAGACTTCTTAACACCAAAAGGACTAAGTTTGGTTAAGGGAACTGACAAATCTTTGCTATTCAAAAAATATAAGACATGCTCAATAGGAAAATTAGGTTCAGGACTATTGGTAGCAGGTCTAGCAGATGTAGGACAATTCAAGGGTTGAGTAAGACTAGATGGTTCCAGAGTATCTAATCTTTGAGCAACTTCATTGGAACTTTTCTTGCAAAAAGAAGTGATAGCATAGTCAGTTTGCTTAATGACCGTACTCAAATCCATCAAGTCATCACTGCGAGCCGACTCAAGGGTCTTAGAATCATCAACCCGTAACCTTTTAGAAGTTACTCCTTTACTCATGATTGGATGTAGGGAAGTAAATATAACCTATACGGTGACACCCCAGGGTTAGGGTATAGGGCACACTAAGGCCAGGCCTAGCCCAATGAGATGAGCTAGGCCACAGTCGTTACCAAAAACACCCCTGACAAGGCCTATGCCTTGCCAAGATCTTTTAACAAACAAGTGTACAAAAAACAATTCCAAAACGCAGGATCAATCTCAACTGCAGCCCTGGAAAGATTTTTTAACACCACACCCCTGGTTTCAGTTAGAAAGAATTTGATCTTTGTCTTAACAAGCAATTGAGCCACGTCCGATTACCACAAAGGTTCACCGAAAAGTCCTACAACCAATAGACAAGCTTTGCCGCCGATAAAATATAATGTTTATTCTAAAAAAAAAATAACTTTGATGTCACTTTTCGTGATTTTATTTGAACGTTAAGAATTCTTGACAACTGTCGTTGGAGTTTGAAAATTTTCTCAGGTAGAATAGAAAAACCACTAGACAAAGAAGTCTTTTTTTATTTAACCTTTACAAAACAAACATTTTCTATATACTAGTTACATAGGTGCGAATACACATAGGTCTACAAAACCTATATACATATATATATACAAAGGTGGGCAGGACCGAGTTCCAAAAGGACCGAACTCCTGGAACTCGGTCCTTTTTAAGGACCTTGAGCGGGAAAGTCGGTCCTTTTCTCAGTGAGGACCGAAATGAGGAGCGACGGTCCATTTTTAAGCAATTCCGGACGGTCTTTTTTAGTGATTTTAGTGTGTTTAGTGATTATTTGAAGTTCTAAAGAAGACGGATCGTTTCCTCCAGAAGACTCAGAAAGAGACTGAGACTGAACTGAAACTTGTTTCAACACCTGGAGGAGACGAAGAATCTACTGATGTTATTGCTTCAACTTCAAGTCAAGCAACTGGAGCTCCTAGCGGAAGAACTGAACCCGGCAATCCCTGGCCGTATCTGGACAAATACTTTGAATACCTGGGCCCCAAGGGTGAGCAGAACACGCCTATCCCATCCAGTGCCGCCGTGGAGAGGCTCTTCTCTTTGGGGAAGGACGTCCTCAAGCCGAAAAGGTCAGGGCTCAGTGACAGCCATTTTGAAATGCTAGTCTTCTTGAAGGGAAACTCAAGCATTTAACTTAATAACTTTTTTCATCATTTATGTATTGTACTAATTATAATTTACATTAATAAAATTAAAGATTTCCGGTGTCTTTAATTTAATTTTTCATTTTAATCAAATTTTTCACTTATATTATATATAAGGACCGAGGACCGAGTCGTTCCTAGGTCCTATCTTCAGAAAGGACCGTGACCGGGACCGTCGGTCCAGTTTGAGGCAAGGACCGGGACCGTCGGTCCTTTTTGAGGCCCGGGTGCCCACCTTTGTATATATATATATATATATATATATTACTTGGCGTGAAACTCCATAAAACAATTTCTTACCTTTGTGAGACACAAATTGACTTTGCATTTTATACAAATGAACACTGTTACCCCGTTGCAACCTGGCTTTTTGCACCTTCCTCCCTTTTCTCCAACCTCTGGAAGGTGGCCTACTCCATCTGAGCGAATCTCAATTCCTGGTATTGCTTTGGATGCGTGTCCTTTTTGTTTCTTACTTGTATGCATGGATTCAACAGTGTTACTAGTAGAAGGTCTGCCTCGTTTGCCTGTAGCTCTTTTCCCCTCCAGTAATAGTGCATTGGCTACAGACAGCTTGAATTCTTGTAGCATCATCAATTTCCTTTGTGGGATTCCAAGATGTTTGGAGTCTCTCCTGAAGAGGAGCCAGGAATTCACAAGAGCAACATCCAGGAAATGAAAAAACAACTTGTGGTAGTACTTCTTAGATCTAGTATGGATTTTGTAAAGGGCAAGTAGAGAGTCTATCGTGTCTACTCCCCCCATAAATTGGTTGTATGTTGCCACAATCTTTGGGCATGACACCATAACTGTCTCTTTCTTTTTCTTATCAAACCTCTTCACCTCTTCCGTTGGCTGGGCAGAGGAAAATGATGACACTAGAGACACACATCTGTTGTCCGCCCATTTTACTGCTCTTATTTCAACATCATCTACCAATGCATTCAGTTCTACATGGGAACCTCTACCTTTCTTTATAAGATCTTTGTCACTGGGAAAAGAAACCCCCGGTAATCGACATTGCCTGACTGTTCCCAATGAATATATATTTTTCTTAGCCAGAGTAGTAATCAGAGGCACCGAGGTAAACCAGTTATCAAAAAGGATCAAGTAATTCATTTCTGTAGGAATGCACTTTGCCAACTGGAGCACAATATTGGAACTTGGTCCCAAGTCTGGCTCACCACTAACTGGCTTGACTTTACCATCATAGATTTCGAAGTCATACAGTATTCCATCAGACTCACAGAGGGAAAATATTTTGTAACCCCACTTATGAGGTTTACTCGGAATATATTGTTTCAAACTAGATGCTCCCTTGAATGCCACCATTTGTTCATTGATGCAGAGCATCTGTGGCATAGGAATCTTTCTAACTTTATTCTGCAAATGTGTGACCAGTGGTCTGACCTTGTAAAGCTTATCATATTGGGGATCATTTCTCAATGGCATTTTTGAATTGTCATTGCAGTGGAGATTAGATTTTATTTCCTCCCATCTGTCCCTACTCATCGACTCTGACACCATGGCAAGCTTTAGCTGACTGCTCCAATACAAGCGTGAATATGAGAGCTTTACAAGGGACATTGCAAAAAGAATCCCAAAAAATTGTTCTAGTTCATCACTGGTTAGCTGAAGAGGCTTATTAAGGTTCTTTTGCAATGCATATAAATTTGACTGATAAACAAGGTGATCAATAATATTTTTTGAAAAAAAGTCTGAAATATTCAATAGGCCTTCTGACACTCTCAGCAGATGGAAGTTGGCCAAGCCATACTGGAATATCGCGAGATGAATGATCAGCACTTACATTACGCCATAAACATTTTCGCCCAGACTGCCGTGCATTTGATGGCTTTGCTTGTGTAGAAGAGGTTCCAGGTGTTGACTGGGAAGCAACGCTTTCCTGCTCCTCCTCATCAACGTCTTGCACAAAATCCAATCCTTCTTCGCCATCACTCCCTAAAAAAAGAGGAGAGATATGTATACAGTACATATATATATATATATATATATATATATATATATATATATGTGTGTGTGTGTGTGTGTGTGTGTGTGTATTCACACCTTTAGTTTATACTAGTTTAGGCTATAAATAATATATATATATATATATATATATCAGTGGTGGGCACCGTTAACCAAAAAGTTAACTTCGTTAACCGTTAATCCGTTAATTCGTTAAACATGAAACGGAAGTTACCGATAAACCGTTAACGTTAACTTTTATTATAAAAAAAAATGAAAAACACAATATATATATAATTTAATTTTCCCTCTTCTTCTCGTTCTCCATTTTGTCCATGAGATGCATGTTGCCCTTCATGAAAATTAGCATATCAAAGTTTTCATCAGACAGGGATGATCTCTTGGCCCTCAGGATGTCCTTGCCCATAGAGAACAAACGCTCCACTGCAGCACTGGAGGGGATGGCAGAGATACTAAAGAGTAACAGCCTCTGGCGCCACACGCTCACATTTACTTCTCAACGCCATCTATTATCTCATAAAGAAACTAATTCACATTGGGACTTGAAAGTACCGGCAGGATCAACAGGGTAGAAAAATAATTATGGAGATTTTAAAGATGTGGTACCTAGAAGTACCGCCAGGACATAAAGGGTTAAGGTGAAAACGCTCCCATTGTAAGACATCAATTGACTTAATTTATGTCATCAAAGTGACATGAGAATTGAAATCTTACCTGATCAGTTTTATGGTTCTTGAAATGTATCAAGGAGACTACTAATAAGGTACTCACAGACATATTATAAATATACATGACTTACTTGACAACGATTATTTTTAAATATTCACTAGCACAAACATGTTGCGCAAAAGACACTGCAAATGAAACGAATGTAGTTATTTGTTGTAATTGTTACATATATATTATTGAAAGTGCCTTAAAATGCTCGTGATATTTCTTGAAAGAAGTTGAAACATTCAACTCAAATGGCAAATCTTTCCGCCTGATTTTACAGTCGACCATGTTTTGCTCAAACCAATGCCATAAATAACTACCATATTTGGTAAGACACAAATTGTGGCGACGGAAACAAATATATCGCCTGATTTTGCACTGCGGAAATGGAAATTCGTTCATCACTATTAACAGTGGCGGATTAATTGCGCACCTGCTCAGCACTGAAAATAATATAAACTTTTAAACGTTTATTTATGAATTTTTTGGGTTAACGGACTTGAGTTAACGGAAGTTAAATGTAACGGAAGTTAATTAGTCCGATAATGATTTTCAAGGTTAACTTAAAAGTTAAATCGTTAACGAAAAAGTTAACTTCGTTAATTAACGATTAACGGATTAACGGTTTGTGCCCAGCTTTGATATATATATATATATATATATATATATATATATATTATATATATATATATATATATATATATTATACAGTATATATAATATATAATAATCCTACATTATATTGCATACGTCATATAAATAAATGAAAATGGTCATGGGTATGAGGTATGTCAGGATGTCTGTAGCCAGTGGCGGATTTAGTGGGGGGCCGAGTAGGCCATGGCCTACGGCCCCGCGCCTGTGAGGGCCCCGCGCCCTCACATATAATTATAATGTTGGATTCCACTATAAATAATACAATTGATTAATGATTAGTGATAATTATGGTATCACTCTCTTTGCTGGCGGGAGTTTAGTTCTATTCAGGCCGCTGTGGAGTGCACATGTGAGTGTGTTTAGTGGTAAGTAATGGTAAAAGTCGTATCTCGAAAAAGTCGCCAGTCAATAAATGGGGATGGGGGAGTTTTAGTCAGCTTTATAATAACATAAATAAGTTGAAAAATGTTAAATTAATGTAATTAATTTTTTTTATGAAACGTACTTAGGCTAGGTTAGGTCAGTTTAGCTTAGATTTCATAATAAATACATTTTATACATATTTACAAAGCTGGGCACTTGCGGTATTTTTTGCGGTACTGCGGTACTGCGGTACTACCGCACTACCAAACCGGTACCGCATAACGCAGTACCGCAAAGGATCGCTGAAAGTACAGCAGTACCGCTACCGCATTCAAATTTCCCGCGGTACTTTCCGCGGTACCGACAAACACGACTTTTCAAAAAATTAACACTTTTTTTGAAGTAAACCTTATTACAGGAGTACAGTAAGACGAATGCTGCGTGTGTTGCATCAGCCTAACTCTAGACACGTTAAGTTTTCGTTCAGAACATGTTACGTTGCCATCCTATCACAACGCCTCAGTGCAGTGCTTGCTTTTGAGCCGGTTGCACGTGTGTTACATTTCTGTGACAAAGATCGATTTTTAGCCATTATGGCAGAAAGTTCAGGTGCGAAATCGCCGATATGCAATTTCTGAAAATATGTGCTATTACTTGTGTTGTTCTTGTGTGCAGTACCGCAGTACCGCAGTACCGCGGAACGCACCAGGGGGACCTGAAAAAGTACCGCAGTACCGCGTAACGCACTGGGCATGCTGAGGTACCGCAGTACCGCGTAACGCACCCCCAAATTTTGGTACCGCGCCCACCACTGCATATTTAAGGAAAAAGTCGCCACTGGTGGGGGCTGGCGACTTTTCCCATAAAGCGACTTTTTCACCCGAACAACTGTTTAGTGTCTGTATTTAATTAATTAATTAAACTGTATTAATTAATACTAAACCGAGGGTCAAGTGTAAATAGTTTGTTTTTTATGTTTTTATGTTTCAGGATAAGGCAGTGAGGCTGCACTGAGGCACAATGGAGAAATCAACAAGTCGTGATCGTGATCAAGGGAGGAAGTATAAAGCTGGCTCTGTTAAACGACAAGAAAAGGCAGACGTAAACCAAAGAGTAAAAAAACTACCAAAAATAACTCAATGGTTGACATATCCAACAGTATCTGAATCTGCAAAATCACAAACTCAAACTGAATCCGGTCAAACTGAATCTGAATCAGTAGAGACACCAATTACGCCTGAAACAACTGGAGAAGCCACAACTAGTACTGAACCTAGTGTAGTTAGCGCAATTGAACCTGAACACAGTGACAGTGAGGAGACACAAGAGGAAGTGAAAGTTATGAATACCGGTACTGAACAAGGATTTGAAACGGATCTTGGATTATGGCCTAAAATAATTACTGAAAATGTGTGTGACTATTGGTTGAAAAAGGGAAGCGCAGAATGTCGACACTGTGATGGTGACTTCAAAGAGTCAGCTGTGAAAGAGCTAAACAGAACCCGTCATTGTACAAAGACATTATTCACTCGAACTCATTCATTATCTGGCCAAGAAATTAATCTTAAATGGCTCTGTTACTCTAAAACAACTGGTAAAGTGTATTGTTTTGCTTGCAAGCTTATGTCAAAGGTGGAAAGCTCATTCACAACTGGCTTTAATGGTTGGAAGAACGCTAGGTATGTCATAGAATCTCACAGTAGGTCAGATCAGCACAGGAAAAGTATGGTCGAAATGATATATCGAAAGACTGCGGGTGCCCGTATTGACTCTAATCTAGTACAACAATATGAAAGTGAATGCGAGTACTGGCAAGCAGTATTGAGGAGGTGTGTAGATGTTTTAAAGCTACTTTGCGAACGCGGGCTAGCCATTCGAGGTAAAGATGAAGTAATTGGATCAGTACACAATGGAAACTATCTTGGGATTCTAGAGCTGCTGAGCACATACGACAGTTTCTTGGCAGCACATATCAAGAAACACGCAAACAAAGGTAGTGGTCATACTTCCTACTTGTCCCATGTCATTTCTGAGGAAGTCATTGGAATAATGGCAGAAAAGGTTATGTCCTCAATAACAGATGAAGTAAAAACAGCAAAGTACTTCTCAATTTCTGTTGACTCCACACCTGATATTTCACACATGGATCAACTTACTTTTACAATCCGCTATGTACTGCCTACTACAGGTCCAGTTGAAAGGTTTTTGCAGTTTATTCCCATGCTAAGCCACACTGGCAGAGATATTGCTACAACTGTTCTTGATTTTCTTAAAGAGAAGAACATTCCAGTTATCGACTGCCGAGGACAGTCCTATGACAATGCCAGCAACATGTCTGGTAAATATCTGGGGACCCAACAGATAATCAAGAATGAGTGTAGTGAAGCTGAGTACATACCATGTATGGCTCATTCCTTAAACTTGGTGGCTAAGTGTGCTGCAGAAAGCTGTCCTGCTGCAGTGTCATTGTTTGCTCTGGTACAAAATATGTACTCCTTTCTTGTTGCATCTACTTATCGTTGGAGGAGACACCGTGAGGTACTAGAGACTAATAAAGATAAGAAGTTGAAAGTTGATAAAATACTTTCAGACACTCGTTGGTCAGCACGAGCAGATGCTGTAGCTGCTCTCAGTAGAGCACACAAAGAAAACATCATTGTTCTGGAAGAGTTATTCTCAGATCAGAATCAGCCAGCTGAAACAAGAGCTGAAGCAAGTGGTTTTCTCAAAGGTTTGAAAAAACTTGAAACAGTGATTCTTCTTGAAGTTTGGGATACAGTATTGGAAAGGTTTCAGAGTAGCAGTATCCAGCTGCAAAAATCTGGGCTCTCCCTCAACACAGCTGTCACACTGCTAGAGTCTCTTTTACAATTTGCTAAAGACCTGAGATCCCAGTTCGATGACTTTGAAGCAAAAGCTATGGCTAAGTGTGATCCCTGTGATGTGACGAGTAATGATGCATACTACGCCGACACGCAGTGTATTAGGAAGCGCAAGCGTCACCACGATGAACTAGACTCCGCGGAGGATGTTATGCTGACAGGGAGAGACAAGTTTAGAGTGACTGCATTCTTGCCCATCATTGACAAGCTCTGTGCTGCCCTACAACAACGCATTGCTGCTTATAGCGACCTTCGAGAGAAATTTGGGTTTTTATCAGAAATCTCAAACAAAACGAACACTGAGCTTAAAGCATCTGCTGAAAAGCTTGTGTCTTCATATCCTAAGGACTTGGAGGCTGGATTGGAGTCGGAGCTTTTGCAGTTTGCACACCTTATGAAATCCATTCCAAGAGATTCACCTGAAAGTGCTCCTTCATCAGGTGGTGCAAAGGCTGCAAAAAGTCCTGAACTAGAAATGTATGAGATAATTCACAGACATGACATGGTAGAAACATTTGCTAATGTTGAAATTGTATTACGACTCTATCTCTGCATGTTTGTCACAAACTGCACTGGGGAGCGATCATTCTCCAAGATGAAACTAGTCAAGAATTATCTAAGAAACACCATGGGGCAGGACCGTTTGTCTTCACTCACCCTGTTGAGCATTGAGCATGAGAAATTAAGGGTGCTTGATTTTACTGATGTCATCAAACAGTTTGCAAGTAAGAAGGCTAGAAAAAAATTTTTTGACTGAGAAATAGTTAAGTGTACCGTACAAATTGCCTGCAATAAACAAAACCCACTCATTGCATCATTTGCATGTCAGTCAAGTGGTATTCTCTTTAGTTAATGGTGTATTATTATAGTTATTTTTTGTTAATGGTGTATTATTATAGTTATTTTTTATTGTTAAGCTTCAAAAAAACAAATGTGTAATGTTCAACTATGAAATGGTCATTTGGCTAATTAATTATCAATAAATTGAATATTGTTTAAAAAGTAAATTTATTTTAACGCTTCGCTCGCCCATTGATTTGAGGGCCCCGTAAGGTCACCACTGGGGGATGGGGGTGTAAATCTTCATTTCAGTTAATTAAGCTAGCTTTGCGTAGTTTGGGGCCCCGCACTCCAACCGGCCTAGGGCCCCGCGCACCTTAAATCCGCCACTGTCTGTAGCCTAGCTTGCAACTTTTATTGCAGAGCACATTGAAAAGGTAACACTAGGCAACAAAGATTTTGTTACAGAAGACCAAATAGGTGCTCCTAGCTAATTTCGGTATGCTGATTTCAAATCTATAATTAGATTTTTTCTATCACGTCTAGATTTTGTGTAAAATGCAAATCACTTTTAGTAAAATTTTCTACCACGTCCAGATTTTGGTTTTAATCGGCTTAATGCCAGTAATATGAAACTTGCTTTTCAAGGTTAAAGCAATTTTTTTTGCCAACTATATACAAATTCGAACAATTTTGATAAATAAAATTTAGCCCGAGTTGGCAACACTGAGTCAAGAGCATAGTAACGGGCAACGGCCCAACGGTCAGTCAAGCAGAACGGTTGTTGAAGCTCTCTGCTGATGAGCAAGTGACAGGTTGTGGTGACTTGTGTGTTTTATAGCATTTGTTTTGTACTACGGTGTGTATTTCTTTTTATTTTGCACATCGTAATAATTACTTTCTACGTTTTTTCAGATATTGTATGGTAATTCAAAATGGCATCAAATAGACGTGCTTGTGTAAATCACCCAGACAACTTCTGCTTTGTCTGTAGACAATATACACCTAAGCCACAACGTAGAAACATAACAACAAAGATTAAACTTGCCTACAAGTGTTATTTTGACTGTAAGTTAGGAGACCAACAGAGGGACTGGGCACCACATATTTGCTGTGCACAGTGCAATGCAATGTTAATAGCTTGGATGAATGGTAAAAGAAAAGCTATGCCGTTCTCAGTCCCCATGGTTTGGCGTGAGCCGAAAAATCACTTCAATGATTGTTATTTTTGTTTGACAAAGATTGCTGGTTTCACAAAGAAAAACAAATCAAAGATCACGTACCCAAACTGCGAATCAGCAATGAAACCAGTACCACATGATGAAACAAATCCACCACCAGTTCCACCAGCAACGATAACAGACAGCAGTTCATCTGAAGATTCTGCTAGTGATATAGAAACAGGGAAAGATGGCATATATGTTCCAGATGCAAATATTTCCCCACATTTGTTAAGTCAAGTGGAGTTAAATGACTTAGTGCGCGATTTGGAATTACAAAAAGAAAAGGCAGAGTTGCTTGGTTCAAGACTTCAAGAATTTAATCTTCTCCAACCAAACACCAAAGTTTCCCATTTCCGCCATCGCCATTTGCAGTTTTCATCATTTTACTTACAGGAAGAAAACGTTTGTTTCTGCCACGATATCAGTGGTCTGATGCAAGGGATTGGCTGTCGCTATGATCCAAAAGAATGGAGACTGTTCATTGACTCTAGTAAAGCTAGCCTTAAAGCTGTATTACTGCACAACGGCAATGAAAAACCTTCAATACCTGTAGCACATGCCACTGGCCTTAATGAGACTTATGAATCGATGAAACTGCTGCTAAGACTCATCAAATATAAGGACCACACATGGAATATTTGTGGCGACCTTAAAGTTGTATCATTACTTCTTGGGTTACAGTTGGGCTACACAAAGCATATGTGCTTTTTGTGTCTATGGAACAGCAGAGATGACAAGAACCACTACAAAAAACATGATTGGCCATCTAGAACTGAACATGTTGTTGGTAAATATAATGTGAAACACCCAGCACTTATTGACCCTCAGAAAGTACATCTTCCACCACTTCACATTAAACTTGGCCTTATGAAAAATTTCGTGAAGGGTATGGATCATCAAGGTAGTGGTTTCCAATATTTAAAGGATAAATTCAAAGGAATATTGACAGATGCTAAGCTAGAAGCTGGAGTTTTCACTGGACCACAGATCCGCAGTGTCATCCACGACTCATCGTTTCCATCTAACCTAAATGAGAATGAACTAGGAGCATGGACATCTTTCGTTGAAGTTGTCAAAAATTTTCTTGGAAACCACAAAGCTGAAAACCACCGTAAACTCGTAGAAAACATGCTTAAATCTTATGAAATAATGGGATGCAGAATGTCTTTGAAAATTCATTTTTTACATTCTCATCTTGACTTCTTCCCGGCCAACCTTGGGGCTGTAAGTGACGAGCATGGTGAGCGCTTCCACCAACAGATCTCAGTTATGGAAAACAGATACCAAGGTAATTTCAACCCAAATATGATGGGAGATTATTTTTGGTTCCTGCAGAAGGAGAGCTCGTCATCCTACAAGCGACAAAGGAAGAGGACACACCAAAGTTTCACTTAAGAACAGGAATTTGCCTTTCAGTAGTAACAACAAAATACTAACGCGCTTTGGGTGGATGGTTGGGCGCAGGGGTGGTAACTCCGCCAGCGGAATTCCGCTGTCTGTCTTAAGCCAGAATAAAGGAGGAAAGACATCCCTGTTCACTAATTATTTAAGTATGCTTAACATAAAACGTGGCACGGAAAAGTAGCTTAGACGGCTTTCGTAATAGAAGCGGGTGAGAAAAAAAATGAAAAAATAGGGGTTTTCGGTTACACAAAATCTGGACGTGATAGAGAAATTTTGATATCAGATCTGAAATCAGCATCAGCGCTTTAGTAGGAATCAGTAGTTCACGTGTCTGTAACAAAAAAAAGTTGAAATTTGTTGCCTAGTGTAATTTATAAAATGTATAACTGAAAATATTCTTACCAAAGTCAATTACTGCTTCAAATTCATCAGTGTCATTGTTGTGCTCGCTCATATTGAGTTCTATTTCAAGAGCTGTTGATAGACGCGATCTTTTCCCATAAAATGAAGAACTATCCATTTCTCTCTGAAAAGTATAAAACATCCCAAAGTTGCCAACTGTCAATTATTCTTGACGTATCAAAAAACAAAAAAAGAGAATATTGGTTCAATCATTATATTCACAAATTATCATTCAAACTATTGCTTTTAGTTTTATGAGCAACTGAAAAAAAAATTAGATCCGTAACTTACCTAGAAATAGGTTTTATTTCGTTAAAAAAGTGGAGCACAACAGGGGAGAATGCACCTGCTTGAACGTCAGAAGAGATCTGCCTAATAGTTGCCAGATGTCATTAGAAACTCATGGCTAGCGAGATTTCTGAAAAGCTATAAACGTAAAGAATTCTTGCTATTCTGAAGAAACGTGAAATATTCCAATTTTCTCAGATTACAGCGCATTTTTTGAAATGTCAAGAATTCTTCACATTTGGCGGTATCGGGCTACCTAGTTCGAACTTCGAACGATGCTTTAGGCAAGGAAGACGTGCTCAATCTTCCTATAAATTCTGAGTGAATACATAATAATATAAAACTAATAATACCGGAGGCAAATAAATTTAACATTAACCAAAAAACTACTTAACGAGATCTTTTGAATACCTCTACAAACACACAACTTTTTAACGAAAAGACGGAGGTTTTTTGTCATCAACTGAGCATCAAGATCTGCTGGAAATTTCCAACGGACGGTCAGGTGAGAGCAATCAACCATAACCCTATATATATATTTTTATATTAGTTTCTTTTTTGTAGAGTGAGTGGAAGGTTAACCACTCTATGCTTTAATCTTTAGCATGTTACAAAGAAAAAACTGTGTGTGTGTGTGTGTGTGTTTTGCCTCTCTTTTGTTATTTAACTTTGAGCGTTCATTAGAGAGAGATGCACCAAATAGTCTCGGCCAATAACCAATAGTGTTGACTCAGTATCAGCTGCCCCCAAATTTTTTTCCTCTTCAAAGTTACTCTCCAGATTACTTTTATTTCGTTTTGTCTTGCATGTTAAATACAACTGAAATGGTTCTTTGGGTATCTTTTTGCAAGGATGCGTTTTATATGTTTATGATCCATTATGATCCATAGACACCCAGTAAACACATTACGTAAATACAACGTTGTGTCCTGGTTGAATCTTGGTCATGCCAGAAATTAACGTTGTACCGACGTAGTCACAACGTAGGACTTAAACGTTATATCGCAACGTTCATACAACGTTGCATAATGATGTTGTATACACATGAAGTACAAGTAAACTTCTGACGTTTTTTTTGTACAAAGTGTTCAAGACGTTGTCTGTAGATAAGGTTTTTGAGGTGATGTGTGTGTATATGTATGCATAGTCTAAAAGTCACTAAAAGAAAGCTGAATAACAACACAAAAAGATAAACAGCGGAACGCGGTCTGTTCGTTTATTGGGCTGAACTAAACATGTATTTTTATATCTGACTAAATCGTTGGTGCTAAGTTTAATTTGGTGATGCTTCTAAAGTGGTAAAGTAAAGCAGTTGAAGTTGTCTAATTATACACTGGCCAACAAAATTAAACTTTTTTTTCTCATCACAAACATGATCACACTTTCTTAATGCATTTTTCGCGTTGATTCCAAATCTGGTTTTATTGTTTTTCTAGCACGTAGAGTTATATAGATACACTGGTTTTGATATTTTTAAGTTTTTGATATTGCTATAAGAAAATTTATGGATGTATAGATCACACTTAGGAATGCTAAACAACAAATACATCATATACTTTATTGAATGTACTTATAAATAAAGAATATATACATTATTTTATTAAAAGCGCTGTGAGTGTGATTTCCTTTTGTAAATTTGGCCTGGATTGTCACGATACAGCATCCAACAATGGTCCGCCATCATGCTTTCATTCCAATATCCTTGGTAGCGCTTCTCCATCATCTGAATATCTTGATGGAAGCGCTCTCCTTGCTCGTCACTCACTGCACCAAGGTTTTCAGGAAAGAAATCTAAGTGGGAATGCAGGAAGTGAATATTTAACGACATTCAACACTCCATTTCTTTGAAGGCATCAAGGAGGTTCTTGACTCCATCCTTATACGCAGGTGACTTGTTGCTTCCAAGAAAGTTTTCACATATCCATTTGTGAATCCTGACTGCATACCCATAAGCATTCCTATAACTTTTAGATCTCCACAAACATTCCATTGATGACTGTCGTATTTGATTGCCTTAAGTAGTATACCCATATTGTCATATGTCTCTTTTAGATGGACGGAATGGGCAATGGGGATGGATGGCATTATATTACCATTATGCAAAAGAACTACTTTCAGGCTTCTCTGCGACGAATCAATAAAGAGGCGCCACTCAGATGCCACATACGTCTGAGATGTGGCTGTAAATAGTCCATTGATGTCATGGCAATAACAGAGAGGACCGTCTACTGAAAAGAATGCTGTTAATTCAAAATTCCGCTTTCGGTAGTAACTAATACGAACATTGTTCTCAAGTAAATTGTTCTCCTTTAGTCTTGAGGCGAGAAGCTCTGATTTCTCTTTAGACAGCGATAAGTCTCTAACAAGATCATTCAACTGTCCTTGGGTTAACTTTTTAGGCTCTAAATGTCTACCTTCAAAAGTGTACTCTGGTTCTGTAGATGGTCCGGAAACGCCAGTTGCACCTTCATCACTTTCCATGTCATCTATGATAGAATCTAACCTATCACTTGGGGGAATTGGAATGGGCAATGTTTCATCATGTTTTACTGGTCTACGTGCTGAATCCAAGTTTGGATATACAATCTGGTGTTTATTCTTGGCAGAAAACCCCATTAAGTTCACACTGCAAAAATAACAGTCTTCATGATGATCTCTCGGCTCCCTCCATATCATGGGTATGGCAAATGGCATTGAAGCTTTCTTTTTGTTAAGCCAATCACGTAATCCATTTGAACAGCCAGAACAGATTTGATGTGGCGCCCATTGTTTATCTTGGTCACCTAGATGGCAACCAAAGTATAGCTTGTATATTTTCTTAATGTCGGTTGTAATACTTCGTCGCTGTTTTTAGTTGTCAACTGGCCGCATACGAAACAGAACTTGTCGGGGTCATTCTTACATTGTCGAGGCATGTTGACTGACCTGAGCAAACTATAAATTCAAAAAAAATGTACACCAACTTGACACAACAAGTTCTTGGACTGGACTGATCTTTTGACACACAAAGCACGGCGTTGTTGCCTGAATCACAATGCTGCTAGACGTAAAAGCTCACACCTGAAATACATAAGATGTATAATTAAGATAATTGAAATAAATAAGATGAATAAACTAAAAAAAACACAATAAAATAAACAATCAAATGTTGAAATATTAGTATTTTGCCTATTTAAAATGGTTAAATCTGTGGTTATATATATGCCTTCATCTTGAAAACTATACGTGCTAGAAAAAATCTGAATGCAGTTTTGGAATCAGCGTGAAAAATGCTATCCAGCCAACACAAATTGTACTCTGATGAAAAATCTTTGTTGACCAGTGTTATTATATCAGTTAGGGGCAATGTCTATAGCTTCTAAATTAGTCAGGTTAGCTATTTAAGTAGGTTGTTGTGGACGCTGGCACCTATGGTAGGCCCTAAAGAAGATCTAAATCAAAGCACCTGTAAGTACCTTTATTGTCTATTTAGTAACCTAATACCTAACGGGGTCCAACACCCCCACGTTATTACAGTTTTATATCCATAGCATATTTGAAAAAACTATATAGGGCTATGGGTTGATTGCCTGTGCCCTCATCCGTTGGAAATTTCCAGCAGATTTCAGTGGAGGGTTACCGACAAAAGCCCTATGCTTTTTCGTTAGAGAGTTATGAATATGTAGGTCTTTAAAGGACCTCTTTATATTTATAGTGATTACGGTAATTCTAGCGTCGGGATTTGCGCGACGTACAGTATACTAGAATGAAAATAATTTGCCTCACCTTATTTTTGTGGGTCTTTGTTTGCTTCGATGTAGGGCGTTACGATCATTTTCGGTGTAGGGCCGCCACGATGGGTTACGCGGCGAATTTACTTAAGGTAATTAATATAGGCAGTCACTATATAAACCCCTGAAGGAATAGGCCTATCCTTTTATAGTCTTAGGTTTTATATTATAAGGAATTCACTCAGAACTAGGGGGGACAAAGACATCCTCCCAGTTTAAAGCTTCGCTGTAACATAAACAGCCCTGAGAGCCGTTCCTTGGTTCTGGTGTATTATTTGCCGAACTAGCAATTTTGTTTGTCTACTCCTTTTGGTAGACTAAACAATAAATTGGGTTTTCTTGTTGCTATGTGAGGCTGATTCATACATACAGGTTCTTTGTACGTATGGCAATTCAATTATTTCATTCCCAATAGGCTATGTCGCCAATCCCGAGGCAATTTTGTATAGATATTTAATTCAATTAATTAATAATTTATATTTAATTATGAAATAAATGTACCACATATGATACCATGTTGTGAGCGCGTATA
This sequence comes from Bathynomus jamesi, assembly GCA_023014485.1. Classification (NCBI taxonomy): domain Eukaryota; kingdom Metazoa; phylum Arthropoda; class Malacostraca; order Isopoda; family Cirolanidae; genus Bathynomus; species Bathynomus jamesi. The sequence goes on along the minus strand of JAJOZX010005555.1, from coordinate 286,285 downwards.
GTTTTTCCATATACTGGGGGGGGCCGGAGAAAAATTTGTATGTTATAGATCAAATTTTTTGATAAACTGTGTAAAACATGTAAATGGATCAAAAGAATGAAGTAGAAATTTAGGAGAGAGAGGTTACTCAAGACCTATTCAAATATGAAAGTTCAAGAGGCCAACTTCTCAAGTTTAGTTAAAGTTATGTCAATCAGTTTGACTCCCTTTAGGTATAGGAAATTTATGGGATTAAAGTAAAGTTATTAAGCATTTTAACTTTGCTCAGTTTGTGTAAGTTTTATAAGTCACCAGTCTTAATTTTTTCTTGTAAAAGTTTTCTGGCTTTCAAAGCAGTCTTTCTTTGAGGCCTGTCTGGTTTAGTCTGAGTTACATCAGGCACATTGAGAGATTCCTCCCCAATAGTATCCTGATCCATCCTTTGGGGTAATGGTTCTAATTTAGCCCCACACTCCAAAGGATATAGTAATGTGATATCTCTGGTGGTTCACCAGTTGCTGTTTTCAGTTTTACAACCCTGGTAACTTCGTCTTCACCAGTTTTGAGTTCCAAGACTTTTCCCATTGACCAATGTTGTCTTGGTGTCTTGTCATGTATCAACACAATGTCCCCAATTTTGACTGAATCATTCCAACTTTGTTTTGTTAATTGTTTATGTCTTTCTCTAAGACTTGTTAAGTATTCTTCTCTCCATTTTGTTATAAATTGAGTCTTGATTTGTGTCAAATGTTGTATTTTGTGTTGAGTTCTTTGTGTCCTATTTCCCAATCTGGATCCTCTGTACTGTTATGTTCAGATTCTGGTAACATGTTTACTGTTTCTCCCTTAATTAGGTGGTTTGGTGTGAGAGGTTCTGGCTCATTAATACCATCTCCCACATAAGTTAATGGTCTGTTGTTGACAACATTTTCAATTTCTGACAGAATAGTCATGAGTTCAAAAAGTTGTAGATGTTTTGTCCCAATAGTCTTTTTAAGGCAGTTCTTTACAGTTTGTATGTTTCTTTCCCAAATTGAACCATACCATGGTGTATTAACAGGAATGTACTTCCAGGTTATGTTGTGTTTGGTTAAATGAGTTTGTACTGTTTCACTGTCACAAATCTGATGAATAATTCTTTCACCAGATTTGAAGTATGTGGCATTGTCTGACCTATAGTTTTGGTACAAACAGATTGTGTGCACAAAATCGTCTGGAAGCAGCAATAAAAGCTTCTGCTGTCAGATCTTCTACTATGTCTAGACATATGGCACGTGGTGGCAGCACAGGTGAAGAGTACAATGTACACTTTGTATTCCTTTGAATCCATTTTGTCTCCAAAACTCACATTTACCGCTCCAGTAGTCAATACCCGTGGTTTCAAATGGCCGAGTAAATGTTACTCGTTCCACAGGTAGGTCTGGAGGGCTTGGGGTCTTAAAGGGTCGTGAATGGATACGTTTACAAGGAATGCATGTGTTTAAAATTTTTTTTCTTTTTTTTTTTTTTGTTTCAGTTCTACCCTTTGGTAGCCAGTAAGTTTTTCTCAGCTCTGTCAGGGTTTGTGGGACTCCCATGTGGTGTATTTTGTTGTGGGTATCCCTGATGATGAGTTTTGTGAAGTGATTTCTCCTTGGAAGAAGAATTGGGTGCTTAGAGTTGTAAGTCAAAGTTGACTTGTTAAGCCTTCCTTTACACCTTATCAGACCCTCTGTATCCAGGTACAGATTTAGATCCATGACAAGTGAAGGAATACCTTTGTTTAATGTGCTACTGGACCTAAGATACTTCAACTCCTTGTCAAATTCTGAAGCTTGTATCTGTTTGAGCCAGTATTTTGTTGCAGTTTCTGTTAAGTTAGAAAAGGCTTTCTGAGGACAGTGTTTGAGAAGGTAGCTATTGACAAACTTGCAGCAATAGACTGTAATTCTCAAGAGTTTGTTTAGGTCTGAATAAAGGTGATAGTCAAATATAGGTTTGTCCTCAGTGATCTTTTCAGTTGTTGTAGAGTTGAGTGTGAGGTTAACTACTTTGGCTGGCCAAAGATCCTCACATGTTAGCCATTCGGGCCCTTCATACCAGATTTTATTTGTTTTCAACAGCTTGTAAGAGAGCCCTCTTGTCAAAAGTGTGCAGGATTCTCTTTTGTTTTTATGTACCTAATTTGATACCAAGGTTTGTGTTTGCAGTTTTGATTTCTGTTAGTCTGTTTTTCACAAATATGTTTTTGCAAGAAGTTGTATCTGTGTTGGTCACCCATGTTAGACAAATTTGACTGTCTGTCCTTAAGTAAATGTTTGTTATGTCAACTTCTTTATACACTTGTGAAAGAAAGTCTGCTGTTTTAACTCCCAATGAGACAGCTAATAATTCAAGTTGTGGTACAGTTTTCTTTTGGTTTAAGGGTGCCACTTTTGCCTTTGAATAAACCAAGTTACTTTCATTTTCACTTGTTATAGGCACAACACCCGTAAGCTTGTGTGCTGGCTTTGTAAAAATGTGTAGTGTTTGAGATTTCAATCTGTAGCCAGCACATCTTGGTACGTAGATGTCTTGAACTTTGTTCAAGTCTGTGGCTAATTTTTTCCAATGAAGTTGGTCTTCCACTGAAAGTGGTTCATCCCAATCAATTTTCTTTTTCCATAAGTCTTGCAAAAGGGTTTTGGATCTTATGGTTGCTGGTAAATATAATCCAATGGGGTCGAAAATTTTGGATGATTCTGAAAGCACTTGTCTTTTTGTATCGGCATTTGGATTTAAGTTATAACTCTTTGTGCAAAGAGTGTCATCGTGTTCGGAATTCTGTTTTAAAAACCAAAGCATTCCAAGTGTTTCCATGTAATTGTTTGGTTCAATGTTCCCATTGTTGTCTTTTGTTATTTGTTCATTTAATTTAGGAGAATTAGAAAGAGTTTGTACTGTATTCAAACCTCCTACCACTTCAGACTAGTCAATACCCGTAGTTTTAGTGGAGTAAATTTACTCCTCCACAGGTAGATCTGGAGGGCTTGGGGCTTTGAATCCTGTACTGTTTTTGTGTTGTTTGGCCTATGGCCAAGGGAGGCCACAAGACCCTTTTTGTTTGGTCTCTGGCCAAAGGAGGCCACAAGACCCTTGTTGTTTGGTCTCTGGCCAAGGGAGGCCACAAGACCAATGTTGTTTGGTCTCTGGCCAAGGGAGGCCACAAGACCAATGTTGTTTGGTCTCTGGCCAAGGGAGGCCACAAGACCAATGTTGTTTGGTCTCTGGCCAAGGGAGGCCACAAGACCCTTGTTGTTTGGTCTCTGGCCAAAGGAGGCCAGAAGTCCCTTGATGAATATGTTGGGCTATGGCCAAGTGAGACCATCAGCCCCTTGATGAATAGTTGGGCTATGGCCAGTGAGACCATCAGCCCTTGATGAATAGTTGGGCTATGGCCAGGTAGGCCATCAGCCGTTTGATGAATTTGTTGGGCTATGGCCAAGGTAGGCCATCAGCCCTTTGATGAATTTGTTGGGCTATGGCCAAGGTAGGCCATCAGCCCTTTGATGAATTTGTTGGGCTATGGCCAAGGGTAGGCCATCAGCCGTTTGATGAATTTGTTGGGCTATGGCCAAGGTAGGCCAAGGCCCTTTGATGATTTGTTGGGCTATGGCCAAGGGTAGGCCATCAGCCCTTTGATGAATTTGTTGGGCTATGGCCAAGGTAGGCCAAGGCCCTTTGATGATTTGTTGGGCTATGGCCAAGGGTAGGCCATCAGCCCTTTGATGATTTGTTGGGCTATGGCCAAGGGTAGGCCATCAGCCCTTTGATGAATTTGTTGGGCTATGGCCAAGGTAGGCCATCAGCCCTTTGATGAATTTGTTGGGCTATGGCCAAGGTAGGCCAAGGCCCTTTGATGAATTTGTTGGGCTATGGCCAAGGGTAGGCCATCAGCCCTTTGATGAATTTGTTGGGCTATGGCCAAGGTAGGCCAAGGCCCTTTGATGATTTGTTGGGCTATGGCCAAGGGTAGGCCATCAGCCCTTTGATGAATTTGTTGGGCTATGGCCAAGGTAGGCCAAGCCCTTTGATGATTTGTTGGGCTATGGCCAAGGGTAGGCCATCAGCCCTTTGATGAATTTGTTGGGCTATGGCCAAGGTAGGCCATCAGCCGTTTGATGAATTTGTTGGGCTATGGCCAAGTAGGCCATCAGCCCTTTGATGAATTTTGGGCTATGGCCAAGGTAGGCCATCAGCCGTTTGATGAATTTGTTGGGCTATGGCCAAGGTAGGCCAAGGCCCTTTGATGAATTTGTTGGGCTATGGCCAAGGTAGGCCAAGCCCTTTGATGATTTGTTGGGCTATGGCCAAGGGTAGGCCATCAGCCCTTTGATGAATTTGTTGGGCTATGGCCAAGGGTAGGCCATCAACCCTTTGATGAATTTGTTGGGCTATGGCCAAGGTAGGCCAAGGCCCTTTGATGATTTGTTGGGCTATGGCCAAGGGTAGGCCATCAGCCCTTTAATGAATTTGTTGGGCTATGGCCAAGGGTAGGCCATCACCCTTTGGAGTAGAGTAGTTTGTTTGTACGTGTCACTGTCTAACCATATAATTTTTGGCACAAAATTATGTGCACAGAATCAGAGCGCAGCAATAAAAGCTTTTACTCTCCGATCCTTGGTTATGTTTAGACAGGTTGTTGTGTTTGAGACACATGAAAGAGTAGTGTGTGTGTGTGTGTGTGTGTCGCATTCCTCCGAATCCAGTTGGTCTTCAAAACTTGGATTCACCACTCCAATGAAGTCAATACCAGTAGTTATGAATGAGTAAATGTTGTGTATCCTACAGGTAGGTCTGGAAGGTTTTGGGGTTTTGAAGGAATCCAATCTGTTTGCAAGGAATGTATGTGTCTGTTGATGAAATCTGTTGTGATTCTTCTTTTAAAAGAAGAATTGGATGTTTGAAGTCGTATGTATATATTTATATACTGTACCGTACGTATGTGTGTAAATGTGTATTTTGTTATAGGGTTTTATTTTTGGGTTTTGGGTTAGGTTAATCAATTTGGCTGAGTAAAGATCCTCAAACGTTGCATTTGAGACCCTTATATCAAGCCTTGTTGTTTTATGCCTATATGTCAAATAGGACTTAGAATAGGTTGGGCCTATATGTCAAATAGGACTTGGAATAGGTTGGGCCTATATGTCAAATAGGACTTGGAATAGGTTGGGCCTATATGTCAAATAGGACTTGGAATAGGTTGGGCCTATGTCAAATAGGACTTGGAATAGGTTGGGCCTATATGTCAAATTGGACTTAGAATAGGTTGGGCCTATATGTCAAATAGGACTTGGAATAGGTTGGGCCTATATGTCAAATAGGACTTGGTATGCCTATATGTCAAATAGGAATTGGAATATGTTGGGCCTATATGTCAAATAGGACTTGGTATGCCTATATGTCAAATAGGAATTGGAATAGGTTGGGCCTATACGTCAAATAGGACTTGGTATGCCTATATGTCAAATAGGAATTGGAATAGGTTGGGCCTATACGTCAAATAGGACTTAGAATAGGTTGGGCCTATATGTCAAATAGGACTTCGAATAGGTAATAGGTTGGGCCTATATGTCAAATAGGACTTCGAATAGGTAATAGGTTGGGCCTATATGTCAAATAGGACTTCGAATAGGTAATAGGTTGGGCCTATATCAAATAGGACTTGGAATAGGTTGGAATAGGGTCACGAATAGGTGTTAGGTGGGTATAGGTTTGAATTTGTGCAATTGCTTTAGGTCTTTGTGATGTTACAGTTCGAGTCGAATTTTGTGATGTTACAGGTCTGAGTCGAATTTTGTGATGTTACAGGTCTGAGTCGAATTTTGTGATGCTACAGGTCTGAGTCGAATTTTGTGATGTTAATGAGTCTTATGAGTAAGTTAAATTACTGTACAGTAATAAGTTTTTTGTATAACCTGTGCCACAGGTTAATTATAAATTTAGTGTTTTTAATTAGGATAGGCCTTGAGTGTAAAGAGTAAGGCCTACTTTAAGAGGTAGGCCTATTATGTAAGGTAAAGTTAGATGGGCCTACTAAATAGGCCTATTTGTTGGGCCTACCAAGTAGGCTTATGTTTGTGCCTATTATTTTATAGGACCTCAAATGAGTTAAGCCTGTTAAATTAACAAGGCTTAGTTTTGAATTTGAAGAGTAGGACCTATTAAATAGGCTTAATGTTGCGGGCCTATTATTTTTAGGACCTAAAATAAGTTATGCTTGTTAAATGAACAAGCCTTTGTTTTCGGTTAGTGTAAAGGTAAAGGAATCGGTTCCCAGTTGCTTAGGCCACCATATGAAAAAACTATAGTGGGGTTACGGTTGAAATTGGGGTTAGGCCAATGTGGTAAGCCTAGCCACTGCGTGTCAGTGTAAATTGTAGAGGGGTTAGTTCCCCATACACAGGGCCACCATTTGAAAAAACTATATAGGGCTATGGGTTGATTGCCTGTGCCCTCATCCGTTGGAAATTTCCAGCAGATTTCAGTGGAGGGTTACCGACAAAAGCCCTATGCTTTTTCATTAGAGAGTTATGAATATGTAGGTCTTTAAAGGACCTCTTTATATTTATAGTGATTACGGTAATTCTAGCGTCGGGATTTGCGCGACGTACAGTATACTAGAATGAAAATAATTTGCCTCACCTTATTTTTGTTGGGTCTTTGTTTGCTTCGATGTAGGGCGTTACGATCATTTTCGGTGTAGGGCCGCCACGATGGGGTTACGCGGCGAATTTACTTAAGGTAATTAATATAGGCAGTCACTATATAAACCCCTGAAGGAATAGGCCTATCCTTTTATAGTCTTTAGGTGTTATATTATAAGGAATTCACTCAGGACTCTAGGGGGACAAAGACATCCTCCGCGTTTAAAGCTTCGCTGTAACATAAACAGCCCTGAGAGCCGTTCCTTGGTTCTGGTGTATTATTTGCCGAACTAGCAAAATTTTTGTTTGGTCTACTCCTTTGGTAGACTAAACAATAAATTGGGTTTTCTTGTTGCTATGTGAGGCTGATTCATACATACAGGTTCTTTGTACGTATGGCAATTCAATTATTTCATTCCCAATAGGCTATGTCGCCAATCCCGAGGCAATTTTGTATAGATATTTAATTCAATTAATTAATAATTTATATTTAATTATGAAATAAATGTACCACATATGATACCATGTTGTGAGTGCGTATAGTTTTTCCATAGCATAGATAGATAGAATAACCTTTATTAATAATAATAAAATAAATCATTTTTTTTCAATTTACAATGACATGAATGATTGTGAAGCTCGACTATTTATTTTTATTTAATTTGGCCCTTAAGCTTTAGGCTTTACTGGGCTCTTATTAAAAATAAGCAGCTACTTGTTATAAATTAATAATAATAAATAAATGAATAAGTAAATAAGTATTATTAATAGTTAAAACATGTATTACAATATTAAACAATATTAACGGACAATATTAAACAATATTAGTGGACATTAATCCTAGATTTTTGTTAGTATGCCATTATTATCGGGATTTCAACTTGGTTTTAAGCAAATTTACATTCACAATATTTTTTATATCGGCATGCAAGTCATTCCATAGTTTCAATCCAATGAAAATGGGTAGTTTTTGAGATAAACACAATCTAAATTGAGGTATAACAAGCTTTGATCTATGAAAATAAAAACCCACTCTAATAGACAGAGTTTATTTCCACGACAGTTTCGACGCCCACTGGCATCCTCCTCGGGTGGATACAGACAGGGCCGGATTTAGGAGTGGGCAAAGTGGGCAGCTGCCCATGGGCCTCCACATCTTGGGGGCCTCCACATATTGACAAGCCATTATCAAAATAGAAAAAACCCGAAACTAGAAAAACCCGATAGATGATCAACAAAAAAACACGCGCATCCAATACCACTGTAGTACATAAAATTTTACCAATTACTATTTGTTGTGTACTGATTATTATTTTGTTTTTATTACTCTTTTAGGCCTACTCTCACTATAATGGAATACCCGAGCAACCCGAGGCTTTCATTTTTTGCAGAAATGAGTGGAATGGACAGACACAAGAGTGCACGATGTTTTGAAAGTGTATGTATGTTAATTATATTATGAATCTTATGGATGACTTCAATTATGTCTTCCCCTAAGGTAGGGGGGCCTCCACATGGAGGCTGCCCAGGGCCTCCACACGTCTAAATCCGGCTCTGGATACAGAAACACGAATGAACCAAAACAAGAGGGAAAAACAGTCCAGGGACCGACCGTTAAGAAATTCACACCTAGGTTAGATCCCATTCTCCCGACACCGGAAGGGCATTTTCATTAAGTACGTTCGCGCAAATTTAAAACTATGTTCCTGTTCTAAACATACAGATTCTATTATTGTTTTACATAATTATTACATTTATTATTAAATTTATTACATTTAATATTGCATAATTATTTATTACAGAAATTATAAATTTATTATTACATAGGTTATTACATTGTTGTTTATTATACAGAACTTATAAACCGAAAAACGAATGAAAAAAGCCGATTAGGAAACAATCCAGAGACCATTGAGAAATTCGCACCTAGGTTAGATACCATTCTCCCGACACCGGAAGGGTATTTTATTACAGGGTCCGCTTATAAGTACATTCCCACAAATTAAAACTATCTTCTTGTTCTATACACACAGATTCTAATATTTTGACACAATTACTGCATTTATTATTGCATTTACATTTTTTTAACATTTATTATTATTACCTTTACCCTAATTATTAAATTTATAATATTACCTTTATTATTACATCTGTTGCATTTATATTTATTTCCACATTTATTACTTCCATTATTACATTTACTAAAAGCGAGTAAGGAAACAATCCAATCCAGAGACATTTAAGAAATTCACACTTAGGTTCGAACACGTTCCCACGACTCCGTAAGGGATTTTTTGAGCAAGAATCTCATTAAAGGGTCTAACTTATAAGTACCTTCGCACAAGTTAAAATTATCTACTTTTTCTATACACACAGATTCTATTATTTTTCTTTTGACATAATTATTACATTTCTAAAGTACCTTACTTGATTCCCAATCTATAGCATGATTATTTTGGCTGGCGTGAAAAAAAATGGCATTATTAGTATTACAACTTCTGAAGGCATATTTGTGTTCTTTAATACGGGTTTCAATATTTCTTCCAGTTTCTCCCACGTATACTAAATCACAACTTTTATGTCCCAGGAATCTAATTTGGTTTCGTTATGTAGATGATATTTTCTCATTTTGGCCTGACCACTGGAACAACTTTGACACTTTCTTTCAGTCATTAAATAATCTTATTCCCTCTATTAAATTTAAATATGAATGGGAGAACGACAAACAATTACCTTTTCTAGATGTTTTGGTCATTAACGAAAGCGGAAAGCCCAATTTCACGGTCTATAGAAAACCTACTCATTGTAATTCGTACATTCATTATTTTTCATATCATGATGAAGGGGTTAAAAGCTCAATTATTTCTTCCATGTTTCTAAGAGCACTCAGGATTTGTAGCCCACATTTGCTGGACCCGGAAAATTCAAAGATTTGGAACATTTTTAAGGATTTAAAATATCCCGAGTGGTTTATCAGAAAGGCGTATTTTAAAGCCAGAAAATCTTTTTATGCCCCTCGGGAACCTTCAGTTAACCAAAAACAATATGTGAGTTTGCCTTACATTGCCGGCTTAGAAAGAGTAAAACCGTTGACGAAAGATTTCAAGTTTGCTTTGGCGTTCAAATATTCGTCTACCGTGAAAAGTAAATTGGTTAGGAATAACGTTGCAAAAGAGGAACAAGCCTGTGTCTACAGCATTCCCTGTAAAAGTTGTGATTTAGTATACGTGGGAGAAACTGGAAGAAATATTGAAACCCGTATTAAAGAACACAAATATGCCTTCAGAAGTTGTAATACTAATAATGCCATTTTTTATCACGCCAGCCAAAATAATCATGCTATAGATTGGGAATCAAGTAAGGTACTTTATAAATGTAATAATTATGTCAAAAGAAAAATAATAGAATCTGTGTGTATAGAAAAAGTAGATAATTTTAATTTGTGCGAAGGTACTTATAAGTTAGACCCTTTAATGAGATTCTTGGTCAAAAAATCCCTTACGGAGTCGTGGGAACGTGTTCGAACCTAAGTGTGAATTTCTTAAATGTCTCTGGATTGGATTGTTTCCTTACTCGCTTTTAGTAAATGTAATAATGGGAGTAAAAATGTGGAAATAAATATAAATGCAACAGATGTAATAATAAAGGTAATATTATAAATTTAATAATTAGGGTAAAGGTAATAACAATAAATGTTAAAAAAATGTAAATGCAATAATAAATGCAGTAATTATGTCAAAATATTAGAATCTGTATGTATAGAACAAGAAGATAGTTTTAATTTGTGGGAATGTACTTATAAGCGGACCCTGTAATAAAATGCCCTTCCGGTGTCGGGAGAACGGTATCTAACCTAGGTGTTATTTTATTTATTTGTCGGGTTCAAAATCCCAGCTGAGCCGTGAACGGCCAAATTCTAAAGGGCTAAGCTAAATTAAAACTTACGGATTTGAGATCCTATTAGGTCCTACCTCAGGGTAACCTCAGGGTTGCTGACTCGATGCGGGCCTACCTTAGACCTTAGTTATATGAATTTTATGTAAACAAAAAAGGGTACTATTTATGGTCTTCTTTCTCAACCTTGCAACAACAACGCAACCTGGACTATTGCACGGTGCAACAATCTTGTATCTAAACAACCAAACTGAATTGCAAGAGAGCTCTCTACAAGACCACACCCTGTACGTACGACATCCCACAAACGAGTAGAAAGAACGCGCAGCGCCCCAAAATGATGCCAACAGTGTGACCAAACAATGATGCCACAAGAGCTCAAAAATGCTAGCTCTAAATTAAGTTAATTTTTCACTAACCTTACAATTATGAGATGGATATATATACACCTTAACTTAATATATATACAAGCAATGCTGCATCAATCAGCTTAGTCATCATATCGCCTTGGGCCAACAATGGTTCTTCCTCTTCTAGATTTTCTAACACTCCCCACCGAAGAGGCATTGTTGTCATTACCTTCTGCAAGGTCAGCCAAGCCTTCCCCATGAGGCTGTAACTCAAATGTTTCATCTTGACTATCTGTGTTTTTGCTGATTTCTAAAGCATAGAGTTTTTGTATAGGTCTCTTTAACTTTCCTCCTGAAGTCTTTACCAGTGCAGACCTAACTAAATTGTCTTTGCCAACAAACAACTCTTCAATTATGCCAAGCTTCCAGCATTGCCTTGGTCTTTCATCCCCAATCATTACCACGTCTCCCACCTTGATACAATTTGCATTGGAGCCAGTGGCGGATTTAAGGTGCGCGGGGCCCTAGGCCGGTTGGAGTGCGGGGCCCCAAACTACGCAAAGCTAGCTTAATTAACTGAAATGAAGATTTACACCCCCATCCCCCAGTGGTGACCTTACGGGGCCCTCAAATCAATGGGCGAGCGAAGCGTTAAAATAAATTTACTTTTTAAACAATATTCAATTTATTGATAATTAATTAGCCAAATGACCATTTCATAGTTGAACATTACACATTTGTTTTTTTGAAGCTTAACAATAAAAAATAACTATAATAATACACCATTAACAAAAAATAACTATAATAATACACCATTAACTAAAGAGAATACCACTTGACTGACATGCAAATGATGCAATGAGTGGGTTTTGTTTATTGCAGGCAATTTGTACGGTACACTTAACTATTTCTCAGTCAAAAAAGATTTTTTTCTAGCCTTCTTACTTGCAAACTGTTTGATGACATCAGTAAAATCAAGCACCCTTAATTTCTCATGCTCAATGCTCAACAGGGTGAGTGAAGACAAACGGTCCTGCCCCATGGTGTTTCTTAGATAATTCTTGACTAGTTTCATCTTGGAGAATGATCGCTCCCCAGTGCAGTTTGTGACAAACATGCAGAGATAGAGTCGTAATACAATTTCAACATTAGCAAATGTTTCTACCATGTCATGTCTGTGAATTATCTCATACATTTCTAGTTCAGGACTTTTTGCAGCCTTTGCACCACCTGATGAAGGAGCACTTTCAGGTGAATCTCTTGGAATGGATTTCATAAGGTGTGCAAACTGCAAAAGCTCCGACTCCAATCCAGCCTCCAAGTCCTTAGGATATGAAGACACAAGCTTTTCAGCAGATGCTTTAAGCTCAGTGTTCGTTTTGTTTGAGATTTCTGATAAAAACCCAAATTTCTCTCGAAGGTCGCTGTAAGCAGCAATGCGTTGTTGTAGGGCAGCACAGAGCTTGTCAATGATGGGCAAGAATGCAGTCACTCTAAACTTGTCTCTCCCTGTCAGCATAACATCCTCCGCGGAGTCTAGTTCATCGTGGTGACGCTTGCGCTTCCTAATACGCTGCGTGTCGGCGTAGTATGCATCATTACTCGTCACATCACAGGGATCACACTTAGCCATAGCTTTTGCTTCAAAGTCATCGAACTGGGATCTCAGGTCTTTAGCAAATTGTAAAAGAGACTCTAGCAGTGTGACAGCTGTGTTGAGGGAGAGCCCAGATTTTTGCAGCTGGATACTACTACTCTGAAACCTTTCCAATACTGTATCCCAAACTTCAAGAAGAATCACTGTTTCAAGTTTTTTCAAACCTTTGAGAAAACCACTTGCTTCAGCTCTTGTTTCAGCTGGCTGATTCTGATCTGAGAATAACTCTTCCAAAACAATGATGTTTTCTTTGTGTGCTCTACTGAGAGCAGCTACAGCATCTGCTCGTGCTGACCAACGAGTGTCTGAAAGTATTTTATCAACTTTCAACTTCTTATCTTTATTAGTCTCTAGTACCTCACGGTGTCTCCTCCAACGATAAGTAGATGCAACAAGAAAGGAGTACATATTTTGTACCAGAGCAAACAATGACACTGCAGCAGGACAGCTTTCTGCAGCACACTTAGCCACCAAGTTTAAGGAATGAGCCATACATGGTATGTACTCAGCTTCACTACACTCATTCTTGATTATCTGTTGGGTCCCCAGATATTTACCAGACATGTTGCTGGCATTGTCATAGGACTGTCCTCGGCAGTCGATAACTGGAATGTTCTTCTCTTTAAGAAAATCAAGAACAGTTGTAGCAATATCTCTGCCAGTGTGGCTTAGCATGGGAATAAACTGCAAAAACCTTTCAACTGGACCTGTAGTAGGCAGTACATAGCGGATTGTAAAAGTAAGTTGATCCATGTGTGAAATATCAGGTGTGGAGTCAACAGAAATTGAGAAGTACTTTGCTGTTTTTACTTCATCTGTTATTGAGGACATAACCTTTTCTGCCATTATTCCAATGACTTCCTCAGAAATGACATGGGACAAGTAGGAAGTATGACCACTACCTTTGTTTGCGTGTTTCTTGATATGTGCTGCCAAGAAACTGTCGTATGTGCTCAGCAGCTCTAGAATCCCAAGATAGTTTCCATTGTGTACTGATCCAATTACTTCATCTTTACCTCGAATGGCTAGCCCGCGTTCGCAAAGTAGCTTTAAAACATCTACACACCTCCTCAATACTGCTTGCCAGTACTCGCATTCACTTTCATATTGTTGTACTAGATTAGAGTCAATACGGGCACCCGCAGTCTTTCGATATATCATTTCGACCATACTTTTCCTGTGCTGATCTGACCTACTGTGAGATTCTATGACATACCTAGCGTTCTTCCAACCATTAAAGCCAGTTGTGAATGAGCTTTCCACCTTTGACATAAGCTTGCAAGCAAAACAATACACTTTACCAGTTGTTTTAGAGTAACAGAGCCATTTAAGATTAATTTCTTGGCCAGATAATGAATGAGTTCGAGTGAATAATGTCTTTGTACAATGACGGGTTCTGTTTAGCTCTTTCACAGCTGACTCTTTGAAGTCACCATCACAGTGTCGACATTCTGCGCTTCCCTTTTTCAACCAATAGTCACACACATTTTCAGTAATTATTTTAGGCCATAATCCAAGATCCGTTTCAAATCCTTGTTCAGTACCGGTATTCATAACTTTCACTTCCTCTTGTGTCTCCTCACTGTCACTGTGTTCAGGTTCAATTGCGCTAACTACACTAGGTTCAGTACTAGTTGTGGCTTCTCCAGTTGTTTCAGGCGTAATTGGTGTCTCTACTGATTCAGATTCAGTTTGACCGGATTCAGTTTGAGTTTGTGATTTTGCAGATTCAGATACTGTTGGATATGTCAACCATTGAGTTATTTTTGGTAGTTTTTTTACTCTTTGGTTTACGTCTGCCTTTTCTTGTCGTTTAACAGAGCCAGCTTTATACTTCCTCCCTTGATCACGATCACGACTTGTTGATTTCTCCATTGTGCCTCAGTGCAGCCTCACTGCCTTATCCTGAAACATAAAAACATAAAAAACAAACTATTTACACTTGACCCTCGGTTTAGTATTAATTAATACAGTTTAATTAATTAATTAAATACAGACACTAAACAGTTGTTCGGGTGAAAAAGTCGCTTTATGGGAAAAGTCGCCAGCCCCCACCAGTGGCGACTTTTTCCTTAAATATGCAGTGGTGGGCGCGGTACCAAAATTTGGGGGTGCGTTACGCGGTACTGCGGTACCTCAGCATGCCCAGTGCGTTACGCGGTACTGCGGTACTTTTTCAGGTCCCCCTGGTGCGTTCCGCGGTACTGCGGTACTGCGGTACTGCACACAAGAACAACACAAGTAATAGCACATATTTTCAGAAATTGCATATCGGCGATTTCGCACCTGAACTTTCTGCCATAATGGCTAAAAATCGATCTTTGTCACAGAAATGTAACACACGTGCAACCGGCTCAAAAGCAAGCACTGCACTGAGGCGTTGTGATAGGATGGCAACGTAACATGTTCTGAACGAAAACTTAACGTGTCTAGAGTTAGGCTGATGCAACACACGCAGCATTCGTCTTACTGTACTCCTGTAATAAGGTTTACTTCAAAAAAAGTGTTAATTTTTTGAAAAGTCGTGTTTGTCGGTACCGCGGAAAGTACCGCGGGAAATTTGAATGCGGTAGCGGTACTGCTGTACTTTCAGCGATCCTTTGCGGTACTGCGTTATGCGGTACCGGTTTGGTAGTGCGGTAGTACCGCAGTACCGCAGTACCGCAAAAAATACCGCAAGTGCCCAGCTTTGTAAATATGTATAAAATGTATTTATTATGAAATCTAAGCTAAACTGACCTAACCTAGCCTAAGTACGTTTCATATAAAAAAATTAATTACATTAATTTAACATTTTTCAACTTATTTATGTTATTATAAAGCTGACTAAAACTCCCCCATCCCCATTTATTGACTGGCGACTTTTTCGAGATACGACTTTTACCATTACTTACCACTAAACACACTCACATGTGCACTCCACAGCGGCCTGAATAGAACTAAACTCCCGCCAGCAAAGAGAGTGATA
Source organism: Bathynomus jamesi (assembly GCA_023014485.1). Classification (NCBI taxonomy): domain Eukaryota; kingdom Metazoa; phylum Arthropoda; class Malacostraca; order Isopoda; family Cirolanidae; genus Bathynomus; species Bathynomus jamesi. The sequence continues at coordinate 270,772 of JAJOZX010005555.1, read as the reverse complement.
CCATAATTATCACTAATCATTAATCAATTGTATTATTTATAGTGGAATCCAACATTATAATTATATGTGAGGGCGCGGGGCCCTCACAGGCGCGGGGCCGTAGGCCATGGCCTACTCGGCCCCCCACTAAATCCGCCACTGATTGGAGCCCTTTACCTTGCCTGATGGGTAATAATTGAGTTCTGGCAAGTATTCCATCTGCCACCTCTTCCATAACTGATCTTGTAGCTCTTCAAGGTACCTGAACCGTCTGGTTAACTCTCCTTGAGTGCTCTGAATAGGCTGCAAGTCTTCTTGCACACTGGGGCTTGATGTTAATTGTTTACCACAAAGAAATGATTTGGTGTCAATGGCTCTGCATCCTGCATACTGTTGTAAACAAAAGTGATAGGCCTACTGTTCACCATTGCTTCTACTTGACATAAAACAGTGCAGAATTCTTCTTTGCTCAAATGAGCATTAGCTAAAAGTTTCTTTAATGGACACTTTACACTTCTCACTAGCCTTTCCCAAAATCCTCCCCACCATGGTGCTCTCTCAACAATAAACTCCCACTGTACCCCTTGGTGTGAAAAGTAGGATTGGAATCCTTCCTCTTTTAGCAAGGACCAAATTTCTTGGAGTTCCTTTGCAGCCTTTTTGAAGGTTTTTGCATTATCCGATATGATTTTATTTGGGATAGCACAGGTGAAAAGACATATATAACCTTTGTTAGACTCCCCTCGCTCATACACATAGACTGGCCCTGCAAAGTCTACTCCCACTACATCAAATGGGGCAGTATAGACACACCGTTCTCTTGGAAGTGGAGCCACCTTTTCATAATAAGGCTTTGCACTTCAACGCTTGCAAACCACACATTTATGCACGACCTTTTTTACTACTTGTCTAATTTTGGGAATCCAAAACTGTTGTCTGATCTCTATTATCACTTCTCTAACTCCAGCATGTAACAGCTTATGATGAGTATCCAGGATCAAAAGGTCCACAAAGTGCCCACCAGAAGGTAGCAAAATTGGATGTCTTTTCTCCTCTGGAAGCCCAGAAAACTGTAGTCTACCTCCTACTCTCAATAAATCCTGATCCAAAAACACATCCAAACCCTTGAGCGCAGAATGTGTTGGTAGAACCTGTAATGGATGGCTGGTGAACAATTCTCTCTCTTTACCAAATTTTTCCTTCTGCATATATACCACCCAGTATTTCCTGGCTTGCTGAATCTCATTACTGTTCAGAATTCCTTCCCTTCTTGTTTCTCCCTTAATGTTGTTGGTAAATCTATATACCCATGCTGTCACTCTTAACAATCTTTTCAGACTGCTAATGTCCTCAAGCCTCAATATGGGGTCCTGCTGCATAACTTGACAACTGTTCACAGCGCATTTTCTCACCTCACTCACCCATGCTTCTTCAGCCTGGCATTCTCCTACAATAGGCTGATTAGAAGGCCAGTTTTCACTTCCAAGTTTTAGCCACTCTGGCCCATTCCACCACAAACTTGACTGTGAAAGATCTTTCACTGAAATTCCTCGTGTTGGTAAATCAGCGGGGTTTTGGATGCCTGGACAATGCTTCCATTGCTTGGGATCTGTGTGCGCTTGAATTTCCTCCACCCTATTGGCAACAAATGGTTTCCATTTCCTTGCCTGACTTCTTAACCAGTGCCAAACTATAGTGGAGTCTGTCCAATAATAGCTTGGAATTTCATAGAGGGCCAAAGACTTTCGCACTGTAATTGCAAGCCGACTAGCAATAACGGCACCCATCAATTCCAACCTTGGAACCGAAAGCCTTTTCAAAGGTGCTACTCTGCTCTTTGCAGCAACCAACCTGCAACTTACTTCCTCTTGCAATGCGCCTCTTATAAAATACAAGTTGCATAGGCTTCCTCACTTGTATCACAAAAGATGTGCAGCTCCAAGTTGTCTGGACTATTGTTCAACTCTCCAAAGTACCATCTTGGGATTTCAATGTCTCCAAGATGTGCCAATTCTTTGAACCAATATTTCCACTTTACCACCATATGATCAGGTAACTCTTGGTCCCAACCAAGTCCAATTTCCCAGAGGCTCTGAAACCAAATTTTAACTTTATCACAAATGGAGCCAGGAATCCAAGAGGATCAAAGACCTTTGAAGCCAAACTAAGAGCTGTACGTTTTGTCCACCTTGTCTCATTCTCAGCCAGCTCTACTAAAGATTTCCCATTGAAGGTAAACAAATCATCATCTTGCTGCCAAACAATGCCTAGCACCTTTGCGTCTATTGCCCACAACTCCTTAATACCAGAATCCTCAATACTTTCTGCTGCATCAGGTACTACACAGGAATGACTCATAAACTCTTGTAATTGCGAATGATTGGTCTGCCATTTTCTAAGCTCCATGCCAGCCTCCCTCATTATAGCTCTAGCCTCCATGAATATCTGTTTAGCCATTTCTGTATTATCCACGGAACATAGCAAATCATCAACATAAATTTTTTTTCTTATGTGTTCAATAGTGTTAGGATAGACTTCAGAATATTTCTTAAAATGGTACTGCATAGTAGCTGCCAACAGAAATGGACTAGAGCTGAGGCCAAACAACACTGACTTCATTCTATATGCTTGAACCTTAGGTTCATTTTCCAACAAGTCTTTCGTATCCACCCACAGATACCTTACTGCATCTCTGTCCTCTGGTTTTAACTTTATCCGCAAAAAGGCTTGCTTCACATCTGCAGTCAATGCTACTCTACCAAACCTGAATCTCAGTAACAAGGAAAATAAATCTGCATTTAAATTTGGCCCAGCATCCAAACAGTCATTCAAGGACACACCACCTTTGTCCTTGGCTGAGCCATCAAAAACTACCCTCAGTTTGGTGGTAGTTTTGTCTCGCCGTACCACTGCATGGTGTGGCAGATAATGTGCCTCCTGGCTCACCAGCTCACCTTGCACCCTTTCAGCATAGCCCTCCCTTACATAACTTAGGATGGCCTCATCGTATTCAATTAACAACTCCTCATTTTTTCTTAGCCTGTACAATGAAGTCTCCAACCTCCGATTAGCTAGCTGAAGGTTTGAACCGGGTTTGCAAGAATCCTTCCATGGTAGGCCAACTTCATAGCAACCATCTCTAAACCCAATCCCTTTTTCAAATTGCTCTAAAACATCATTGTTCACTGTACTTGCCTGGTTGTCCTTTATGCCAATAGATTCAAGTTCCCAAAACGCTTTCAAATGCCTTTCCAGACCATGGCTGTTCTCCTCAATCTTAACAAAAAGAGCCTTAACTTCCATTTCATTGCAATAACTACCATGTAGCATCCAGCCTATCTTACTTTCAATAGCTACCGGGCCTTGAGATGTACGGACAATATTACCAGTGATGATGAGTCCCAATAATAGTCAGCTCCAATCAAAAGACTAATATCTTCTGTTCCCTCAAACTTATTATTGCCCAAATTAATTCCTTTAACTTCCAATTCTTGGACACATGCCATATCTAAACAAGTAGTGACTGGAGCACAAAGTTCCTCAATCTCTACAGCTTGGACCTTGATAGTGGGACTTTGCGGTAACAACCCTTTAACCAGAACTTCTACCTTCTTAAATTTGGTTCGGTTTTGAACGGAACCCCCAAACCCAGAAATTCTTAAATTTTCCCTCTTAAGTTCTTTAAACTTCAATTTTCTGGAAATTCTGGTCTTAATAAAACTACACTGGCTACCACTATCAAACAACACTCTTACAGTAGCTTCTCCCTCATTCCCAATTAATAAGGCTGCAGTTGTTTGCAATAATCCCCCTTTACTTTTACTCCCTTGCCTAGCAGTGGCATGTGCCACTGATGTCTCTACTTCTGGGGTAGGCCTACTAAGAGTGTTTTCACACAATAATGGCTGATGCCTACCATGACATTTTTTGCACAAAATTTTAAACTTACAAAACCTTGCTCTATGACCTTTCAAAAAACACTTAAAACATGCTGTGGACTTAGTTACCCTGTCCTTTCTCTCCTCAAAGGGTAAGGCCTCAGCCACCTCACATTTATATGACTTGTGGTTGCCTTCGCAAAATATGCATTCCTTGATTCCCTTTAATTTATTCTCAGAGGAGGCATGTAGAGCTGACACTGTACCTGGGCTATTCCTTTTTGTGGAAACTTTGGTGCTGTGCCTGCCTTTGTCCCCTTGTTTACCATCCCATTGTGCAAACTCAACTCCCTCTCGTCTTGCTAATTCTGTGCCTAAAAGACTTAACATCTGCTGAAGGGGGATGTACACATGTTCTGCAGAGTGTCCCCTACTTAATTCAAGCAAAATTGAGCTAGGCAATTTAGACTCCAGTGTAGGAACCAACATTATACCATACTTTTCCATTCCTACACCCAAGTTGTCCAGGGATCTAGTTCTAATTTCAAATTCATCATATAACTGCCGTAACTCCTTGACACTATTAGGATTATTAACAGGAGGTATAGCTAAAAGTGCACGGAGGTGGCTTTTAATTAAGATCTCTGGCTTACCAAACCGTTTCTTTAATATATCCCAAGCCACATTATAATTAGCCTCTGTTAATGCTAATCCTGCTATAGTCTTTGCTGCCTCCCCTTCCAAGAGTGACCGCAAATAATTAAACTTCTCCACGGCACTTAACACTTGACTAGAATGAACTGCTGATTGAAAACTGTCTGCCCATCCTTGCCATTCCTGAATACTCTCAGAAAATGTTTTGAGTACAAGCCTCGGTAATTGAACTACAGATCTGTTAACCTTAACTTCATTATCAGACCTGGTCTCTAACTGTACTGAGCTACTAAACTCTTTTGCTCGGAGGCCTACGTTAATTATATCATCAATAATCTCTTCAAAGTAAATTATGTTATTTTCTATTTCATCCTCTTCTATAAGAGCCTCAATTTTAACATTTACCTCACTTAGAGCAAACTTTTTAGTTTCTAATATGGAAAGCTGCGCAGTCACTAAGCGTAAATCCTCTTGCTCTATGGCAGAATCTATAGTGGCAATGACCTTTGTAATTATACCTTTGTAGGCGCTTCTCCTTTTTATAAATTTGTTCAACTCAGATGCACTCATCTTCAATGTAAACAACCCTTGGGCTCAATACCAAATGAGCTGAATTGGCAGAAATACTTAACCAAACTGATCAAACGCAAATTTTACTTTCAAATAAACTGAATTGCTAGGTGGGGTACTAACCAACACCAGTATGGAATACCAATTTTTCCACCCAAGTAACTGGCGCACTGGTCTGCAACCTTCGCCTACGAATAATAAACCAAATTAACCAAACTGGTAAATGTAGGCCAAAAACAACGACAGACAAGTGGCCAAGTTTCGCAATTGGGCAACCAAACTTTCTACCCTGGTACCTTACTTCAATAATAACCCAAAATTAACCAAACCGGTAAAATGTAGGCCAAACCAACGACAGACGACTGGCCAAGTTTCGCAATTGGGCGACCAAACTTTTACCCTGGGACCTTAATTCAAAAATAACCCAAATTAACCAAACCAGTAAAATGTAGGCCAAAACAACGACAGACGACTGGCCAAGTTTCGCAATTGGGCGACCAAACTTTTTACCCTGGGACCTTAATTCAATAATAACCCAAAATTAACCAAACCAGTAAAATGTAGGCCAAAACAACGACAGACGACTGGCCAAGTTTCGCAATTGGGCTACCAAACTTTCTACCCTGGGACCTTAATTCAATAATACTCAACCCGTCTAGGCCTAACTTGGGCTACAATTTGCACAATCAGAACTTTGCGGAAAAATAGTCACTGACTCAGTCTTGGGTAGAATCCGGTTCGAAGGACCATGTTATTTTATTTATTTGTCGAGTTCAAAATCCCAGCTGAGCCGTGAACGGCCAAATTCTAAAGGGCCAGTTCTACCTGAAGCCCAAGTTAAGCTAAATTAAAACTTACGGATTTGAGATCCTATTAGGTCCTACCTCAGGGTAACCTCAGGGTTGCTGACTCGATGCGGGCCTACCTTAGACCTTAGTTACATGAATTTTATGTAAACAAAAAAGGGTACTATTTATGGTCTTCTTTCTCAACCTTGCAACAACAACGCAACCTGGACTATTGCATGGTGCAACAATCTTGTATCTAAACAACCAAACTGAATTGCAAGAGAGCTCTCTACAAGACCACACCCTGTACGTACGACATCCCACAAACGAGTAGAAAGAATGCGCAGCGCCCCAAAATGATGCCAACAGTGTGACCAAACAATGATGCAACAAGAGCTCAAAAATGCTAGCTCTAAATTAAGTTAATTTTTCACTAACCTTACAATTATGAGATGGATATATATACACCTTAACTTACATTCGCGCAAATTTAAAACTATGTTCCTGTTCTAAACATACAGATTCTATTATTTTTTTACATAATTATTACATTTATTATTAAATTTATTACATTTAATATTGCATAATTATTTATTACAGAAATTATAAATTTATTATTACATAGGTTATTACATTGTTGTTTATTATACAGAACTTATAAACCAAAAAACGAAAAAAAAAGCCGATTAGGAAACAATCCAGAGACCATTGAGAAATTCGCACCTAGTGTTAGAAAATCTAGAAGAGGAAGAACCATTGTTGGCCCAAGGCGATATGATGACTAAGCTGATTGATGCAGCATTGCTTGTATATATAGTACTTAATGAAAATGCCCTTCCGGTGTCGGGAGAATGGGATCTAACCTAGGTGCAAATTTCTTAACGGTCGGTCCCTGGACTGTTTTTCCCTCTTGTTTTGGTTCATTCGTGTTTCTGTATCCACCCGAGGAGGATGCCAGTGGGCGTCGAAACTGTCGTGGAAATAAACTCTGTCTATTAGAGTGGGTTTTTATTTTCATATTTTGACCTTCATGTAGAAAAAAAAAGTGTTTTTTTGCATAAGCTTTGATCTATTTCTCGTCTGATACGAGTAGATTTCTTGATGAGTTACAAAATATCTATTTACCCATTGCAAATTAATGATTTTGTTCTTACACTTGTAAATAAAAATAAAATGTGCTAGTTTTGTTATATCGTTGAGCTTTAGTAGGTTTAGCTCTTTAAATAATGCAGTAGACTGATCAAGGAAATCAGCATCAGATAATAACCTTATTGCGCGTTTTTGGATGACAACGATACCATTTAATGCGTTGTTAGCGGAGTTTCCCCAAACAAGGGTGCAGTATGTTATATAAGGAAGAACAAGAGTATGATAAAGAGTCAATAAAACTTGTTTAGGGACTACATTTATAAGTTTAAACATTATAGCAACGCTCCTTGAAATCTTTTTCGCGATATAATTTACATGATCACTCCATTGCAAATTCTTATCTAGCATTACACCAAGAAATTTTGTTCAGTACACTCTTTTATGGCGATTTCATTAACATTAAGTTCATCAAGATATACATTTCTTTTATTAGTATAAATCATGAAATTTGTTTTACTGGTATTTAGGAAGAGTTTATTGGTGGTCAACCATTTCATTACACTGATGAATTCTGAATGAATATATTCTTAGCTGTATTAACATCTTTGCAAGAAAAAGAGACACTTGTATCATCTGCAAACATTATGAAGTTCAGTATATCAGGTGAACATGGAAGGTCATTTATATATAATAAAATAACAGTGGGCCCAGAACTGAGCTTTGTGGCACATCATGTTGGACAAGCGCTTTAGTTGAGCAATCCTTATTTACTGACACAAAATGATATCTATTGGACAAATAACTTTTAAACCAATCACTGATTGCCCCTCTAAATCCGTAACAATATAATTTATTAAGTAGAATATTATGGTCTATTACATCAAACGCCTTACTCAAATCCATAAATATTGATATCATTATTTCTTTGTTCTCCTTAGCTATATTTACATTTTCCATAAGATTTAAAATAGCCATTTCCGTTGTTTTATTATTACGGAAGCCATATTGATCTGGAGATAATAAATTGTAGGATTCTAAATATCGCTGCATTCTACTTTTTACAATTTTTTCAAAAACTTTGCTGAACACGGATAATGAACACACTGGCCTGTAATGTGTTGCTAGTGTAGGATCACCCCCTTTAAAAAGGGATGTTATACAACCAATTTTTAGCATTGATGGGAATATTCCTTTGGAAATACTTTGATAATTTTAGCCAAAGTTACAGATATCTTATCTTTAACAAGTTTCAATATAGGTTGTTGTTGTTTAGCCGATCAGCCCACCCTGATCGAGCAAGCCGGCGGCACGCAGGTAACCGATCGCCCTCTTCGGAGTGGACCAGAGGTTCAGCGCACTAGTGATGTTGTGTTGTGTTCGTTGTTGTGCTAGAGCGGTACAGTCTGTCATAATGTGTTCAATTGTTTGTGGTGTGTCGTGGCACAGGTGGCAGGTGTCGTCTATGGAGTTGTCTAGTCTGTATTTATATGTTAGTAAGTTGGGGTGATGTCCACATCGGAATCGTGCTAAGTTAACTCGATCTGATCTGCTCAGGCTGATCTCTGACCTGTTAATGGGTGCCGGCTTCGCACCTAGGACCGCATTCGGACCGAGGCGTGTCAGTGCTTTGTGGGTTAGGTGTGTGTGTATGTGTTTTCTGTACTGTGTGATGTCTGTGGGGCGTGGTATGGAATGGAGTATTTGGTTATAATGTCTCTCTGGTGTTACCTTAATGGTGCGAGGTGTCGGTGCGTGATTGTACATGTAGTGGCAAGGGTGTTGTGGGTTAGTTGTCGCTGCTGCCATGAATTGTGTTCCCCTCATGTCTAAATGTTTCCTAACTTTCAGTATTTTTGTTTCTGTGTGCAGGTGTTCTATTGGTGTTGTTTGAGTGCATCCTGTAATGATACGAAGTGCGCTGTTTTGTATTGTCTGTAAGGTGTTTATGTGTGTGTTTGAGATAATGGGTGCCCAGCATGGGCTAGCATAGTCCATAACTGAGCGAATATATTGTTTGTATATGAGTGATGTTGTTTCCTGCTGGTGTCCAAAGTTTGTGCCTGTTAGTACCCTAAGCGTGTTAAGTCTTGACGTACATTTGTTTTTAATATCCTGAATGTGGTTTGCAAAAGATAATGATGTGTTGTATGTGACCCCAAGTATTTTGGTCCTGTGAGTGTGTGGAATGTTGATGTTGTTTAGTGTAAGCTGTGGAATTACCTGGTGTTCTTTTGTGTTGCTTGTAAGCAAGGTGATGGTTGATTTTGTGGGCGCTACTTTGAGTCTATTGTGTGTGAACGAGTCTTGTATACTGTTTATGTACTGTATGTTTGTAGGTTGTTTGTAGCGGTGTCGATGTTGTTGTGGGTGGATGTTAGAGTGATGTCATCTGCATATGATGATAAGGGAAGCTTGTTATCTATGGGTGTTGGAATGTCATGCATGTATAAGTTGAAGAGTGTTGGTGAGAGAACAGAGCCTTGAGGGACCCCGTTCTGTGACAGATCATGCAGTGGTCAGCTGTCGATTCTTCCCTTTGGATTTCTCTCCTTGTCTTTGAACTGCACTGAAAGATCCATCCCTATTTTGGAAGGGTTCACTTCCCCTCTTAATAAGATCAACTCTCAAGTCATTTGGAACCGGGATTGGCCAAGCAGCGACATCAAAATAAATTGAAAATCTATCCGTCTCCTCTTCTTCATCAGAGTCTTCCTCCTGTTGGTGTGGACTTCTGCTGGCGTCTCCTTCCTCTTCATCAGTTTCACTGCGTTTAGAAGATAAATTGCCATCCTCCAATCCTTGCTCTCTCTCTTTTGAATCCTCTTGTGAAAACGCTTCTTGTATTTGCCCTTCAGATTCACCAGGCTGAATATCTTCAGGACTTTCTCCTATTGCACTTGATGTTGAAGGCGTCACATACTTCAAAATTGATCCGGACATTGCCTGAGCCACCTCTTCTCTTGCCTTCTTCATTTTTCTTTGTTGGAATCCACTGGGTCAATTTCGCTTCATAGTGGATGTTTTCTGCAAAATTTTAAAATCAAAAGGTATAAAGCATGAACATATAATTATAACAAGCATGAACTATTATGACTTGAAATACATTAACTGAACAAATTGTCTGTGATTATTATTATTATTTTTGGGGGGGGGGGGGGGGGGGGGCGGTTTAAGTGCAAACACGACTCCTAAAAAAGCAGAAAACTATGAGCATTACTCACATATAACTAGACCACTGACAAAATGAAAATTAACAGTATATCCAGTAAATAAAGAAGTAAAAAAAAATTATTACAACAGAAAAGCTTCAAACAAGTGGTTCTCAAACTTTTTCCAACCAGATACTCATTGAGTTATCAGATATCAACCCAGACAAGCAGAGAAAATTAATTATCATTATTATTATCATTATTAATTATCATTAATTATCATTTATAAACACTTAAACATCACTATGATACCACATTGTCAAAAATTACTGGACACTGGTATAAGTACCATGATATTGTTATAAACACCAGCACTTTATACTTTATCATAATTATTTAATGAAACATGCCTCATGTATGTGGAGTCACAGTGTCAAGTGAACAAGATTTGGAATGTCAGTTGCAGCCAGCTGGCTATGCTCAACAAACTGATGACTAAAACGTCAACAAACGTTCGCCTTTCGATGTAATTTTTATCAAATATTTAATTTTTCGTTTGTAAGTTTTGCATTGCCAATAAAAATAAAAAATTATTTTATAGTGGAAATTAACATTAAGCTGTGTAATAGTTTGAACATTTTAATTTTTTTTTCTTACTTTGGCGAATTTTTCATTTAGTTTGAAAACTTGTACTGGTATTTCAACTTTCCCGATGGCGCACCCCTCCTGTCTGTCACCTGGGGCGGACCGCCCCCCTCGCATCCCTCTTAGTACGCCACTGCTTGATTTGTGATTCGGCACAATATTTGCAAGAATTTCAGCTAAAGCTATTTGTGTCACACATGAAAAACCGGGATTTCACACACTTTGAAAGTATGCAGACGTATGCAGTGGTTGGAGAATCTGCAGAGTAAATTTGAGAATCGCTACTTGGATTTTCAAAGTTTCGGTCTCGCCTTTCAGTCCATGGAAGATCCTTTTCACTTTGACATCTATAATCAGGGGACTCAGGGGTGTAGTGCTGCGGGAGCCCACGGGAGCGCCGCTCCCGCACCTTCATTCATTCAAATTTTATTTATTTTTTTTTAGTTGATACTTGGAAGTTGGGAACAAACAGACTGAGATGAAAGCACTGGCTTCTAATTGTGATTTCAAATTTGGTTTACTTAGTTAAAAGGGATATTTTTACTGAAATTTTCCCCTTAAATATGATTTGTAATTGCAAAAATTGGATGAGTTAATTATTACGCCTCGGTGTGCCATCGTAAAATTCGTGTATTCAACAACTTTTCGTTCATTTTGGAGAGTAACCTGATTAACTGATGTACCAGTACAAGGAAATAATAGCAGAATTTAAAATTATGTACCAACATGTCAGTATTTCCTTAGAGCTCCTCCACCTTAAAATTTACCACTACATGCCTGTCTATAATTCTCGAAAACTAATGAATTCGGCAACCTGCTTCATTTGGCCAAAAATGGCCGAGTTCAATGCAATTGCAAATGTTCATCAATGTTGCAAGAGTGCCAGCCCCAATTTGTTGCAAGGCACCCATAGTGCCAGCCCACCTTTGTTGCAAGGCACCCATAGTGCCAACCCCCTTCCCCCTTGTTGCAAGGCACCCCCTAAATGGGGGAGGGGGTTACTGCAAGAGCAACAAGGGGTTATGCAACTTGGAGGCGGAGTTATCCCCCAAGTTGCAATGAACACCCGCTGGGGGAGACCTCTTTGGGGGATAAGTTGGGACGGCCTCACCCCCCAAAGGGGTATACCTAACCTAAGAGAGAGTTGAGGTGTTCGCTTGACAGGAGCCAAGCGCATATTAAGACTTCAGCCGAGCAGCCGTTGCCTTATAGGGCCCCTAATCAGCCAGTTCGCTTAATCAGCCAGTGCCTCCGCGCATCATCAGCCAGTTGGCACAGTGTATACTTCGTTTGGCACGTACACACCCGTCTATACGCCCATTACGTTTACATGCGTCGGGCGACCGCGTTAAACTGTAGGGCTAAGGTGAAGTGCAGGCGGGCTCGAGACCCGGCGGCGGCGCGTCCTTCCGCGGTTGCTAGCCAGGGTGACCTAATGATCCGTGTTAAACCGTAGGTCTAAGGTGGAGTGTAAACATCCTTCCACGGTTCGTAGTGGCAACCAGGGGATCCCGTTATTGCAACACTCGATCATGTTGTTTATCTGTTTGTTTATTTCCCTCTCTCTCTCTCTCATATATATACCGGTATATAAGCACACCGGACAAAAAATTAGTCACCCCTCTCAGAATGTACCTAATAACGTGTGACGGCGCCTCTGGCCTTGATAACCGCACGAATCCGGCGAGGCAGAGACTCTACGAGGTTGTGCATGTACTGAACATCGATTTGCTGCCACTTGTTCATCAGCCGGTCCCGAAGTTCCGCCAGAGTCCGTGGGTGTCTATTCCTGCGCTTCACTTTCTGTTTCCAGCCCGAACAACACCTTCGACGCATTCAGGATTAAAGGCTTCATTGTACCTGCGATGTACTCGTCGCCTCCCATCATTGGAGAACAAACAAAAACGGGACTCATCGGACCAAATTACACGTTTCCAATCTGCCGCAGTCCAGTTTTTGTGCCTCTGAGCCCATTTATAGCGTGCGAATTTGTGACTTGCTGTTAACAGCGGCCTCTTCCGTGGTACCCTGCTCCAGATGTCCATCGCATGCAGTTCTCGTCGCAATGTCCGTTCGGAAATTGGTCGCTGGAGAACCTCATTGGTTTCTTGGAGCAATTGTTCTCTGGTTTGAAAACGATTTGCAGTTACTAGACGAGAAACATGGCGGCGGCCCTTATTGTCGAGAATTGTTTTCCGGCCACAGTTACGCCGTCGATTGTCAGTTGATTGCGAACTACACCACTCTTTGTAAACTCGCTGGACAGTACGCGTTGACACACCAACAAATTGGGCTACTTCAGACATTTTGTGTCCGTGGGCTCTGCCAAACACGATGGCTCCTTTTTGCCACTGAGTAACGTCTGCCTCACGACCCATTTTGCAGACTATATCCAACACACACTTTGTTCTTCACCACCTCACGAAACAGATCTGATCCTGTGTGCTACGTCACCGCTACTTGTCACTTACCAATGCTACATCAGCGCCCTCTGTGTGACCTTGAACTTCCTACTATCGGTGCTATTAGGGGTGACTAATTTTTTGTCCGGTGTGCTTATATATATATATATATATATATATACTTCCCCGTTTAAAAGTAGGTCTAAGGTGGAGTGTAAAGCTTGAACTTCACCAGAATGAAAAATTCGGACGGAAAGCAAAGGCGAGCCTATATATGTGCATTTCCGGAAAAAAGTTCATCTAAAAATTCGTGTAAACATCTTTCCACGTTTCTCTCTTTCTCATATATATATATATATATATATATATATATATATATATATATATATATATATATATATATATATATATAATACTTCCGCGTCTAAAAGTAGGTCTAAGGTGGAGTGTAAAGCTTGACCTTCGCCAGAATGAACAATTCGGACGGAAAGCAAAGGCGAGCTTATGTATGTACATTTCCGAAAAAAGTTCACCTAAAAATTCGTGTAAACATCTTTCCACGTTTCTCTCTTTCTCATATATATATATATATATATATATATATATATATAGAGGTCTAAGGTGGAGTGTAAAGACTGACATTCATTAGAATTAACAATTTGGATGGAAAGCAAAGGCGTGCCTATATAAAGGAGGGAAATGAAGAAAGGTGAAAGCGATACAAGCAAACATCTAATTAAACGATGTAATTAGATGAACAATATTAGGACATAAATATTTATGGAAAATAATATATATATATATATATATATATATATATAATATATATATATATATATATATATATATATTAAACATCGTTCTGAAAATTGCGGAGTTTGGCGGAAGCGATAGATAATTTCGAATTAAAAATCCAATAAATAAGCTTCTTTCCGCAGGAGTTTATTTCGAGATTATAAAGATTAAAATTTCATCAGCAACTGATTCGTCGTTTAATGTATATCTCAAACATACGCGATTGCACCTTCTACAACAACAACAAAAAATAATTATTACGGGGGCTATAAACGGCCTTCCATTCTGAACGTTTCTTATATATATATATATATATATATATATATATATATATATATATATATGTGTGTTGTTTATTTCTTTATTGGCTTCTTTGATTTCCAAGATTCGAGATAAGGTACGCATTTTAAATTATACTACACAGCGTCGGGTCAATCTTATTTCAATTCGCTCGAGATCGTGTTTATTGAAACACTACATCACACGTCTTTGTTTTTTAAATTTATCTATTCAATCGCTCAAATTTTACAGGGCAGCCTTCATAGATAATTAAATATCTTCCACTTTTATGTTTCAAGGCACCATAAACCGTAGTTAGCGTTTCTCTCAAGCATACACGAATTGTTCCGAATATATCTTCCAATATCACGAAAACTCTTCCTTTCCCGACAAACGAGGTTGTACAGGCGAACTGCTACTACCATAAAACGTTTCACATTCCAACCTCAACTCTCTCTTTCTCTCTCTCTCTCGGTAGAATACAAGATAATAAAACAAAGCGTTTTTCGTCTCTCCACGAATGGGGATATCTGACATGCCCCAGATTTCAAGGGGCAACCAACCACAGCCCTGTGGGCGGATCCCAGGACCTCTGTTTGGCCGCTATGCAGGCTTACGCGTCAAGCCCCGCCCAAAATTCACCGCTAGCCAATAGAAAGCTAACGATTGTGTTTTGTGGGTTGGTCACAAGCCCCTTTTATAAAAGGGAGCAATTCATCTCAGAGCCTCAGTTCGTATGTTTTTTCGCTTAGTGCTTTTCAAATATACACTATGAGTCAGTTATCGGTCTACAATTTTCCGGAATTGATTGAAGATCAAGACTTTTATGCTCACGCAACACTTCTAATTTGCAGAGCTATAGATCGGGGGGAGCTTTTATCTACCCAGAGTGTTACGGAAAATTGTGACGAAATGCAGGATCCGTTCAATGAAGACGCTGTTGAAATGTAAGTAACTTATAAGTGTCTAACCTAGCTTTATTCTGAGTTTTCCTACAAAGAAAAATTAACCCCAGGACTCTTTCTCGTTTATAACAATATCCTAGCGAATAAACGCGTTTTTCAAAAATATTTTTAATTCTCTGTTTCCTTCGGGTTATTTCGGTATATATATATATATTTGGTGTGTTTTTATTTGTACATTTCTTGTACAGGTACGATTTTAGAAATATTGAAAACTTAAAATAGAAATATTAAAAACTATTAAGATTTGGCTGCGGGTTCGAGACCCGTTGCAGACAGATGGAGCACACCCAGCTAATCTTACTTTTGAAAACTGTCAGGATATCTGCTTATGGTTAGAATTTGCTGTTAGTCTAACCTAGCTTTATTCTGAATTTTTTACAACGTAAAAATTAATCCCATCATGTTTTTAATTATTGTCTGTTTCCATCGTGATTATTTCGGCATATCTATCTATTCTATCTATATCTATATATATATATATATATATATATATATATATATATATATATATATATATATATATGGTGGAGCTTTAATGATATTTTTCTCGATAATTCAGCACCGCAGTAGGATTTTTAAATTACCAAAACTTTTAAGAATTATCTGCATTTCTTGTTGTAGCTCTTTATTTTTACTTAACCTTATAGGACCGGTGCGGAACTCGGTCGTGTTATATCTACTTTTGATGAAAGAGGAATAAATGATATGGATGCTTCTCCGCACAGCCAACCCAGTGACCTGGATACAGAAGTCGAGGTATTGGCTTACATCCGGTCAAGCGAATGTCAGATTATCGAGGAACTAATGTAAGTATTTTTGAGGTTAAGAGCAAAACATTGTATTTTCATTTATTATAGGCAGAAAACATGTACAAAACGGAACCAGTGTCCGTTAAATAAGTCTTAATGGCTACATTTTACAGTTACAAATGTATATACAACTTTACACAATATAGATATACACCTTTACACATTACAGCGGGTGCTAACGTATGGGAACCTTTTTTTAATCTGTCTGCATACACTTTTATCGTTCATCTCTGTGTCGCACAAATCGAATAATTTAAAAAAAATTATAAATCCCTTCTCACGTGACATGTGCAGGAGAAATGAAATGCAATACATGCCGCACGTTTCAGTATAATATCCTTGAAAACGATATGGGTTCCAAACAATCTCAGGTACATGTAATTGCGCAATAAACTGCACAATTACCGAATCATTCCAGGGCTGAAATCCAAGTGAATCAAAATAGTACATTCTTTCCCTATTTTAAAATAGATTGCAAACCAATAAATCCCCTCACCCCCGACAATGTCGGTGCTAACGATAATCCCGTACCAGTTTCTCGTACTTGGCAGCTTCAATATTTCATTCTTCGCAAACACACCGATAAATTTTGAGCGTGTGAAACGGTCACGTTTCATTACTCTCTGGAGTGTATTCGAGTCCATTTTAAAAGTCTGTGACCACGTTCCTGAAACGACCAACTTCTATTAGTGCCTGTGATTCGAGGTACACGAGTACACTTATAGGCGCGTCTATAGGCTTGGCAAATTCCAACCTGATTGAGATATTCCCACTCTGCTGTGGACTTAAATGCTATTTGCGCCAGCAGACAAGTCAGGCGTAATATCAAATGAATAAATGTTAAATTCTTCGACAAATTCTTTCTGCGTTACACCAAACCCAAGCTCATCACAGTCACCTGTATTATGAGCCAGATTATTATAAGCTTTCGCGCAGAGCGGGAACACCGCGTCTGATGAGTAATCCGTAATCATAGTCCCTCCTAAAGCGACGCCATTTACGTATAGAGTAATATTTTTTAAGCCGAAATTCTCGAATTTAAAGGCACTTTTTTTTTTATATTTTCCATTCGTCAAGGCGTGGTTCTGCATTCCAATTAATATCCTTTTAGGTAGGACTCCAAGGGCCACGTTTTCTAGTTGCTTCGAGGCCAACCCGGCGGGCACTGTGTATAGTTTGATCTGTACCCTGTTAATTGGGTATTTTACTGTGGCGTGTATTAAGTCTTTCTCAATTTCTATTTGTTTCGAGGAACTTAATTTCACTCGGGGTATACGCAAATACGTCTCCATGATGTGAATCACAACAGGTTTCGCGCCCTCTTCTTGATCAGAC
This sequence comes from Bathynomus jamesi, assembly GCA_023014485.1. Taxonomy (NCBI): domain Eukaryota; kingdom Metazoa; phylum Arthropoda; class Malacostraca; order Isopoda; family Cirolanidae; genus Bathynomus; species Bathynomus jamesi. The sequence goes on along the minus strand of JAJOZX010005555.1, from coordinate 253,435 downwards.
CCCAGATTTATGCAGATCTCAGGAATCGTGCGGGTAAGCTTCAACTTCATATCCACCCCGTTCATAAGCAGTTTCTTCTGGAGTGTGAAATCTGTATGAAGACGTCCAAAACATTCATATATCTTTTTTTTAGAATTTTTAAATTTATCCTTTATTCCACTTTCATCTTTAGTATGGTAATACCCCTCTGCGGTTAAAAAGGTGTCCTTCGCTTCTTTTGAAAAGTTGAGGACATTTTGCAGATAGACTCCTAGGTGGTAGTACCCCGTTTCTGCCGAGATGTTAACCTGGTTTAAATACACTTCACACTGGCTGAATATGGAGTGTAAAAAGTTGGTTTCAGGGTACGCAGAGTAACTATCATCGCAGTCCGTTCCATCAGAATGGGCTATACGCAGTTTAGCGTACATGTGCATGCAGCTCGGGTAAAAAAGTAAGGGCCTGAGCTGGGTATCACGAATTTTATAGGGGCACTGGGCGAACTAATTGTGTTAATGGGTTAATTGTAATAAAGTCGCTATGCTCAATAGAGACTTGAGTGGGGTGCATGTCAAAGAGGGACAGTCCCGATTTACAGCATTGTGAACTACACGGATGGCTGAAACGCGCCATGACGAGTCAGAAATAGTGCCACCTCCCTCGACAAGTATTAGTCAGCCTATGATTCGTGAGAGTAGTGTCCTAAGCTTATATGAGTTTAAAAAATGATCAGCCATAGGTTTCATACGCTTAGAGCACTTCTTTTTTTATTTCCTTTTACGTTTCGCGCCACGTGATGGTAACCCCTTCTTCCTGGCAGATCTCTTCTTCCCGCCACCACGCATTTTTCTTTTTGCATCTTTGATGATTTCGTCTCGTGTACATTTTAAATGTTTTTTTAGAGCTCATTTAGGCTTAGTTCCACCCATTATGTCTTCTGCCGCGTTAAAACCTGTTTGTAACGCCTTCCGCCCTAGGTACCTGGCACCCCTCTTCAACACTGGGACAGCGGTGCGTAGTATGGATGAAAAAATGGATCCGAGTCCACTCCCACGCTAGTATCTCACTCCTCGGTAGACTGTGAATGGTCTTCGAGTCATTATAAACGGCGAAAGTGTAGTTTCACTGTTAAGCTCCCATCACCGAGTGGGAATTTTTTCCCTTAATCGTTCTTATATATATCGAGATGTTGGTTAATAGATTAGTCGCAACATTACATAATGGGGCTTGTCCAGACATGGGCAAGATACTTGGAAATTGTATCTGAGATACAGATACAAGATACCAACAAAAATGTATCTGAGATACAGATACAAGATACTCGAAAAAACTGTATCTTCAAGATACAGATACAAGTTACAGATACAAAGATACTTTTGAAAGAATAATTATTTGAGTTTAGTTTACCTGGTGAGCCATGAGCACACGAGTTGTCTCATTCAATTGTTATTATTATATTTTCTGGTATAAATAAATGCCAAATCAATGGTACTTCATATCAGTATTCATATAGTGATATAACTAAAAGGAAAGCACAAAGTAAATATGTATAATAATCCTAAAAATTTTTAGGTATGGAAAAATAAAATAAACCACACTTTTTCAATTTATGTATTTCAAATAAATTGTAATACAGGTATGCTCAGTTACCTACTCACGAAGAAAAAATAAAGTTTTCCTCATAATAAATATATTTGCAGGAATAAGCAAATATATGTATAATTCCTGATTTTTAATCATGTTAAAACATGTTAAAACCGCGGGATACAAGATGAAACCTGAGTACGTCTGTGCCGAGACAGTGCGCGCAGCGCAACGGTAGTATTCATGTACAAAACATGTAACAGCAATCGCCGGCCTGCTTCAACATGCGTCAGATATGATCATATTTCATGAATAGTTATTAGCGTCTCTATTTAAAAAGTACTTATGAAAGTATCTTTGAAAGTGTATCCCGGGATACAAACTACATGACAAAATGTATCTTAGATACTTCTCAAGATCCTCCAAAAATAAAGTATCTAAGATACGTATCTCAGATACGTATCTTGTATCTTAAGATACTTTTTGTATCTTAAGATACAAGATACTGCCCATCTCTGGGCTTGTCATATGTAATGCTCAGACTTTTCCCTCTATGGTTGGGGATGTGTGCAATGCGCAGCAGGCGCGCCTCGGTGTCCCCAACAAATTGGTGCTCTACGATATTGTTGTAAATATAGCACATGTCTGGGGGCGGAGAGCTTTCACCCAATTTCTCCATCTTCAATTGATACATTAAGCTGGACAAGTCATGCTGTGCCTCGTGAAAGGCATCTCTTTGGAGAGCTGCGCTATATCGGCCCTCAGCCACAATTGTGAACAACTCTTTATCTTTAATATTTCTACTAAGCGTTGACTTTAACTTCAAGTTCAATGTGCATGCGGGCGTGTCTATGTTTACGACTTCAAAAAGTAAATCGTATGTCAGGTACGACCTTTCAAGACTCTTGTTTAACCCCGTCACAATGTCCATGGCTGTATCATAATGTCCGATTCCTAGCGATACATTTGTGCTATTGTACCGTTCCTCACCGAACAGGACTGAACGCATAGTATTCTCTAAGGTTATACCTAATTTTTCGCACTCATCGAATCTTCTAATGATCAGAAATATGATTTGCTCATTTTCAAGAGTTAAAAATTTGGTGGCTAACTGGAGTTCACATAACCCCACCTCATACGAATCACGCTCCAATTCAATGGGTTCGTGGAGTTCTGTCACAAAGTTGGCTAGGGTGTTGTTAGGATGTACAGACAGAGAAGAAGAGGACGGGAGTGTGACATAGAAGTGGCTAGGCACCATGTTGCATACTATTAAGCTTCATTATTGCAGCAGCTTTTATATAGTGTTGAAGCTTTCTGGGTAACCCAGCCATTTCACCAGGTACATTTTTCTCTTTCCTGAACCTTTGCTGCCTAAAATTTTTCAATTTTAAACACTTTTTCCTAAATTAAATGTCACTTTCTGCAACTCCTCGCGGTAAAAGCCTCCAGCGATCTCTTCCCCATTCAAATCTTCAACGTAATACATCATTATCTCACCTTTAGGTCTCATAGCCGAACTTTAAAAATCTCACGTGTCCATCCTTGCTCAAATCCCTTCGCGAATTTATTTCCCGAACGTGATAGCCTTACATAATCATTGATTTTGAAATGTGTAGAGTGTGGTGGTGGTGGTGTTCCATCTCTTCTCACCTCTGGCAGCGCACCTCTTTCTAAAACTTCGTTAGGCGTTGTGCCAATCGTACGATGGTGTGAACGGTTGTATGATGAAGCCAATGAACCGAGAACGTTTATATATCTGTATGTGTTTTTATGTGTAAAATAGTGCATGCGCTCCTTTATGGTACGTTGAACTCTTTCAGCTAAAGAGGCCTTATGTATAGAATTGCTAGTGTAGTAACTGATATTAAACTCTGTCAGCATGTTCTGAAAAGCGCGACCTATAAATTCTTTCCCCATATCCGTACAAAAATAGCCAGGAATCCTGTTTCTTTCAACATCAACGTTTTGGTCGCTTTAGCAACTGTTTCAGGCGATTTATTTTTCAGGGGAATTAGCCACAGATATCTAGAGAATACATCTATTATGAATAGGATGTAGCGGTAACCATCGTTATACACTGAATATCTTTGCATGTCTGTTAAATCCGCCTGCCAAATAGAGTCAATCGAAGCAGCTGTTGTCTTGGCCGTTTTAAACCTTTTTCTCACCGGTTTATGAAGTGTATAAGCATCCTGTTCCCGCAAAAATCTCTCAACATCTTTTTTCCTTACACCGTAAACACCTCTGTACAGTCTATTAACGCCACCATAGGAGGCGGGGTTAGAAATGTCATAATAGCGTTTACTTAATATGTTAGCCATTTGCGTATTTTAGAGACACGTGGATAAGGCTGGCCGTTTGTTCTCTTCTTTCTCCTCTTCAGAGACGCTGCTGCTGGGGGCGATGGCGTACTCAGTTGTGACACATGCGAGACTTGATCCAAGTCTTTTAACCTATTCAGATTACCTATCAATGTTTTGGGGACATTTATTTGTTGTAGTCTTGCTTTAATATGCTTCCATCCTGTTGGCGAGGGTCTGTCCCACTTTTTCACCAGATCATGAACAATATCAACGATATTGGATCCTTGTACCCATGTTCCTTCAACAATGACCTCGCCTGTATCGGCCGACTGTATGATGGGGTCCTCACTCAATAGATTATAAAAACTTAAGCCTTTATTCCTCAATGTATGTGGGAGGCTGTTTTTGAGCACATGTTCGATGTGTTGTGTTCCGTTGTTCTTTGGTTGGTCATCTCTAACGTCGGGGCCAGGTCCTGTGTCACCATGCTCATCACTACTCGCGCTTTGCCTAATAACCACGGGGATCTCTGTCGGATTCTTATAATCCTCGTACTCATGAAGAAATTTCTGCAAAGCCTCTTGGTACAAGAGCCTTTTCTCATCAGGTGACTTTTCACTGTTTAATAGGGCTAGCAACTCGCTTTCCATCCTTTTAAGCCTACTTTTACGGGGTTCTAGAGCTGTGTCTGGAATCTTTGAACTTTACAATGAAGCATACACTTCGTGCGGAATCACAACCACCTTCATTATATTAATCTAGTCAGTAAAGGACCCAAAACCGAAAATAAGATGGGTAGGAATGATCCTCCTCTTTGTACAATAATGCGCTTTTTCTTACCCAGAGTTTGACTTTTATGAGCGAGTGCTCGTATTATGTTCTTGTAACGACGTAAGCCATCCTTCTGAGAGGGTTTCATTGGCACATTACATTTTATAACATTAAGACAGATTTCACAGATGCATTTTAAAAAGCCAGAGTCGATATTTTTAACAAACATCTGTTGCAGTGCCCGGGGCAATCGTTGATAGATTTTTATTAATTCACGGTATTTCTTCAGTCTATTTGTCATTCTGGAATATACACCGTTTCAGGTTCGCTTGGGAATATATTCGTTCTTAGAAGCATCCTAAACGTGTTTCGCGGGTGAAGGTCACAAAGCAAATATCCATAACGCTGGTTTGTGGCCTCTTTATAAACCTCCAAAAACTCCTTACGCTGATTCGGGAACATTTGATTGGCTAATACCCCAATTTGTGACACATCTCTACGTTGCGCGAATAAGACTAGATATTGTGTATTTAGCGACACATCGCGCATGTATCTATTTTTGAAAAATAGATTCTGTTGATGAAGAATACGCTTATGTTAAATGGTGGGAGAACACTGTAAATGTCTCGGCAAACGTTTTATCCATCCAACATGAGATCGTCAATTACAATGACTGTATGTCATTTCCCTTTAACGAATTAACGTCATAGACCCCTTGTGGAACAAATTTCATCTTGGTACTCGTTGAACACTGATTGATACGTCGAATAGCACCATATAACTTTATGCACAAATTTTGAGAACATCTCCCCTTTTCTTTAATGATTTTAAGCATAAACACAGTTTTACCACATCCTGTAGGGCCAGATATAATACATGTGGATGGCTCGTGAACCTGAATTTTTCTACAGAATCCATTTCTAACACGTCACACTAAGTGGGCCATTTACAAAATATTACAAATTTTGAGTGCTGCTCCTTATATTTTGTTTTCTTCTTCCACAGAACCGTGAATGACGACGATGTACAGCACCCCATCATCGATATCACAGACGAACCCGTTGACCGTGCAGCTACAGAATCCATCCCCGCTGACGAATCCTCACCAGCGATACCTGTAGCACGCGCCAGTTCAAAGCGGAGGCATGATGAAGAGCCCACCACGTCAGGTATAAAGCCGCCAGGATTGAGCCGGTTGTTAGACCACCAGTAATAGAGCCCCAACCTTCTACGTCTTACACAACCCCCACAATAGTACCTTCCTCAAATATACCCCTTATTCAATTCCGGGTACATCCTCCACAGCAGCTTCTTTCTGTTGAGGATGGCATAACATTCGAGTTGGTGCGCACCGCTACCCCACCCCGGCCTTGACTAGAAATCGGTATATAGTCAGGGTTGATCCTAGATCCATGTATAGCAATGGTGTTGAACACGGACTACGGCGCATAGTTGTAGAGTTTGCCCTTCAGAACCGCGACGAACGTGAAGTCAGGACGAGGCTGTCCTTCGGATTCGGGTCAGATGATGGAGATGTAGATGATTTTTGGGTAGTAATACCGTTCAGACGCTTGGCAGCTGAAGATATAGAGTATATATTAGGCCGTATAATGCAGGCCTCTCAAAGTAGTATAGCCTTCAATATGGACAACTTCACGGTAAATATTGACCGTGTATTCCGTGTTGCGGGTCATAGTGCCACACCTTATACTCTTAACTTCAATTCTCAGGCTATTTATAGACGGCATATAAACGCCGATCGTGGTTGCGGCTTTATAGCAGTAGTCTTGGCCGTATGTTTACTGTACTAAATACACGGGTCAAAAACATTTGGTTGCCTACGGTAGTGGAGCGTGCCCGTAAACTAGCTGTAGACTGTAAACTTGAATTTGACTGTAATATGGGTCCTGAAGAGCTGAGAAGGGTAGAACAGGAAATGAATGCTCGTATAGTTGTATTTGGAATGGATGATCGTCGTAGACTGTGTATGTTTTTAAAAGCAGTGTGAGAGATCGTACAAGACCCCTACTTATTTTAGGGCTGTCAGGAACAACATCTACCCATCCGTAATATAAGGGACCTTTACGCGAGTTATGATAAAAGTCGAAAATATGGACGACATCATGATTTGTGTAAGGGTGTATCGAGTTTGCGGATGATATAGTGAAACATTGTAAAGATTGCCACATGGTATGTGAGCAGTGTAAAAGCTCCAAATGTGAAAGCCGTGTAGTTGAAGCTGAGAAGAGGGATTGTGATGTGTGTAGACGCACATTTTTCAATAATAACTGTTTTGAGCTCCATAAATCAATTGGCACGTGCAGGAAAATGAGAATCTGTGAATGTGGTATGTTTCATATGATGGATAATTGGGGAATTTCAAGCATAAATGTGATGAAATTCACTGTTCTACATGCCATGAGAAATATAAGGCGGTTGGAGTAAAGCATGTATGTTATATGAAAGACGCCAAGCCTAAAAACAGCCCTTGTATAACTGTGTACTACGATATAGAAACATATACGAATGCTGAAACCAAAGAGGTTATTCCACATTTACTTGTAAGCCAGACTATCTGTGATGAGTGTATGGAGAGCGAGTGTGATGAGTGTCACAAATGTGGTAAACGGACAAACGTTTTTAAAACGAATGCCCACGATAGCCCTGTGAAACTCTTTGTGTCCTATATTGTCAAGTTAGCGGACAAGTTCAAAAAAATGACTGTGTATATTCTCGCCCATAACGGGGCAAAATTTGACACACAGTTCCTTTATAAGGAGTTGCTTGAGCACGAGTCATCTGAGATATTTACAGGTGATCCCTTGAAAAGAGGCAACAAACTAATACAGATGCAAATAAGAGGTAATGTACAGTTTAAAGACACTTTATTATTCACACCTTGTAAATTAGCAAAGCTACCCAAGGTGATGGGCGTAGCCGCTGAAGTTTCAAAAGGATATTTCCCTTACACATTCCTCACTAGCGAAACTTTAAATTACGTAGGACTACCTCCACCCAAACATTACTTTAACTATGAATGTATGAGTACAGATGAACGTGAAGATTTTGACCGATACTACAACAGTTTTAATGAATGTAATCCTTATAATATAGCTGATGAATGTGAGCGTTATTGCGTGAATGATGTGCGCGTGCTTAGAGTATGTTTCCAGGCCTTTAGAAGGATGTACATAGGTCGTTTCAAATGCGATCCGTTGCAAGTCGCAACCACCATCGCCTCATTATGTTTTACGGTGTTCAAGAATAACTTCATGCCTAAAGACACCTTAGCCGTTATCCACAGAAACAATCCCCGCAGTTATGGGCACAAGGCTATTTACTGGCTCATACACCTACAGCAGCAGACAGGTGTATACATAAAGCATGCCCGCAACACGGGTGAAGTACCCATTAAGGTTAATGGTCGTGTTTTTTGGGTTGATGGTCTAAGTGAAAACCGTGCCACTGGTGAGAAGACTGTGTACTCCTTTAACGGTTGCTGGTGGCACGGATGCCCCCCCGTGAGTGTGGAATCGTAGGAGATATCCACGGTAGATCTCCTGCCGACTGTCTTGCGTGGACCCGCACCCGCGATCAACTTATAGGCTCCCAGTTCACTCACAAAGTCTTGTGGGAGCATGAGTATGATGCACGGATGGAGACAGATGGACAGTACCGTGAAGAAATAAACACGATCAAACGTTCAATGGTGCTGGATCCTCTCAAATGCGGTGATAGCTTGTTCGGAGGGCGTACAAATCCCTTCAAGCTATACTTTCCGCCTACGGAGGGTGTGAAACTCCATTACTACGACTTCTGTTCTTTATACCCCTACGTGATGAAGAACAATCCGTACCCGTAGGTGCACCTGAAAAAATGGTGGGTCCCACCATACCAACCATCGAGGAGTTTTCAGCTAACTTGAATGAGCGCTACTTTGGACTCTCTTTCGTAGACGTGCTCCCCCCTCGCGATTTATGGATGCCGATCTTACCCGTCGTTATAGATCACAAGCTCATGTTTCCCCTGTGCGTGAAGTGCGCAGAAGAGAACAACGGTGATTGTGACCATACAACCCACCAGCGTAAGATCAGAGGTGTATATACAAGCCCTGAGCTGGCCCTAGCCGTTCGCCATGGGTATAGAATAATGAAGATACATGAGGTGTGGAGGTTTCAGAAGCTACCCAACCTTTTCACACCATATATAAACGCTTTTTTGAAGGATAAGGTTGAGGCGTCAGGATATCCGCGAGGGGTTGATACCGAAGATGAAAAAACGGCTTATATTCAGCGTTACCGTGCCCATGAAGGTATACAGCTTGACCAATCCCAAATTGTTAAGAATCCTGGCAAGCGCTTTAGTGCAAAGTTGTGTCTAAACAGTCTTTGGGGAAAGTTTGCGCAGAATACGGCAAAGGGAACGTCATTTGGCACAAAGTTATAGTGAAGTCTGGGATTATGCCAACGCCCCGATAAAGAGGTTATGGAGATCGTGAATGTAGGTAATACTTACATAATAAAGTACAACAATACCGAATTGGCCACAGATACCTCACGGGTTACAAACATACCTGTAGCCAGTTTCACAACGGCCTACGCCGCATCAAACTTTGGGGCCTATTGCACTCTCTTGGACGGAGGGGTTGTACGCTGACACAGATAGCGTGATATTCACAGCGAGGGAAGGTGAATACATGCCCGCTATTGGGGAGTTCCTCGGAGAGCTAACTGATGAGATCAAGGATGAGTATGGTGATCGCATACGCAGACTCGTTTGTGTCAACAGGGCCAAAAACCTATGGGGTACGGGTGAGGGTAGGGGATGATACGAAGTATATCGTGAAGGCTAAGGGTATCACGCTTAACCATGCGAACCGTCGAGTCGTTAACTTTGACTCGTTGAAGGAATTAGTGTGCTTGAAAGATGAGGGTGACCAACTAGCCCAACTGACTGTGAGGACGCACAATTTTCGGGCGCAGAAACTGGGGTGTGTGAAGGAACTTAGGGGCACGAAGGTATGCCGTAACACCTATAGGAAACGCTACCAGGTGCCTGGTGCTTATGATACCGTACCCTTTGGCTACCTTAATCCTTGATTGTATTTATATATATGTGTATTAATATGTTTATTTATCACGTATATTTGCTCCAATTAAGGCTTCATTTTCTCCTTTGCGTGCGTGCGTGTGTGTGTGTGTGTGTGTGTGTACAATAAAAAGCTAAGTCCCGCCCACTGTAAGATTGGCAACGTGAGTCCTGCCGCTACCTGAGCATATCTCTATCCCTGCGTGCTCAGTTGACCTCTGCATACCCTTGAGTTCAGACGTGTATTCTCCCGCGTAGAAGAAAAATAGAAATGACTACCTTTAATATTGCGTATTCAACATTTATGAAGTGGTATTCGGCAAAGTGCCAAGTTGTGGTGGATACTGAAAAACTCCCTATTCCCCGCTCCTTTGATACTTTTAAGGCTATATTGAGCCGAGCGAAGGACCAAGATGTTCAAATACTCTACGGGTATTCTGGCGAGGGCAGTGTAGGATTTCGTAGTACAGACGATGTATTTGAAGTATGTTATAGACCTAACCTTTATAAAGGCTCACATATACCGCGAAGTAGAAGAAGCAACACGTTCAGAAGATAAGCAACGGTTATGGATAGTGAGTCTTGTTGATGAGTGGTGTAACAAGCGATATTATGTCATGTTACCAATACCGACTACTCGTACCCTACGGTTGAGAATGTAAATCTTGTCATCATGGAGAATCTTAAGTATTTTTACCACTATATTAATATATATCATGACGAGGTTTGTAGTGAGGTTGTGGCTAATGAGCTGTGTGAGTTTTTAACAGACTTTAGAGACGAGTATCGCTTGTTAAACAAAAAGGATAAATATGGGCATATGTTTCTCTCAAATAGTGCACCGGATTGTGAAGATGTTTAGTTTGTGGAAATGAACGTCTGGTGAGTGATAAAACATTAAAGCCGGTATTGTTTCATGTAGTGGAAAATTCTGTTTGTCCAAGAGCACAAGTGTTCGAACAAGCCTGTACACGCTTTAGCAGTGTGATCGCTCCCCCAGCGAGCCGCCCACCCGTGTACCTCACGAAACACACGAGTTCGAACAAACCCGTACACGTTTCACCAGCGTGATTCACTCCACCCGTGAAGCCGATCCGTCCACCTGTGGCTCATAGTCATCTCAGAGCTTGAACCGTGTGGAAGTGCGAATACGATGGAACTTCCTTTGAGAAGCATTCTCAACGTCTCGTACGATGTCTCCGTGACGAAGTCATTGCGCATGTTCAGGCGTGAAACCGGCACTTGCACTATGCACTTGAAACGATTTGCAGGCAAGCAAACTCTGGTAAACGTAATGTCATTTATTTAAGTGTTGAGGAGATGAATAGAGTCTTCGTGATAGTTGAGAAGTGGGGAGAGGACCGTTATAAAATACTTGCCGGTGTAGGTACAAGAAGAGAGCAGATTAGTGACGCCTCCTCATATGCCGTTGTTTGCACGTTGTGTATAAATAACAAACAGCCATGCATTGATATACGACTGATGTGGAAGAGTGGTTCTGATAATAACGTTCTTCTCCCTACGCGAAACCGTTTCATCCTCGACAGAATGTTTGAAACCGTCGGATTCCGCAAGCTGAAGCTTATATTAGACGCCCGTGTTACGGATTTAGTTTATTTTGACACGGTTCTTGAATACGCATACACCGCTCTGCTCAACGGATTTATCGAGTGTAAGAATGAACAAGGCGAGAATGGTCTAGAGCTGGATGCATATTTAAAAGGTTTAGATTCTTCGAAATATCCTGAACTTTGGTACAAAGCACTTGAGCGGTACAGGGCAGAGCTTACCTACACTGTTCACCCTGAAGAGCTGTACCTCTATATAATGAATAGCTGTCGTTACGACTTGGAAGATTATTTCAATTGCCGCTATGCAGAGTGAAGAAGAATTCACGATTGAAAAGCTCGGGACGGTAAGAAAAAACCATCGATTTCAAAGGCGTGTTTATAAACCTGTATTTAATAATGATGTTGTGGTTAACGATGACCTCTTTGTGCGTGCTTTTGATTGTATTCTAGCCGTGTTTAAAGATAACTTGCCAACCGAATGTAAAGTGGGCACAAAAATAGTATTGAATGATATGAAAGCCATTTATGTCGAGTATATGTATCCGTATCAGTTAAATGGTGATGTTGCTTGGACGGTTTTACCACGTAGTACAAAGTAATATCGATGTGAATGTAGACTCTGTTACGTGTGAGTTTAGCGTTTTGCACCGTACAACATAAAGGATGTATATTTAATTATTTAATTGTGTATATATATTATTATTTTTAATTATTTAATATACCCCATAGAACATAAAGGATGTATATTTATTTATTTAATTGTGTATATATATATATATATATATATATATATATTATATTATATTTCCTGTACTAATATGCATTTGATTATACGTTTCGTATATTATTATTTTCAATATATTTAATTATTTAATATAACTGTATATATATATATATATATATATATATATATATTTCCTGTACTAATATATTGATAATACAACGTTTTGTATTTTTTATTATATATTTCCCGTTCGTGTTTCTTATGCTATTACTATTTTTGATCATATATATATTCCATTGTATATTTATTATATATTCATCGTCCGTATGCTATTATTATTTTTTATCATATATATTCCATTGTATATTTATTTTCTATATATTTCCATTAATTCGCCTAAATAAACAGAATGATGTATTGATGTTTTATTTAATTCTTTTTGGTCGTACACGGTATTTAATTATATCAATTGGCTGGCTTCTAACGCGGATTTGTAATATATATATTATTATTTTTAATTATTTAATATACCCCATAGAACATAAAGGATGTATATTTATTTATTTAATTGTGTATATATATATATATATATATATATATATATATATATATATATATTTCCTGTACTAATATGCATTTGATTATACGTTTCGTATATTATTATTTTCAATATATTTAATTATTTAATATAACTGTATATATATATATATATATATATTTCCTGTACTAATATATTGATAATACAACGTTTTGTATATTTTTTATATATTTCCCGTTCGTGTTTCTTATGCTATTACTATTTTTTGATCATATATATATTCCATTGTATATTTATTATATATTCATCGTCCGTATGCTATTATTATTTTTTATCATATATATTCCATTGTATATTTATTTTCTATATATTTCCATTAATTCGCCTAAATAAACAGAATGATGTATTGATGTTTTATTTAATTCTTTTTGGTCGTACACGGTATTTAATTATATCAATTGGCTGGCTTCTAACGCGGATTTGTAAACCAGAATATATGCATTAATTATATAAATAGCGCTATCTGGCAACTCAACCTGTACACCTGAACGAGCCATTTACGCCTTCTAAACTTACTGGCGAGTTAAGTTAGAATATATGCTTTAATTAAATAAATAGCGCAAACTGGCAACTCAGCCAGATACGCCAACTGTCGGATTAAGCCAGAATATATGCTTTAATTAAATAAATAGCGCAAACTGGCAACTCAGCCTTCTAAGCCAACTGTCGGATTAAGCCAGAATATATGCTTTAATTAAATAAATAGCGCAATCTGGCAACTGAGCCAGATAAGCCAACTGGCTGATTAGGAACATATTAAGACAACGGTCGCTCGGCTGAAGTCTTAATATGCGCTTGGCTCCTTCCAGGCGAACACCTCTCCTCTTCCTTTCTCCCCTTTTCCTCTCTCTTTCTCTTGGGGGATAACTCCGCCTCCAAGTTGCATAACCCCTTGTCGCTCTTGCAACATTCCCCCTCCCTTGTTGCGTAACAACTTGCAACAGTCCGCGTGTTGCATAACTTGCAACATCCCCTCCCCTTGTTGCATAACAACTTGCAACATCCCCTCCCATTGTTGCATAACAACTTGCAACATTCCCCTGTCCCTTTGTTGCCTAAAACTTGCAACATTTCCTTTGCAACATTGATCAACATTTGCAATTGCATTGCACTCGTCCATTTTGCGCCCATACTACTAGGATAGAGTAAAAAACTTTTTTTAGAATTCAGTTTTGTAGGGGCACCCAAAAGTTAGTCTGTGGTACCAATAAGAAATCTGTAAAATATTAGCTACCTGCGACATCAACTTCACCGGCCCTAAGGAAGTAAAAATATTTGCCTTTCAGGTGCTCCCAAAAATTAAGGAAAAATTCAGAGTTAAGCGCATCACCTTTGTGTTTATGCTAGGAAGATCATTTTTGTTTCATTTGATTTGTCTATTTTTGTTCTTTAACTTTTTCTTTATACACTTTTCTCCCATTCCTCAAAGAAATTTGAAAAATTTGGTATTTCATGAAAAATACTAACAAAAAATAGGAATGTTTATGTTTCGTTGAGTTTCTCGACTTCAGTAGATATTTTAGCACCATTTTAAGGTTTCCATTTGTTTAGATTTTCACAGATTTAAATTATTTCATAATTATATTATTTAGTGTTTGTTATTTATACTATATTACATTATAATTTATATCTCTTTTTCAGATTATTTGATTGCTTTCATAAATTTTTATATTGAATCTGATTCGCTAAAAAACATTTACAGTCACTAATATAGTCTAATTCTATTCCAACGCACAAAGCGAAATTAGGCATGACTTCCATGGCCGCGAATGAATCAGCAAAAAGGAAGATAAGGAATACTCAACAGCTGAATTCAATCTTTGGACCACCAAAGGATCTCTCACTGATTTAGTTGCCTTCGTCCGAATATATACTTCAGTGTTTCCTTTACGTTAGACAAGAAAGAATTAAGTCAGGAGCAGCTAATCCAAAAATTTATGATGTTGCTACAGTCGTTGCCCAAAAAAGTAAAGACTGTATGGGATCGTGCTTCTATTCCAACTAGCCATCATAAGACCATAACGCAGCGCATCCAAGGTTTGTACGAAGAATATCAAAATGTCTTGAAACAATTCAAAGGGCGGAAAGACCGAGCATTCTACCAAGCATTGCTTCACAAATTTAAACTTGATTTACTGAAGCTCTTTGATATAGCTTTTTGTAAATGTGAAGACTTCCTGACATATCGTTGTGAGAAAGACCGAAAAGTTCCTGTCCTGGAAAGGGATTTCCTAAATGACCAACGAACGTCTCGAAAAATGATGATTGGATCCGTAGATAAAGTGGTCATCAAAAAGATGGAAAAAAAAGAAAAAGGCCACACAAAAGTATGAGGAATATACAGCACGGATCCCGAAAGGAATGAAAGAATTTGATACTGCTGCAACTGTTTCGTCAAGTTCCAGCGAAACGGACGAAAGCAGTGAGCAGTTTAAACTCACGCCAAAGCTAGGAATTGGTAATACGAAGGATCGAAGTAGCAAGATCTCAAGCTGAAAAAATGAAAAGCATTCGCGAATTCAGTGTACCGAAGCTAAATTTCCATGCACTTGACTACACTGATATTATATTTTGGACAGATAGTCCCATTAGGCTTGAGCCACCATTGACAAAACACTTAACCAAAGAGGAGTTGACATCATTGGCTCTTTCAATTCCGTTGTCATACGCAAGCAGTAGAAAGGAGTATCAAACTTGTAACAGAAGCGGCAAGAGCAGTTTATGGAAGTGAGAGGAGAGATGGATACGTTAAAACCAAAATTGCATCTTAAGCAATAATGAAATCATTTGAAACCAAGAGAGACTAAAAAACTGAATAAGAAGCTTTCTAAATTATTGTGGTGGGTGGGTTAGGGTGGAACTCAAAGAGTAGACACCTCCATGTGGTGAGTTTTGGGTAATTTAAGCCGAAATATGCATGGCTCATATCTAGCTTAAATTAGCGGAGAGCTCCTCCAATAAACCAATATATTTAAAGCCATGCAGCTATTTTATGAGCTTTTAAAAGAAAACTGAGTCATTGAATGACGCTTAACATCAACCAAACAACGAAAGCAATAAAAACTCCTATTTTTTTGTTAGTTTTTTTCATGAAATACCAAATTTTTAAAATTTCTGTGAGGAATGGGAAAAACGTGTATAAGAGTAAACTTAAAGAACAAACACACAAATCAAATGAAAAAAATGATCTCCCTAGCATAACCACAAAGGAAGATACGCTTAAATGTTTGAATTTTTTCCTTAATTTTTTGGGGCACCTGAAAGGCAAAATCTTTGACCTCCTTGGGGCCGGTGAAGTTGACGTCGCAGGTAGCTAATATTTTACAGATTTCTTATTGGTACCACAGACTAACTTTTGGGTGCCCCTACAAAACTGAATTCTGAAAACAGTTTTTTTCACTCCACCCTAATGCGGGTGTACTGTATATTCAATATAATGGGCTTTCAACTCGTTTAACACTATTTTTGTACCCACTTTACAATTGGGCAGCAAACTATCACGCACTTTAAACAAGGATAGATCACAGTCAAAAGCACCCACAAAGATGACATCGTTTGCTACAACATAACCATTAAATTCAAATTTATAAATACTCCTTTCCAAACGTGCATTTATTCTTTTCCTGCTGACCTTTTGAACTGTAAAATCTTCTTCACAACTTATATCGACAATTGAAGTACGTTTCTAAATCGTGCCGACAACTGTGTCTTATATAAAGAAATAATTCTTCAGGGTGAACAGTGAAGGTGAGTTCAGCCCTGTACCGTTCTAGTCTTTTGTACCAAAGCTCATGATATTTCGAGAAATCTGCACCTTCTAAATACGCATCCAGTTCCAAACCACTCTCGCCTTGTTCTGCTCTACATTTGGTAAAATCATGGAGCAGGGCGGTGTACGCGTATTCAAGCACCGTGTCAAAATAACGCATATCAACAACACGTGCGTCTAATATAGGTTTCAGTTTACAGAAACTGACGACTTCAAACATTCTGTCGAGAATGAAACGGCTTCGTGTGGGGATAAAGGCGTTATTGTCAGCAGCATTCTTCCACATCAACCATATATCAATGCATGGTTGGTTTGTATCACGATTTACGCATAGCGTACAAATAATAGCGTATGAGGATGCATCACTAATCTGTTCTCTTTTTGTGCCTACACCTGCAGGTATTTTATAACTGTCTCACCCCACTTCTCAACCAACACGAAGATTCTGTTCACCTCTTCAACACTTACTGTAAATAAATAACATTGCGTCTACCAGAGTTTGATTGTCTACATTTTGTTTCAAGTACATAATTACTAGTACCTGTATTACGCCTGAATACACGCACAGACTTCAACACAGACACGTCGTATACTGTATTGAGGATGCTGCTCAGAGGAAGTTTCATCTTTTAATAGTTTTCTATTGATCCTGCGAGAACTGGTTAAGCACTGAGGCGACTATGAGCCGCCACGCAGGTGCGCTGTTTGACTCGGAGGGACCGTGCAGGTGGTTGGGAAGGTGGGAGGTGTGTGGGTGGGTATGAGTCACACAGGTTGCGTCATGAACGTCGGCAAGCGTTAGTGATTCGTGTACGAGATTGTTCCAACATGAAAGATTCGTTGCGCCCTGGTGAATCATGCGAACATTTGTATCCCATTATACTGGGTATGCGTTTAGAGAATTTTTCCATCTACGATACATGAAGTAATATCGGTTTTAATGTTTTATCACACAACTTCCTAGAATGCGCGCCATACATCTTCTACAACGTTCAGGGGTAACTGTATTCACCATTGTACCTTCTCGAACTATGCACATTTATTAACACTCTGGCGATCTATTTGAGAGAAACATGTGTCATACTTGTCCTTTTTGCTGGACAAACGATACTCGTCCCTAAACTCTACTAAAAATTCACATAAACCTTTAGCTACAACTTCGCTGCGCACCTCGTCATGATATACATGGATGTAGTGGTAGAAGTATTTTAAACTGTCCATAATCACAAGATTTACATTCTCCGCTCCCAGTGTACGCGTACTCGTACCCTGTCACACCACTCATCAACAAGGTTCACAACCCAGATCCTTTGTTTCTCTTCCTCAGGCGTGGCTTCTTTCACTTCACGATATATGTGCTCTTTAGTACATTTTATTCCTACAACATAATCCATTACATCGTCTGAACCGCGAAACCCAGCAATGCTCTCGCCAGAATATCCGTAGAGTATTTGGACGTTGTGCTCCTCATGCTTTGCACGATTTAATGTGGCCTTAAAGGTTTCAAAGGAGGGATGACTAGAAATTCTTTGGGTGTTCACCACATCTGTAGACTTTAGTGTGTACCACTTCAGGAATGTAGAGCATGCAATATCATTGGCCACCATCGTTATTTTTCTTCTACGCGAGAATTCTTTAACAGCTAAAAAGATACGTCTGAGAACCAGGGCTTGTGGGGGTCAACTGAGTACGCAGGGAGGCGACATGTACCGATTAGTAGCAGGAGTCACGTGACTCTTTTTATTGGTCAGCAACATACAGTGGGTGGTGCTTAGATTTTTTCCTGTACACACACACACACACACACACACACACACACACACACACACAGGAGAAAATTAAACGCCAGCTGAAACATAATTAAATACATGTATTAAATCGAAAAATAAATAAACTGTAAAATTTCGTCAGCATGTAAATATGCTCTATTATAACAGCTATATAACAAATATTCACACCTCACGGTATCCAAAGAGGACAGTGTCGTAGGTGCCATGCACCTGGTATCATTTCCTCTATGTGTTACGACACACTTTCGTCCCCCAAAGCTCCTCACGCCCCCAACTTCTGCGCCAGATAGTTATGTGTTCCTACAGTCAGACTGGGTGGTTGGTCACCCTTATCTTCTAAACTCATTCGCTCTTTCAGCGAATCAAAGTTGACGATCCGCCGGTTCGACTGGTTTAGCGTGATGCCTTTAGCCTTCACGATATATTTAATTTCCTCCCCCACCTTCACCCGTATCCCGTAAGTTTTTGGACCTGTTGAGACAAAAGAATCGGCGTAGGCGCTATCTCTATACTCATCTTTGATCTCGTCAGTCAACTCTACGAGGAATTCCCCAACAGACAGAGGGCATATATTCACCTTCCTCTCCGTGAATATCACACTATCTGTATCTGCATACAGAACCCTCCGTCCAAGAGAATGCAGTATACTCCAAAGTTTGATGCGGGCTTATGCTGTTGTGAAACTAGATACAGATATGTTTATGACACGCGATGTATCTGTAACCAATTCGGTTCTGTTGTACTTTATTATGTACGTGTTACCACATTCACAATCTCCATGACCTCTTTCTCAAGCGCATTAGCGTAATCCCACACCTCGTTATAACTTTGGACTAGATGGACGTTCCCCTTGTCTGTATTTTGGGCTAATTTCCCTAAAGACTATTTAAGCACAACTCTGCAGTAAAGCGCTTGCCAGGGTTCTTCGCAATTTGGCCCCGTTCAAGTTGTATCCCTTCACGATCACGGTAGCATTAAATATACGCCAATTTTTTCATTTTGTCTCAACTCCTCGCCGGTATCCTGATGCTTCTACCTTATCCTTCAGAAAATATTTATATATGGTGTGAAAAGGTTGGGGAGCTTCTGAAACCTCCACACCTCATATATCTTCAATATTTTGTACCCGTGACGAATGGCTAGGGACAGCTCAGGACTTGTATATACGCCTCTGATCTTTCTCTGGTTGATTGTGTGATTACAGGCCCCATTGTTCTCCTCTGCGCACTTTACACACATAGAGAACATGAGTTTGTGATCTATAACAACGGGTAGTAAGATTGGCATCCATAAGGCACGAGGCGGTAGCACATCTACGAAAGAAAGTCTGAAATAGTTCTCGTTCAAATTAGCTGAGAACTCTTCTATGGTAGGCCGGGCGGGGCCTACCAGTTTTTCAGGTGCGCCTACGGGGTACGGATTGTTCTTCATCACGTAGGGTATAAAGACAGAAGTCGTAGTAATGGAGTTTCACACCATCCGTAGGTGGAAAGTATAGTTTGAAGGGGTTTGTGCGTCCTCCAAACAAACTATCGCCGCATTTGAGACGGTTCAACACCATTGAACGCTTGATGGTGTTTATTTCCTCGTTGTACTCTCCATCTGTCTCCATCCGTACATCATATTCGTGCTCCCACAAAACCTTGTGAGTGAACTGGGAGCTTATAAGTTGATCGCGGGTACGGGTCCATGCTAGACTGTCGGCAGGAGATCTACCATGGTTATTTCCTATGATATCACATTCAGAACGTGGCCATCCATGCCACCAGCATCCGTTAAAGGAGTACGCTGTCTTCTTACCAGTGGCGGGGTCTTCGCTTAGACCATCCACCCAAAAAACACTGCCATTGATCTTAATGGCCACTTCCCCCGTATTGCGAGCATGTTTTATGCATACACCAGTCTGTTGTTGTGGGCGTATGAGACAGTAAATAGCCTTATACCCATAACTGCGTGGCAGGGGCGTCCACAGGATCAATTAAGTAAGGGGGCACTTCCAAATACAGGGGGGGGGCACAATCACTTGTGATAGCTCTAGAGGGCTCCGGGGGCACGTTCCCCGGGAAATTTTTGAAGTTTACGTTGTTTGGGACACCATTTCCTGCCTTCTGGAGGCAGTTAGGAGGGCAAATTATAGGGCTTCAAATACTGAAAAATAAGGATTTTTTTAGACATCCTTTGTATGTCCATGATATTGTCCAGTCAATCTGCGATTGGACCTGGAAGTAATTGTAACAGAAATTGTTTTAACTGTTTTCGCACCCTTACCTCACCATAAATGATATATTAAAAACTTACCACAAACGGGCCAGGCCAATTTCCGTAAATCCAAGATGGCCGCCGCTACCATCGGTAACAATAAAGTGGCACCGAATTTTTACTCTTCAATCAATTTCTTATTGTAATATATCATTCTGTAGGTTTTAATGGTCGACGAAACCATTAAAATGGATTAGAATAGTGTCTGATGCTTAGTTTGTCAATTATGGCGGCCATCATGAACTTTCAAGATGGCCGACGTGTGAAAAACCTGCATTTACTTATATCTTCGTTTCTAATATGTAAGTTCACAACTTTTGTGCCTAAACATACATTTTCAGGGTCAGAGAATATAATTATAGCGCTTAGGATATTGTCAGGTGGGCGGTAGGCCCACCATGGCGGCCATCTTGGATTTTCAGGATGGCCGCTATGCGAAATCATATATGATCCGAGTTTCTTAATACGCCTGAATCCTAAACTTGGTGCTTAAAATGCAATTACTTCCAGGTCCAATCAGTTTCTAAAACAAAATTAACACTGTAATTTTGCAATAAAATTAATTAATTCTATTATTTTGATTCAGGTCAAAATGGATTCTGAACTTTTCGAAACCTGCGCAATATGTAAAGAAGTCATAGATGACCGTGATTCTTATGTAACACAACAGAAAAAGGTGCCTTGGGTGTTTGCAATGCTAGCAGAGAAAGAGACGATGACATCTTTGTCACAGCTGGAGACAAACTACACAGATCATGTAGAGATCCTATATTAATAAGAACATTGCATCTTACAATAAAAAGAAGCATCCACATCTTCTGATGCCACTGCATTTAAACTTAGTTTAAGATCTGATCACGACTTTAATTACAAATTGGATTGTTTGTTCTGCAAAAATCGCATCACCGAAAGAGATAAACGGGACAATAAAGCTTTTCAAGTGATGTGCAAGAATCGTGAGTTTGATATCAGTATTCTAAAAGTTTGCGAACAGCGCAAGGATGGCTGGACAGTTGATGTAAAAGGGCGTATAGCTTTTGTAAATGATTTACGGTGATGCGGTGTATCATCAAGCATGTAGTACTAACTTTCGTATTGGAAAAGGTGTTCCAAACTATACGATAGTAACACACAAACGAGTCAAAGTTTAAAAAGGGTCGGCCTTATGATGAATCTCAAGAGTCTGCCTTTGCTTTTGTGGCGAATTATCATATTTGCGAGAAAATGATGATGAACAAACCACAATCAATGATCTTTTGTCAATAATGCAGGATCATCTGAAAGATTCATCAAGTCATGCATATACTTCCAAATGGCTGAAAGTCGTTTGATGGAGCATTTTAAAGATGAAATTGTTGTCACGGAGATTAATGGGAAACATAATGTTGTCACATTCAGATAAAAAACTAAGAATATTCTCTATGATTTCTATAAAAGCAAGAAATCAGATGACGTAGAAACTGAAAAAAATCGCATTATTGAAACTGCTGCAAAGCTGCTAAAAGTGAAATTAAAGAATGCGATAGTTCTTCAACAATGTATCCATCCACCCAAGACATAAAATCTCGTGCCCGTTGCAAAGAATTTCTTCCCAAATCTTTACGATTACTGCTTGAAAAGATATTTGTTTCCAAAAGCAGTGACCTACGAATTGCCTCTATTGGGCAGGCAATAATGCAAGCAGTCAGACCAAAAGCAATAATTGCCCCACTTCAGATTGGCTTGGGAGTGCAAATGCATAGACAATTTGGATCAAGGTTTTTGATTGACTCTTTACACAGTCACGGATTTTGCTCTTCCTACTCAGAGGTTCAGAAGTTTGAAAGAAGTGCGGCGTATCATCAGGGGACAGAAATTGAAGGAATTGACAATGAATCTTTCATACAACATGTTGGTGACAATGTTGATCACAATATTAGAACAATCGATGGTCTAAATACATTCCACGGTATGGGTATAATTGTTACAGTTACTCCCAAGGTAGCTTCCACGAAATTAGTGCCAAGAATAGATGTCACATCAAAGGAGATCGTGGACATTTGCAGCATCGAAACTCACATATTTCGCTCGCGCAGAAAATCTTCTTGCGCCTTAACATACAAAGATTTGCATCAATTTCAATTTCATGCCGATGATCCAACAAGTTGCTTCAACATTTTATGGAATTGTGCCTGGATGCTGAAACCTCAACGACCACTGTGGAATGGCTTTATGCAAATGGTGCATAAAGGAGAGCACCCTGGACAGGCTTCCGTTATATTCATGCCGATGATCGATATGCAATCCAGCGACGAATCGTGCATTTTGTGTCTGAGCAAGCAAAGCGCTACAACATGTCACCGGTACTAACATTTGATCAGCCACTGTACTGGAAGGGAATGAAATCCAAGAAAGTGTGGATGAGGCAAGCCCTTTGAAAGAAATAGTGTTGCGACTTGGTGGGCTCCACACTGCCATGAGTTTCCTTGGATCTATTGGGCATCTCATGACTTCTTCCGGACTTCGATTTAATACAGATCTCAGATTTACTTGATAAACCAATCTCAGGAGAAATAAGTTCAGGAGATGTAGAAAAGGAGGAGGTCTTCAAAAAGATGATTCAGAAACTGAAGAACTACAAACATAGCTTAGATTCCTCGAGAATTGCAAAACTGTGGTTCCAATACATAGAAATGGTCGAAATACTATGCACATTCATAAAAGCCGAAAGAACAGGAAACTTCCTTCTTCATTTACTGGCAGAGTATAGCATGCTACCATTTTTCGCAGCGTCTGGACATTTTGCGTATGCTAAGTCAACACGCATCTATCTTCAAAAAATGTTAAATCTAAAAGAGACACATCCAAATGTTTACGCAAAGTTTAGAGAAGGCTATCATGTTGTTCGCATAAGTAATAGATTTTGGGCTGGACTCTCAACAGATCTGGTTGTAGAACAAGTTCTTATGAGGAGTTTGAAAACAACAGGTGGACTAACTCACGGACGAGGAATGACTGAGGTACAAAGATCAGTTTGGCTACTGTCGACACCAGCCTGTGCAGAAATAAACCGTGCGATGTAGGAAGTTACAGATGTAATGTATGAAGGTAGTGAGCAGCATAAAGAAACAAGACAGGCACGACTTGAAAGAGATTTCAAAGATTCATTGAAAATCTTGGCGTACGCTGTGGCAAGAAACCCCTCCGACAACCGAAAGGAACTCATGAGCATTGACACAGGAGAAATTGCTATTTCAATTGTCAATGTAGACCATGCCAAGGTTATTGGAAGCAACATTCTTGCTTCAATGTCCGGAAAACCAGTTGCAGATTATAGGTTCAAGAAGAAAGACGTGGCCATAACAATGAAATCAAGATCAACTATTAAGATAGATGAAGAAGTTATTCCCGTTGATCCTCTCTTGTTATTCCAACGTCTAATAACCACTGTCAGAGGTATGGGATCAGCTGTAGACTTGGAGACAGCATTCTCGTATGAGTTGTGCACATTTCCTCCTGCACTTATAGAGACAGACGGTTTGTTAAGGGAAGCAAATAAACCACAGCTAGCAAATTCTATCTGGTCTTCAACTGCGCCTGATGAATCAGATGCTTCACTTCCTAAAGATATTCCATATGTCCTCGATGGAGGATCCTTACTCCACAGAGTACAATGGACAAAAGGAAGAACATACAACGAGATTTGCAAAACTTATGTAGAATACGTCCTCAAGCATTACGGAGAGGGAGCAGTTGTTGTATTTGATGGGTATGACGGGAAGCCTTGTACCAAAGATACAACGCACATTCGCAGAACCAAAGGCAAACAGGGTATACCTGTACGTTTAACAAGATAAATGAAGCTAAATATGAAGAAAGACGAGTTTCTTACTAACCTCGACAACAAGCAGAGATTTCTAGTAATGTTGGCGACTAAAATGAACGAAGAAAACATGAAAGCAATCCAGTCATCTGGTGATGCAGACCTTTTGATTGTACAGACAGCAATTGAATCTGCCAGAAGTAAACCAACAGTTGTTATTGCAGAAGATACCGATCTACTCATTCTCCTGCTCCATCATGCTGATGTAGATGGTCACAGAATATTTTTCACATCAGAGCAAAAAACTCGATCGAAAGCGAAAACCAAACTGTGGGACATCAAGTACGCTAAATCGAAATTAGGATTGAAGATTTTCGAAGCAATCTTGCTTATTCACGCCTTACTTGGGTATGATACAACGTCCAGATTGTTCTCCATTGGTAAAGATGTGGCCCTGCAAAAGTTTAAGAAAGACGAAAGCTTTCAACGCTTAAGCCAAGTTTTCAACAACTCAACATCAACAAGAGAAGAAGTTATTACTGCTGGAGAAAAGTTGTTGCTTATTGTTTATGGCGGAAAAAAGAAAGCTCGCTTGATAAGCTTCGTGTCACAAGATTCTACCGGAAAGTTGCTGCAAGTATGAAAGTTGTGTCTCCCGGGAGCTTGCCTCCAACATCCGCAGCTGCATCATTCCATTCATTGCGTGTTTACCTCCAAGTGCAAGTTTGGAGAGGACTGGAAGATCTTGATCCAGAAGAATGGGGTTGGACTGTGAAAAGAGGAAAACTGCTACCAGTTTATACCTCGAAAGCTCCAGCACCAGAAAGCTACTAAAACTTTTCAGATGTAACTGCAAGGTAGAGTGTCAGAACGCGAGATGTACGTGTTTCAAGAATGGACTGAAATGCTCAGTCTTGTGTGGCGAATGCCAAGGCGTTTCTTGTCTGAACTGTCAGCACCCTTTGGACATAGAGAATGCAGAGAACAGTGACGAAAATAATACAGACCCAGATTTTTACTAACTCACCATCACGCATAGGCTATATCAAAATGCCTATCCCTGTGAAATCGTTATGTATTGATTTGAGTTGACATAGCATGCTATTTTTTCTATAAACTAAATTTCAGATCAATATCTCAGTTTATCCAAGAGTTATGTCCAAAAAACGAAATCAAAACAAGTGAACGTCGTTAATATGAAAATATATATTATCTTCGAAACTATGAAGGATAGACTAGTGGTGTTGGGGTTCATTTGAAAGACCTAATCAAAGCCTCTACGATTATGATGTCCAATGGTCAATTTTACTTGAGTACTTGAGCAATGGTCAATAACGCCTACAATCGCGGTCGATACGCAGCGCGATGTTCCGTTTTTCGTCTTTTAGCATGAGATGGGAGCGCCCCCTATGGACTGAGTAATTTTTTATCAACTAAAAATATTTGCTAACCATCTAGGAAGGATTACTGAAAATTTGAAGAAAAAATATTAATGTTAAAGGTTAGCTGTGGACGAAAAATACAAGATGGTGTCATTTTGACCTACCAACCTGGGGGTGTGAGGGGTTAATGCAAATTCCATTTTTCTGAAAAATTACCTCACCCAATGGTGGTAAGTTTTTAATATGTTATTTTTGAATATTTGGGGATGTCAAAAATGATGAAACCATTTCTGTTACAATTACTTCCAGATTGACTAAAAATATAGCCTAGATTGACTGGACTAATATTAGGGTGAAACCAGATACCCAATAACTTGGTAGATATACAAGTTTATGATTCTTACATAATATACATATAAATAATTGTCATGGGACCGAGAAGGTTATTGAAGACAGTATTCAGCTCTTTAAGTAATGTACAAGATATCCTTCCTAACGATCTCGTAGTCGCGTTCTCCACAACAAATTTTACATGTTTTAAATGTAATCACAGGATTTTCTCTTCATATCAACAATATGGGAAATTATACAATATTAATAATATATACAGTAAATATCAACAATATGGGAAATTATACAATATTAATAATATATATAGTAACCAATTACTATCTTCAAATATTATGACTGGATTTTGGGTGGACGCCCCTGCTGCGTGGGTTGTTTCGGGAAATGATGGCTGGTGTGTCTTTAGGGATGAAGTTGTTCTTGAACACAGTAAAACACAATGAGGCGATCGGGGTTGCTGCTTGTAGCGGGTCGCAGTTGAACTGGACTATGTCCATCCTTCTAAAGGCTTGGAAACATACTCTAAGTACGCGCACGTCATTCACGCAATAATGTTCACGTTCATCCGCTATATTGTAAGGATTATCTTCATTTAAACTGTTGAAGTACCTCTCAAAATCTTCTCGCTCACTATCACTCATGTTGGCATAGTTAAAGTAATGTTTGGGGGGGGGGGAGAGGTCCTACGTAATTTAGAGTGTCGCGAGTAAGGAAAGTGTAAGGGAAATACCTTTTGAGACTTCAGCGGCTACGCCCATCACCTTGGGTAACTTAGCTAATTTACAAGGTGTGAATAACAAAGTGTCTTTAAACTGAACATTACCTCTTATCTGCATCTGTATACGCTTGTTTCCTCTTTTCAAGGTATCGCCTGTAAATATCTCTGATTATTCATGTTCAAGCAGTTCCTTATAAAGGAATTGTGTATCAAATTTTGCGACGTTATGGGCAAGAGCATCCACAGTCATTTTTTTAACTGGTCCGCTAACTTGACAAAATGGACACAAAGAGTTTCACGGGGGTGTCGTATGTACTCGTTTTAAAAATGTTTGTTCGTTTACCACATTTACGGCATTCATCACACTCGACGTTCATGCCTTCGTCACAGATAGTCTGGCTTACGAGTAAATGTGGGGTAACCTCTTTGGTTTCTGCGTCCGTGTATGTCTCTATATCGTAGTATACAGTTATACAACGTTTATTTTTAGGCTTAGCATCTTTCATATAGCATATATGCTTTATACCATCTGCCTTATATTTCTGATGGCATGTAAATCAGTGAATTCACCGCATTTGTGCTCGAATTTTCCCCAATTGTCCATCATATGAAACATGCCGCACTCGCAAATTCTCATTTTCCTGCACGTACCATTTGATTTATGGAATTCAAAACAATTATTATTGAAAAATGTGCGTTTACATGCATTACAGTTCCTTTTCTCAACTTCAACTACACGACTTTCACATTTGGAGCTTTACAAGGGGGCAATCCTTACAATGTTTCACTATATCATCCGCAAACTCAAGACAACCCTTACAGAAATCATGATGCCTGCCATATTTTCGACTTTTATCATAACTCGCGTAAAGAGCCCTTATATTGCGGATGGGAAGATGTGTTGTCCCTGACAGCCCTAAAATAAGTATAGGCTTTGTACGTACGTTCTCTCACACTGCTTTTAAGAACATACACAGTCCTAGGACGATCATCCAACAAATACGGGGCTCCAATAAACTTTAGCCCCCCCGCCCATGGCCTAAACCATTAGAGGTACAGTAAAACTAAACATACCTTACAAAAGAGAATTTAATCCTGCATTTAATGAGAAACAATTAAAACTTGGTTTTCCCGCCATTGGCTTCCAAGACAGCCTGAATTCGCTTTGGGTAGCTTGCCAAAAGTGACGTGAATAGATCTTGATCGTTACGCAAATTTGCTAAAACAGTTTCAATGTGTTGCGTCATTGTATCCTTCGAAAATCGATTTGCTGCAGGTTCTTGAAACAAGAGACATTCAACCTTGTCCTTTATAACTGATCCAATGTGTTCACAGACGTTCAGGTCAGGAGAATTTCCTGGCCATTCTTCATCTCCAAAGAAATCGAGCTCATGTTTCCGCAACAACTCTTGAGTGGCTAATGCCTTAAAGCAGGGGGCCTTATCGTGCAGAAGTGTGACCTGATCGACATCCATAACATTGTTTGGGTTTCTTAGAAAAGGAATGACATGCTGGGATAGAATAATATCACGAAAATACTGTCCATCCCAACTCTGACCATTTGGCTTCAGCACCCACATGAGCTTCTTTGCAGTGAACAAAACAAACACACCAACACAGTCTGGACTTTTTAATAATTCGCGATAATGTTCATTGTCATCAATTTCATCTGGTGTTGTGGCCCACACTCGATCATTTTGGTAGTTAGGCCGACGTGTTACGTAAACAAAAAATTCATCGGAGACAGCTAAATGCATGAAATCATCAACATCCCAATCTTGAAGATAATGGGCAAACCACATTCTGTCATCGATGTTAAGTTGAGTTTTTCTTGGCTTTGGAAGTTCATGCCAAGGATTTAAACCTTGCCTTTGACGGTACAGTCGAATGATCTCACCACTAACGATCTTTCCTCTCAACACTTCGATCTCTCTAGAAAGTTTAGCACAGCTGTTTTTCCGCTTACGCGTACCGCTTTCAATGATGTCCTTTGTTTCCTGAGAGAATGGCAAATTTGGGCGCCCAGATTTGGTTGTATCCATTTCATATTCATCCAAAGTTTTATTCCAATTTCTTTTGACGAAGTCCTCACTTCTTCGCAACTTTTTGGCAACCCATGAACGTGTTATAAAGGTGGCTCCAGCATCACGAGCTTCCCGAAATGTTATTGCTCGTATGCGATCTATCACACGTTGCCTCTCCGAATCACCAATTAATTAAGAAGCCATTATATTATCACTTTATCAGCTAGAGTAATTTTAATACCTGCAATAAATAAAGAATTTTATATAATTTTATAATCACTAAAAACTATTTCGATATAAGTAAACATGTAAGCTGCAAATGGGGGGGGGGGCTAAAGTTTTTTGGAACCCCTTACAACTATGCGAACATTCATTTCCTGCGCTACCCTTCTCAACTCTTCAGGTCCCATATTACAGTCAAACTCGAGCTTGCAGTCTGCGGTCAGTTTACAGGCACGCTGCACAACCAAATTTTTTTGGCTACTGTATTTAGTACGGTAAACATATGAGCCAAGATTATTGCTATAAAGCCACAACCGTGATCGAGGTTTGTGTGGTTTCTAAATATTTGATAACTGGCAAAGTTAAGAGTATAAGGTGTGGCCGTATGTCCTGCAACACGGAAAACATGGTCTATATCTATCGTGAAGTTGTTCATGTTGAATTCTGTGCTACTTTGAGAGGTATGCATTATACGACCCAAAATGTACTCCACATCTTAAGCAGCCAAAAATTACTACCCAAAAATCATCTCTATCTCCATCATCTGTCCCGAACCCGAGGGACAGTCGCGTCCTGGCTTCACGTCCCTCACTGCTCTGAAGGGCAAACTCCACAACGTTCAACTACACGCCGCAGTCCGTGATCAACGCCCTGACTTAGTACCGGTTTCTAGTCATGGGTGGGGTGGGGGTGGCGGTGCGCACCAGTTCGAATGTTATGCTACTGTCTACAGAATGAGATGCTGCCGTGGAGGGCACGGGACAGCCACGGGTGGTATTGAATAGAAATAAAGGGGCACAGTTTTATTTGTAGAAGGAGCTACTGTATGGGTTGTGCCGTAAGACGTAGAGGGCTGGGGCTCTATTACATTTTCTAGCCTCACTGTAGGTCTAACAATCGACGCACTCCTGGCGCGCTTTACGCCTGACAAGGAAGGCGTTTCAGCAATGTCGCCATGCGCTCGCTTTTTCCTCGAATTATCGAGTGGGGGTGCTACAGTTGTCATTGCTGGGGGTTCCGGAACGCTAGCGGGGGTGATGGTGTCGTCGGCATCATCAATCTCATCTGCAATATCTATGATGGGGACATGTTGCTGGCACAGTACCTTATCCTCGTCATCATTCACTTTCTGGGGAAGAAGAAAAACAAGGCTGTAGAATATAAGGAGCATCACTTAAAATTTTATTATATTTTGTAAATGTTCCACTTAAGAGTGTGACGTGTTAGAGATGGATTCTGTAGAAAAATTCAGGTTCACGAGCCCTTCTACTTGCATTATATCTAGCCCTACAGGCTGTGGAAAAACCGTGTTTATGTTTAGAATCATTAAAGACAAGGGGGAACTGTTCTTAAATTTTGTGCATAAAGTCATATGGTGCTATTCGACATACCAGCCCGTATTCAACAAGTACCAAGATAATATTTTGTTCCACAGAGGTGTTTATGATCAGTGGCGGCTCGTGACTAAAAATTCTAGGGGTGCTGTCTCTAAGAATGGGTTAAAATAATTACTGAAATAAAAGGATGAGCATTGAGCAATGAATAAAAGTTTCAAAAGTTATTGAAAAAGTTATTCAGTGAGCTCATCCTTATATTGTTCTTGATTATTTCAATTGTAAATAAAAAATTTAGGGGTGCTGCAGTTCCGCAGTAGTGCCTACCGACGAGCCGCCACTGTTTATGATGTTAGTTCGATAAAGGGTAATGAGCACACGGTCATTGTAATTGACGATCTCGTGTTAGAAATGGATAAAACGTTTGCCGATACATTTACAGTGCTCTCCCACCATCTTAACATTAGCGTATTCTTCATCAATCAGAATCTATTTTTGAAAAATAGATACATGCGCGATGTATCGCTACATACACAATATCTAGTCTTATTCGCACAACGTAGAGATGTGGCACAAATTGGGGTATTAGCCAATCAGATGTTCCCGAATCAGCGTAAGGAGTTATTGGAAGTTTATAAAGAAGCTACAAGCCAACGTTACGGATATTTGGTTTGTGACCTCCACCCGCGAAACACGTTTAAGGTGATTCTAAGAACAAATATATCCCCAAACCAACTGAAATGGTGTATATCACAGAATGACAAAGAGACTAAAGAAATACCGTGAATTAATAAAAATCTGTCACCGGTTGCCGCGGATTCTCCAACACCTGTTTGTTAAAAATATTGACACCGATTTTTTGAAATGCATCTGCAAAATCTGTCTTAATGTTATAAAATGCAATGTACCAATGAAGCCCTCTTAGAAGTCGCGCTAAAGCTAGACTACAGCAACTAAACATCCCCAAAACACTGATAGGTAATCTAAACAGGTTAAAAGACTTGGGACAAGCAACGCATATACCACAGCTGAACACGCCTTCGCCCCCGGCGGTAACATCTCTGGAGAAGAAGAAGAAGAAGAGACAAAACAGCAACCTAGAACTCTACCCGCGCGCCTCTAAAATACGCAAATGGCTAACATATTAAGAACACATTATTATGACATTTCTAATCCAGCCTCTTTCCGTGGTGTTAATAGGTTGTACAGAGGCGTTTATAATGAGGGGGTAGGAAAAAAGATGTTGAGAGGTTTTTGCGTGAGCAGGATGCTTATCAGGCCCGTGCACGGGTCACTTTAGATGGGAGGGGGAGCTGAAAGTTAACAAAAAGGGCACCATCTCCTTTCCTCTAAAAAAAAATAAGTCTCTTCACAGCATTTATACATTTATGGAAAAAAAGGGCACTTCTGAGGCATGAAGGGAGGGGCAAATTGGAGGGCTCAAACCCCTGTAGCCTCACCCCCCCTCTCTACACGTGCCTGATGCTTATACACTTCATAAACCGGTGAGAAGAAGGTTTAAAACTGCTAAGACATTAGCAGCATCGGTTGATTCTATTTGCCTTCAGATTTAAGAGCGCCACCACGCTCTGTGCCCTTCAAAATCAATGATTATGTAAGGCTGTCGCGTTTGGGGATAAATTCGCGAAAGGATTTGAGCAAGGTTGGACACATGAGATTTTTAAAGTTAGGGCTATGAGACCTAAAGACGAGATGATGCTGTTTTACTTTGAAGATTTGAATGGGGAAGAAGTTGCAGGGAGCTTTTATGGTGAAGAGATGCAGAAAGTGACATTTAATTTAGGAAAAAAAGTGTTTAAAATTGAAAAATTTTAGGAAGCAAAGGTTCAGGAAAGAAAAAAATGTATCTGGTAAAATGGCTAGGATACCTAGAAAGATTCAACATCTATATAAAAGCCGATGCAGTAATGAAGCATAAATAGTACACAACATGGCACCTAACCACTTCTACGTCACACTCCCGTCCTCTTCTTCTCTGTCTGTACATCCTAACAATATCCTGGCCAACTTTATAACAGAACTGCATAGGCCTATTGAATTGGGCCGTGAATAATATGAGGTTGGAATATGCGAATTTCAATTGGCCACCAAGTTTTTAAGTATTGATAAGAAATAACCCGGTTTTATGGTTCTTAGAAACAGTGATGAGTGTGAAACGGCCGGAGTAACTCGGGACGATACCATGCGTTCCGCCAGTAGTTGGGGGTGACGTGTACTACACTACAGAAGTAACACTAGGACCGGGTCATTATTATACAGCCGAAGATATTGACCAAAGCTGTATGCATATCTACGCCAAACTATGAATAGCACATTCAGAATGAATGGATTGCGGAAATGACTACTTCGTATACCCAGAGACGAACTTTCTAAATTTCATATTCAGCCAGTGTGACGTGTATTTAAATCGGGTCAACATCTCGGCAGGGTCTGGATACTACCACCTACGATCCTATTTGGAAAATGTCCTCAACTTTTCAAAAGAAGCGAAGGATACCCTTTTAACTGCAGAAGGTTATTATCAGGCTAGAGATGAAAGTAGAATAAAGAACAAATTTAAAAATTCTAAAACGAAGATATATGACTGCTATGAACGCCTCCACAGAGATTTCACGTTCCAGGAGAAGTTGCTTGTGAATGGGGTCGATATGAAATTAAAACTCATCCGTACGAGCCCTGAGATTTGTTTAAATCTGGGTGCTGACCAAGAAGAGGGCGCGAAGCCTGTAGTGATTCATATTATGGAGACAAATCTCCGCGTACGCCGTGTGAAATTAAGCTCTGCTAAGCAGATGGAAATGGAGAAAAATTTACTACATGCCACAGTAAAATACCCAATTAATATAGTCCAGCTTAAGATGTTTACAGTTCTTTCAGGTTTAACATCCAAGCAAATAGAAATTGTTGCTCTCAGGGTTTTTCCTAAAAGGATATTAATTGGAATGCAGAAGTACGCTTTTGCAAATACAAAAAATCCACATTTAAATTCGAAAATTTTGGTCTTAAAAGTGTGACTGTATGTCAACAGGGTAGCTTTAGGTGGGACACTGGAAACGAGTTATTCTACAGATGACGAGTTTTCACTTTGCTTAAGAGCGTATAGCAATCTTGCGCATAGTGTCGGTGCTTGCGACGGATTAGGAACCGACGTAACGCAGAATGAATTCGTCCAGAGTTCGAACCTCTATCCGTTTGACCTCTCGCCCGATTTCTGTGGGAGCATAACCACACACATAAGTCCCCAGCAGAGCGGAAATATCTCAGTCAGATTAGAGTTCGACAAGCCTTTAGTCGCGCCTATTAGCGTAGTAGTTTACCTCGAGTCGCAAGCTCTAATCGGAGTTGACAGGGTTAGGGGTGTAGTGACAGACTTTTAAAAATGGACACGGTTACACTCCAGAAAGTGATGATGAGTGTCAGATTCACACGCACCAAGTTTATTGGCGTGTTTGCGAAGAATGAAATGGTGAAACTTCCAATCAAGAGAGACTGCGGTGCACTTATTGTGAATACAGATGTTAGCAGTGGTGAAAGGATCCACTGGATAGCCGTTTATTTTAAAAATAGGGAACGTATGTACTACTTTAATTCACAAGGCGAGCACCCGTAGAATGATGCTATTATTGTAAAATTTCTCGAACAACTGGAAATTCCGCAAATAGTGTGGAACCCTAACCGATTCCAGAGTTACTACAGCAATGTCTGTATATATATGACTGTGGAAGGAAATTTACGGAATTTCTGCAATTATTCGACTTGTGTGGTCATGCGAGCAACGATGTGGAAGTATGCAGACAGATTAAAAGCCGATTCCAGTTTGTAGTCACTCGATGTGTTGTGTGAAGTTTTGTGTGTATATATATAATTGTAACTTCAGCAATTAATTATTTTAAAATGCACCAAATATGCACCGTGCGCAGTATAGCTTTTAGTAATACGAGTATATTGAATAAATTTATAAAATGTATCCCTAAGTTCTTCTTATAATGGTTCGGAGGATTCTGTGGAGCTCTTTGAAGGTTCCCCGATTCTTCTTATAACGTATCGGGGAACTATTTTCTCTATTTTATAACTAAGTCCTCTAAAGAGAACAAGGAGGCTCAAAGGAGAAGATAAAAAAAAAAGCTTTCTTACTGTAATTTACTGCTAAAATGTACATGTAATGCTCAGTCTCGAAGTTAGATCAGAATCTTACAGGGGAAGAGGTTCGACCTCTTTCGACAATGGCTCAGGCCGGAATTTAAGAGTGAGGAGGCACTCGGTCTCCTCAGGTAGAGGTTCAGCCAGGAATGATTTAATTTACAATACAAGAAATAAATAAGTCTAAATTTTGGGGGATTGCAGTTGAAAGTTAAGTTTCCCACTTTAACTGCAGATCTAAAGAATTTATTCCAAAAATATAACAAAAAAATGAATAACAAAAATAATAATAATATCGCCGAGTATACATTCCTAAATGGCGACATAATGTCGGAGTAGTACATTAAGTACAACCTACGTACATTATTAAGTACATTGTAATTTTGGTTTACTACAACTATGATTATAATTACCAATTAATTCACATTCACTTATTATCGTTAATTACAGTTTCATTAAAGTACATTAATTACATCATATTAAATTATCACAGTTAATTACAATTTTTTTTAGCAAATTGTTAATTGACATATTTGATACTGAAGTAATCTAAATAGGTGATGCAATTTATACAATGAAGGAGTTTTCCGTTGTTCTTCACTTTAAAAGAGGATTAACAACAATGTTATATATTTATAGTTAACAATGATTAACTTTCCATTGGAAGTACACGGACATTTATGATATAACATAACATACTATAACATAATATAACATAACATACAACATAACATCTTATGTTATAAATTTGTAGCAGAAGCAGGAGAGACTTCCGGTTCACTAGCTTCGCTTTTTGGCGACGTCATCGGAATCCGAATACTTGCATAAGCATTTACGAGTATCTTGCGAGAAATTAAATAATTAAGAAAAGATAAAAAGTATAGATGTGAACGTACTTACATATAATCATAACTACGTACATAATTATGATAATCAGCGGACATGTACGAATGCATAAAGTATTGTACACATATCGGTAGTCACACAATATGTTGTGTGCGTAACATAGACTGACACGAGTAAACTTGGACTGATAAGTTGATAGGGCATAAGTAGACAATAGGTAGATGAATGAATAATTAGTAAACTTAATAAAACGTAGCGGTCATTCATGGACGTATGAATGAAAAACATATAAATAATATGTTAAAGAATTTACCATACATTGAATACTAAAGATATCCACGTACTAAAGACATGATTCAGTATTCAAGGTATGCAAAATGTGAAGGGAATTAAGTTACTTTATGACGTAGTTTATCAAATTATGCAATACGTTAATTAATAATTAATACGCCTTAGTTATTTAATTCGAAAGCAAATCAAAAATGTATCCAAACTTGCGTTAAGCGATTTTGGTCCTTATGTAAAAATTAATATGTTAAATAACACCAATTATTCCTGTATTTGCCTCTAATGAAATTCTCCTTTACTGGCTGTGTTATGTTTGATGTAAATATTTGTGTTAAATAACTCCAATTATTCCTGTTTTGCACCTAATGTATATACATATCTTGTATTTCGATATATATTAAATAGACAGAACGCTGTAGTTGTGTGCTTCATTTACACCATATAAACAGATATCAATGGAAATGAAGGGTGTATATATATATATATATGAATAGAAACGACATAAGTATTAAGGAACGTTTCTGCACACGAGGAGGAGAGATAACGAAATAATGAAAAATGAGGCGAACCGCCTGGGAAACGAACCCAGGGCCTTCCAATTGCCGGTCGGACGCTCTACCATTATGCTACGGACCTCACTCAATCACAAATCGAAATTCTCCCAAATAGGGCAGAAACCTATATATAACGATACTGTGTATATATATATATATATATATATATATATATATATATATATTGCGACTGGCTGTACTCTCTAGCAGGGGTTTGTGAACCGACAGGCTGGCCACATTTTACTTTAAGAATTTGCCATGAGTGGTAGTGCCGCTCCAGTTAGCCAATATATGTAAGGGGATTACGCCGTACAATTCGATGTGGCATGGATGACATCTAGGCCAAATGGCTGTGATGCTGAAGAATTCTGGATGCTTCGAGACGCCCCATTGAAAGAATCTCACCTCTCTCCTCCTTCTTGTGCCTTATTTTAGGTTATCCACATTTACATGCATACACACCCATATATACACACATTTCATATACTTTTGTGGGCCTGAGCTGACAGGTTAGGTTACCCTCTCCCCTTTGGAGATTACAAATATGCACACACACACACACACACACACACACACACATATATATATATATATATATATATATATATATATATATACTGTATATATATATCAATTAATCACTAGCATCCAATCAAATCATTATCACCTTAAACGGCTAAAACTAGGTCCACTATATATATATATATATATATATATATATATGGACCTAGTTTTAGCCGTTTAAGGTGATAATGATTTGATTGTATGCTAGTGATTAATTGATGCAATGACTGATTGCTTATTAATGAAAGGCTGGGTTAATAATTTATGATGTCATACAGTATCACCAATTGAATAAGTGGTTAAGGCGTAGATCCACCATACTATTGGAAGTGACCGAAATGGCAGCGAGGGTCACCAGCTTGGATTACACCCAAGCAAATTAATGTTAAGGTTATAAAAGACACCTTATAGTTTTGTATTTTATTATGAAAATAAAGCCGTTATTTATTCACTGCGATATAACAAAGAATTGACAGTAATTAATTGATAGTTTTACGTTATGTTTATGACATAGACTTAGCTAATAAGATGAAATGTTAATAGCTTAATTGACACGTAATAAGTAATGTACTCATTGGTGGTATGTAAATGGCATGCAACATGGAACATTGAATGGGCCTAGTAAATGATATAAAGAATGCACGTGCGTTTGGTACATTGAATAGAATACGTGAAACTGATTAAGTAGGCTAAATGATTGCATGGATGCACATAGAATAATTGATGCTGCCTAATAATAATGGATTGAAATGCTTGACAATGATTACACAAATATCATTTATATATAAGACCATTATGTGATGTTAAGTGATTACGCCAAGAGAATATTTAGTTGTCACATAAATATGAATTGAACATAATAACGGATGATACGCGGAATTACGGTATTGAAATGACACTTGAATTGGAGAACAGGCCTACTGCGTTCTTTCACGAGAGTCAGTTGGAACGCTTAATTACACACTTTGGGAGTATAGCCTACCGTTCGGCGGTAGGCTAATGTAGGCTTCACAAGAGTACTTAGAATAGGAGGTACTTATCTTAGGACGATGTAAACTCTGTTGAAGGCGGGTTGAAGAGGGACCTATCACCGTAGACTCGAGTTGTCGTTGTCCGCTAAGCCTCTCGAGATGATGAAGCTTGTTGTAGGCTTCGTACGGAGGCCTGAGGTGATGTCACTTCTCGAGGTACAGGATGGCTTTCAATGATCTTGCAGGCGCAGGACCGTGGTGCTGAATATATCTCGAGGAATGTAGAGAAACTTGAAGGCCGATCCCGCAAACCGCAGGCCCGAAGCGATTCCGATTGGGCCTCGAAGGATTGCTTCTGCAGGCGGTCTGTAGATCTTACTTGATGATAAATTGTAGGCCTTGAAGAAAGTAGCAGGCCGCGCCCCCGGCAGGAGGCCGGAGGGCGGTTGAAGTGATGAGATCTGCTCGACGAAGTAGAAAGCGAGTGTCTATGTGAGAGAGTGAGTGAGTGTGAGTGGAAGCTCGCTTTTATACGTACTTCCTGTGACGTAGGACTTCGCGCCAATTCTTAAGATGCCTTGTGAGCGCGTCCTTTTGTTGATAAGGGCTTACGTTTGCGTCTTTTGGGAAGAAACAGACTTTCCATTGTTTGATTGTTTGCCCACGTGTGTTTTCCAAGACTCTTTGATGATAGCGTGGAAGGAAAGGATTTGTCTGTCTATTTGTTGGTCTATTTCTTGCCGATCCGCTATATATATATATATATATATATATATATATATATATATATATATATATATACAGAGTTGGGCACAAAAGCGTTAATCCGATAACAGTTAATTAACGAAGTTAACTTTTTTAACGGACTATTAACGGAAGTTAATTTCCATTTATCGTTATCGGACCAGTTAACTTCCGATAACTCGATATTTAGTCTGTTAAAGTCCGTTAACACGTTAACTGCGAGGAGTCATTCACGGAAGATCACCGCTCCGCGAATGAATTCAAACCGCCATAACTTCAGTCTGCCAATTCCGTCCTCTGCCGCAGTGGAACGGCTCTTCTCTCTCGGCAAGGACATCCTGAGGCCCAAGAGGTCAAGACTGGCAGTTGGGCCTAACTTTGAGAAGTTGGTCTTTCTGAAGGGCAACCAGCACATTGTGTCATAGTCTTTAATAAATGTGCCTAAAATTTAATTTTACCTTTCAGTTCCCGCCATAATAATTCTCTGGTAAATTAAAATTTAGTTAATGGTTAGTGGTTACAAGGGTTTCAAAACATGTAATCAGTAAATTTTTTATTAAAAATTAAAAAAAAAGTTATTAAGCAAAAAAGTTGCAAAACTTGATAAAAATACAGTTAAATACCTATTTATTGTTGGATTTTGCATAAATAAACATTTTCTATGGGTTTTAAAGCTTTTTTCCTTGATTTTTTTAAATGTTAGTAAAGAAATAGTTATCGTTAACGGATTATCGTTAACTTCCGTTAACTTTGTAGTAAAATTATCGGATTATCGTTATCGAAGTTAAAAATTGGGGTTAACGGATTATCGTTATCGAAGTTAACTTTTTGGCTAACGGTGCCCACCACTGTATATATATATATATATATATATATATATACACACATATATATGTAAAAAGTGAACAATGAACAATTCCTACACCATCATTATATGGATTCATTGTCTTCATGCAGTACTTATGTTCGTATAGTTTTTATGTTCGAATGTCCATTTTTACATAAGAACCAAAATCGCTTAACGCGAGTTTGGATAATAATTTTACTTGTAGCTTCCTATTTTTGTTCGTGTCACAACCCTACGATCTACCATATCTATGGTTTAGTCGTATCCATTTTCCATTTGTTATAGAAGTTATTATAATTAATTATGAATTGTCTTGCATCTCACCCTCGACCCTAGATTATGCATACACATTGCATGTAACAGGATTGGAACCCGTAGTTGTACTTCTTAGTCATTACTACCCACTCTTTGTCTCTAATTCGTTCTTGTAAATCTTCCTAATAATGATTTGTACTATACGTAAAAATTCAATAACTATGACGTCACATTATCCCTTCATCATATATCTAGTATTCAATGTATGAAAATTCTTTAACATCATACTAAGGACGAAACACTCTATAGAAGTCATTATTTATATGTTATGTAGTATAAATATAACTATTATTCGACCATATCTCCCGCCCCCATACGTCCATAGCTTATCTTGATCATTATCCTATATAAATTTTATTAAATATTCATTTTTTCTCATTCGTTCGAAAACGCAAAAATACGTTCTCGTATTGTTTTTTTTTATTATTTTTTTTCAAGTGCGTTCACCCCTCAAGATATTCATAAATGCTTACTAAGATCGAATTCCGCTCACGACGACAGATTCGAACGCCTCAAAGATAAAATATCTCCGTTCGCTCTGATTTCAAATTTATAACATGTTAAACATATTATAACATATTATGTATTTAAATCTATATCATGTGTGCCATGTACTTTGTATTCTATTTCTAACATCTAAATTGTCTATTAATATGAAACACTGTAAAAAAACAAAACAAAGTTATAGTAACTGTTTAATTGTAATTAACTGTAATACTTTAATTTAATATAACAGAATGTACTTTAATAGAACTGTAATGGACAATCATAAGCGTATGTGAAGTAATCCATAATTGTAATCGTAATTGTAATGAACCAAAATTAATACGTACTCAGTCGTGTACTTAATTTGTACTTATGTGTACTATTACGAAATGATATCGCCTTCATAAATGTAGACTCGGCGAAAAATAAATTAGTTTTTTTTTTATTTTTTTTAAAAATTTTATTTGCAATCTTTCAAACATCTGATCATGTGTTTAAAAGGGGGAAACTTAACCTTCGACTGTCTTCCCCCCCAAACATTTAAGTTTATATTATACATGTACTTGTAAAATTACAGGACTTCTTCATTAGACTTCTTCATCAAGTCACTTCATTTTATAGCACTTCATTAGGACTCCCTTGTTAGCAGCCTTGCTGCGGGGAGGGGGCAGAGGCCCCTTGCCTTCTTAATATTTTTAGATTCCGGCCTGAGCCATGGTCGAAAGAGGTCGAACCTCTACCCCTGTAAATTCAGAGCAGTACCTGTATATTTTTAAGAAGTAAATTACCGTAAGAGAAACTTTTTATTTTTCCCTTCGAGCCGTGCTCTCTTCAGAACTTAGTCAGAAAAGTCGATAATTTTAGTATCAGAGAAAGTATCAGAGTATTATAAAAGAGAAGAATTAAAAATTGGCGACCCTTTGCCCAAATTAAGAGACAACCCAAGCACCATAGAAGGTATTGGCATAACAGTCTGGCGAGTCTGTAGCCAAGAGTTTAACAGAGTGGCGACCGAAAAGAATTAGAATGTTATAGAAGAAATATCCGTTGCTGCATCCTAACCAGAATCCCCGTCGATTCCGAACCGACTCAGGGCCATAGACGGAGGGGTTAACAGTCTGGCGACCCTTTACCAGGATCTTAACAGATTTTAAGAAGATTATTTTAAGAAGATTATTATTTTAAGATTATTATTTTAAGAAGATTATTTTAAGAAGAAGATTATTTTAAGAAGATTATTTTAAGAAGATTATTATTTTAAGAAGATTATTATTTTAAGAAGATTATTATTTTAAGAAGATTATTATTTTAAGAAGATTATTATTTTAAGAAGAAGAAGATTTTAAGAAGAGGCCACTCTTTGGCCAAGATAGAAATTATCCTGCATCAGGATAAAACCAGTTGACCGGCGTGTCACGACTTCTTGTTCGTAACATCCACCCTTGAACCGGTGTGTCACGACTCCAAGTTCTCCACGCCTAGTTTTCATCCAAGAAGAAGTAGCCAGGAAGACGTCTTCAGGACACGTCTCAAGGATTTCCCCATAGAAAATTTTGTTAAGTACAGAGTTGTTTTTTTTAAGTAATTTATAAACATTTGAAAAGTCACTATTATTAACAGTTAATAATGAGTATCAAACCAGAATTTAACACAAAACACAGTGAACACTTCAGACCAGAGCTGGGCACTTGCGTTTTTTTTTGTGGTACTGCGGTACTGCGGTACTACTACCGCACTACCAAACCGGTACCGCATAACGCAGTACCGCAAAGGATCGCTGAAAGTACAGCAGTACCGCTACCGCATTCAAATTTCCCGCGGTACTTTCCGCGGTACCGACCAACACGGTAGTACCGCAGTACCGCAGTACCGCAAAAAAAAACGCAAGTGCCCAGCTCTGCTTCAGACACCAGTGATACATTTGTTTTTATTGAAACAGTAATTTTAAAAGAGAGTTAATTTCAAAGAGAGTTAATTTCAAAGAGTTAATTTCAAAGAGAGTTAATTTCAAGAGAGTTAATTTCAAAGAGAGTTAATTTCAAAGAGAGTTAATTTCAGAGTTATTTTCACTGTTATATTCAGTATAGAATAATTTTATTTTATGTATCAAACATAATAGTATCGTACCTTCGTGTACATTAGAGTGAAATGTTGTTTACATTTTATATTTTTGTTTGCAAATTTTTTTTCAATTACTGAATTGAATTGACTTGCAAATTAAGAAAGAGAGAGTTTATAGAGAGTTTATAGATTTAGAGAGATACTTGAAGTAATTTTGAAGTCAGTTTTTGAAGTCAGAAGGTTGCACCAAGAGGGTCAACCAAAACAGAGGTTAATCGTCTCCACTTGAATAGAGATCAAGTGCAGTCATTTTCCATTTTCAGTTAATTTCAAGTTAGACAGTTTAAGTTATAGAGATACTTGATTGCATTTCAAGTAAGTCGGTTGCACCAAGAGGGTCAACCAAAACAGAGGTTAATCGTCTCCACTTGAATAGAGATCAAGTGCAGTCATTTTC
Source organism: Bathynomus jamesi (assembly GCA_023014485.1). NCBI lineage: Eukaryota > Metazoa > Arthropoda > Malacostraca > Isopoda > Cirolanidae > Bathynomus > Bathynomus jamesi. The sequence goes on along the minus strand of JAJOZX010005555.1, from coordinate 210,872 downwards.
CATTTTCAGTTTTAGTTGCAAATCAGTTTTCAGTTTCAGAAGGTTGCATCCAAGAGGGACAATCGCCCCAGAGATTTCAGAAGTATTCGAAGTCAGTTATATTCGAAGTCAGTTATATTCGAAGTCAGTTATATTCGAAGTCAGTTATATTCGAAGTCAGTTATATTCGAAGTCAGTTTTAAGTCCCAAGTCATTTCAATGCAGTCAATTGAATTCAACTTTTTCTTTGTAGTTTAAGAGAATTTAATTTAAGAAAATGTAATTTAAGAATTTAATTCAACCTTTTTCTTGTGTTGTAAAGGAGAATTTAATTCAACCTGAATTGACCGGGTTGCGTCTTTAGTTAACCTTTCTTTGTTTTGTTGTAAGAAGGAAATTCACCGATTTGTCTTTCCCTTTTCATGCATTGTTGAGTATATAAATATATAGTTATGTACATTCATTATTTGTAACCAAAATAGTTTTTACAATTGTTTGTAACAATTTTGGTAATTATTGTAATGTATATGAGGAACATGCCGTCCCTCCGTTTTGTTTCAACTTTTTTTAATTTTTGTTTTAAGTAGTGTGACAAGCAATCTTTTTTTAAAAAATAGAGCAAAGTGCTCACGAAAGACTTATTGTCAATTTCAAACTTATACCCCCCTCTTAGTCACTCAATTCCCCCGAATGTAGTACTCCAAACTTTGGTTTTTTTTTTTTTTATTTTAACACCCCAACCCCAGTTGAACCCAGTGTCGACCAAAACCGTTTTTGCAAAAGTTTTTAACGAGTTTTATAATTATGTTGATTATCACTAGGCAACAAATTTCAACTTTTTTTTTGTTACAGACACGTGAACTACTGATTCCTACTAAAGCGGTGATGCTGATTTCAGATCTGATATCAAAATTTCTCTATCACGTCCAGATTTTGTGTAACCGAAAACCCCTATTTTTCATTTTTTTTCTCACCCGCTTCTATTACGAAAGCCGTCTAAGCTACTTTTCCGTGCCACGTTTTATGTTAAGCATACTTAAATAATTAGTGAACAGGGATGTCTTTCCTCCTTTATTCTGGCTTAAGACAGACAGCGGAATTCCGCTGGCGGAGTTACCACCCCTGCGCCCAACCATCCACCCAAAGCGCGTTAGTATTTTGTTGTTACTACTGAAAGGCAAATTCCTGTTCTTAAGTGAAACTTTGGTGTGTCCTCTTCCTTTGTCGCTTGTAGGATGACGAGCTCTCCTTCTGCAGGAACCAACAATAATCTCCCATCATATTTGGGTTGAAATTACCTTGGTATCTGTTTTCCATAACTGAGATCTGTTGGTGGAAGCGCTCACCATGCTCGTCACTTACAGCCCCAAGGTTGGCCGGGAAGAATTCAAGATGAGAATGTAAAAAATGAATTTTCAAAGACATTCTGCATCCCATTATTTCATAAGATTTAAACATGTTTTCTACGAGTTTACGGTGGTTTTCAGCTTTGTGGTTTCCAAGAAAATTTTTGACAACTTCAACGAAAGATGTCCATGCTCCTAGTTCATTCTCATTTAGGTTAGATGGAAACGATGAGTCGTGGATGACACTGCGGATCTGTGGTCCAGTGGAAACTCCAGCTTCTAGCTTAGCATCTGTCAATATTCCTTTGAATTTATCCTTTAAATATTGGAAACCACTACCTTGATGATCCATACCCTTCACGAAATTTTTCATAAGGCCAAGTTTAATGTGAAGTGGTGGAAGATGTACTTTCTGAGGGTCAATAAGTGCTGGGTGTTTCACATTGTATTTACCAACAACATGTTCAGTTCTAGATGGCCAATCATGTTTTTTGTAGTGGTTCTTGTCATCTCTGCTGTTCCATAGACACAAAAAGCACATATGCTTTGTGTAGCCCAACTGTAACCCAAGAAGTAATGATACAACTTTAAGGTCGCCACAAATATTCCATGTGTGGTCCTTATATTTGATGAGTCTTAGCAGCAGTTTCATCGATTCATAAGTCTCATTAAGGCCAGTGGCATGTGCTACAGGTATTGAAGGTTTTTCATTGCCGTTGTGCAGTAATACAGCTTTAAGGCTAGCTTTACTAGAGTCAATGAACAGTCTCCATTCTTTTGGATCATAGCGACAGCCAATCCCTTGCATCAGACCACTGATATCGTGGCAGAAACAAACGTTTTCTTCCTGTAAGTAAAATGATGAAAACTGCAAATGGCGATGGCGGAAATGGGAAACTTTGGTGTTTGGTTGGAGAAGATTAAATTCTTGAAGTCTTGAACCAAGCAACTCTGCCTTTTCTTTTGTAATTCCAAATCGCGCACTAAGTCATTTAACTCCGCTTGACTTAACAAATGTGGGGAAATATTTGCATCTGGAACATATATGCCATCTTTCCCTGTTTCTATATCACTAGCAGAATCTTCAGATGAACTGCTGTCTGTTATCGTTGCTGGTGGAACTGGTGGTGGATTTGTTTCATCATGTGGTACTGGTTTCATTGCTGATTCGCAGTTTGGGTACGTGATCTTTGATTTGTTTTTCTTTGTGAAACCAGCAATCTTTGTCAAACAAAAATAACAATCATTGAAGTGATTTTTCGGCTCACGCCAAACCATGGGGACTGAGAACGGCATAGCTTTTCTTTTACCATTCATCCAAGCTATTAACATTGCATTGCACTGTGCACAGCAAATATGTGGTGCCCAGTCCCTCTGTTGGTCTCCTAACTTACAGTCAAAATAACACTTGTAGGCAAGTTTAATCTTTGTTGTTATGTTTCTACGTTGTGGCTTAGGTGTATATTGTCCACAGACAAAGCAGAAGTTGTCTGGGTGATTTACACAAGCACGTCTATTTGATGCCATTTTGAATTACCATACAATATCTGAAAAAACGCAGAAAGTAATTATTACGATGTGCAAAATAAAAAGAAATACACACCGTAGTACAAAACAAATGCTATAAAAACACACAAGTCACCACAACCTGTCACTTGCTCATCAGCAGAGAGCTTCAACAACCGTTCTGCTTGACTGTCACGTAGCGACTGACCGTTGGGCCGTTGCCCGTTACTATGCTCTTGACTCAGTGTTGCCAACTCGGGATAAATTTTATTTATCAAAATTGTTCGAATTTGTATATAGTTGGCAAAAAAAATTGCTTTAACCTTGAAAAGCAAGTTTCATATTACTGGCATTAAGCCGATTAAAACCAAAATCTGGACGTGGTAGAAAATTTTACTAAAAGTGATTTGCATTTTACACAAAATCTAGACGTGATAGAAAAAATCTAATTATAGATTTGAAATCAGCATACCGAAATTAGCTAGGAGCACCTATTTGGTCTTCTGTAACAAAATCTTTGTTGCCTAGTGTTATATGATGACAGAAATAGCGTAACAATTAATCGATCATGTACCTAATTTATCCTGCTCTGTACGATCGGGAAATTTACCCGTATGACCGCACATACCCTAAATTTCAGTAATTTAATTTTTAATAAAACTTCTACACAATAAAACAGATGTATTTGTCTATATGCAAACAAGTTTTCAGATTAAAAAAATCAAATAATTCAAATTCTATCAACATTCAACGAAAGAGTATAATTTTTCTACTTAACATGCAAAAATTATTAAACCTTTTTAATATTTTTTTTTATTATATAAAAATAATTTTTCATGTAAAATTTAATTGAAATTATTAAAAGAAAAGATTGTTCGAAATGCTTTCTTTCCATTTCAATAACTTTTTTATTCTTGGTCGAAATTCATCTATGGTTCGATTTACTTTTGTTTTTATGAATATTATAAAATTATGTTAGCTCATTAAAATGCATAATTGATCTCTTTTTAATTTGTATTTTTATTTTTCTTTTGTTCAATTAATCGTGAGTAACTGTCCTTAAATTGTTATTGTACCATTTGTAAGGTATCAAACGAAAATTATAGTCAAATTGACATACTACTAGAGTAAGTACGTTTTTTTTTAATTACCTTATAAGTGTAACTGATTATGTAAAATCTATAATCCTAACTGAATTTTATTACTTTTGACACATATTCCCTCCAGTCACTTTTGCATTAAAACTCGAATGCAAACCTCATCATTATAATACATCATAATTATTGCTTACTATATGTAAATTCTCGCTCATGCATTTATTCAGTTACTTGAACAATCCTATCAGCTAATCTGTCCCTCGAAATTGTAAAATACACACTTTGCACCTAATACACCCAAATACACACTAGACCACAGGTCTATACATCATCCATTACGTAATTCGATTTTTTACCTACAATAGTCAATAAAATTAGTTTATCAATTGTACTATCATGGAAGCCTCGAAAAATCCATGAACTTTAAAATTTATGTTTTTCCCTTTTACCTATTCATTATGAATGTAATTTTCCCCACAGAAAAAAAATAAAAATTTGGCTAAAAAATTTTACAATATCATTCTTTGTCTAACTTAATTGTTTGTCTAAATTAATGTATTAATCCTATTAAATGTTTGTCTAAATTAAAGTATTAATCTTTGAATTCTTTTATATTATATAATAACACTTGTTCTGTATAAAAATTTGTAATGTAAAGAAAAATTCGTCATCTAACTTGAAGTAGTTAGGATGTTATTTTCTCATTGTATTGTATTAATGGTACCCTGTTAGGATGTTATTTTCTCATTTGTATTGTATTAATTGTATTATATTATTGTATTAATACCATTTTGGAGGGGGAAATACTGTAAAAAGTGAACAATGAACAATTCCTACACCATCATTATATGGATTCATTGTCTTCATGCAGTACTTATGTTCGTATAGTTTTTATGTTCGAATGTCCATTTTTACATAAGAACCAAAATCGCTTAACGCGAGTTTGGATAATAATTTTACTTGTAGCTTCCTATTTTTGTTCGTGTCACAACCCTACGATCTACCATATCTATGGTTTAGTCGTATCCATTTTCCATTTGTTATAGAAGTTATTATAATTAATTATGAATTGTCTTGCATCTCACCCTCGACCCTAGATTATGCATACACATTGCATGTAACAGGATTGGAACCCGTAGTTGTACTTCTTAGTCATTACTACCCACTCTTTGTCTCTAATTCGTTCTTGTAAATCTTCCTAATAATGATTTGTACTATACGTAAAAATTCAATAACTATGACGTCACATTATCCCTTCATCATATATCTAGTATTCAATGTATGAAAATTCTTTAACATCATACTAAGGACGAAACACTCTATAGAAGTCATTATTTATATATTATGTAGTATAAATATAACTATTATTCGACCATATCTCCCGCCCCCATACGTCCATAGCTTATCTTGATCATTATCCTATATAAATTTTATTAAATATTCATTTTTTCTCATTCGTTCGAAAACGCAAAAATACGTTCTCGTATTGTTTTTTTTTATTATTTTTTTTCAAGTGCGTTCACCCCTCAAGATATTCATAAATGCTTACTAAGATCGAATTCCGCTCACGACGACAGATTCGAACGCCTCAAAGATAAAATATCTCCGTTCGCTCTGATTTCAAATTTATAACATGTTAAACATATTATAACATATTATGTATTTAAATCTATATCATGTGTGCCATGTACTTTGTATTCTATTTCTAACATCTAAATTGTCTATTAATATGAAACACTGTAAAAAAACAAAACAAAGTTATAGTAACTGTTTAATTGTAATTAACTGTAATACTTTAATTTAATATAACAGAATGTACTTTAATAGAACTGTAATGGACAATCATAAGCGTATGTGAAGTAATCCATAATTGTAATCGTAATTGTAATGAACCAAAATTAATACGTACTCAGTCGTGTACTTAATTTGTACTTATGTGTACTATTACGAAATGATATCGCCTTCATAAATGTAGACTCGGCGAAAAATACAAATTAGTTTTTATTTTTATTTTTTTTAAAAATTTTATTTGCAATCTTTCAAACATCTGATCATGTGTTTAAAAGGGGGAAACTTAACCTTCGACTGTCTTCCCCCCCAAACATTTAAGTTTATATTATACATGTACTTGTAAAATTACAGGACTTCTTCATTAGACTTCTTCATCAAGTCACTTCATTTTATAGCACTTCATTAGGACTCCCTTGTTAGCAGCCTTGCTGCGGGGAGGGGGCAGAGGCCCCTTGCCTTCTTAATATTTTTAGATTCCGGCCTGAGCCATGGTCGAAAGAGGTCGAACCTCTACCCCTGTAAATTCAGAGCAGTACCTGTATATTTTTAAGAAGTAAATTACCGTAAGAGAAACTTTTTATTTTTCCCTTCGAGCCGTGCTCTCTTCAGAACTTAGTCAGAAAAGTCGATAATTTTAGTATCAGAGAAAGTATCAGAGTATTATAAAAAGAGAAGAATTAAAAATTGGCGACCCTTTGCCCAAATTAAGAGACAACCCAAGCACCATAGAAGATATTGGCATAACAGTCTGGCGAGTCTGTAGCCAAGAGTTTAACAGAGTGGCGACCGAAAAGAATTAGAATGTTATAGAAGAAATATCCGTTGCTGCATCCTAACCAGAACCCCCGTCGATTCCGAACCGACTCAGGGCCATAGACGGAGGGGTTAACATATATATATATATATACACACACACACATATATATATATATATATATATATATATATATATTGGGGGTATTGTTGCATAACCCCACTCCCCTCTTGAGGGGATGGGGATGGTTAGAAAAACTCTCAGCATGTTGCATGCAATTGCATTGCATTCGACATTTTTGCGGGCATACTACTTTGGCGAACCAAAGTTTAGTGCGAGCGGTTTTGAAAAATTATCGATTGACTTTCTTTATAAACTTAGTGACGCTACCTGTTTCGCTAACAATTTTGAAAATTAGTGGCGCTAATTAGCGCCGCTAATTCCAGCACTGATCATGACCCACATGACCCATTGTGTATTTTATGACTAAAAGAATATATTTTATGATATATTTTTGACACCCATGGTGCTAAAATTACCAACGTCCTCTTAATACGCAACGTATATAATGTAACATTTTATTCTTCGTGGTAAAATCAGTTACATTTTTGATCTTGTAAGGGAAAAGTGTCATAAAAAGTTTAAAATTCCTAGTTTAGAGGCTTCCTTCAAATTTTTACTGTACATGCATAAAAGTTACACCATTGGATTAGAAATTATTTATGAACGTTGTGAGGAGGAAAAAGAACCTAACCTAACCTATTATTATTAATGTTTGGGTTAGATCGAATAATGCCTGAGTTAGGTTAGGTTCTCTTTCCACCTCACAACGTTCACAATTAAATTATTTCCAATCCAATGGTGCAACTTTTATGCATGCGCAATAAAGATATTTGAAGGACGCCTCTGAACTAGGAATTTACCCGTTATTCTTTGTTACAAAATTGTAACGGAGTTACATATGGCATACTACTATTTCAAATAGGGCACCTTTGTTGGACCAAATTCTATCCTTGAGACGTTGAGACAACGTTGTATCTACGTAAAGTTTATGTAATATCACAACGTTGTGAAGACGTAACTGTGACCACACAAATTTACGTTGTATCTACGTCACAGTGCTAAAATGCAACCTTGTGACAACATTGTAGCTACATAAAATTGTTAGCTGGGCATAGATTAATTGGATCTATATTTATGTTAAATATATTATAACTTAGTTGAATTTTTTTGTTTTACCTTATAGCGAGTTCTTTTATTACAACTATTTTCGTGGCAGATTTTCACATTTTATTGGGCACCATTTATAATATCCTTAGTCCAGTGAATATACCTTGTTGATACTTTTAAGTGAATTTTAATGATAGTAAACACTAAAGTTTTTCTCAATAAATCTTCAATAACTCTCATAGTCATTGACAGATTTGGAGCTGTTTAAAACTGTTAGACCCTCTTTATGAAAAAAACTATATAAGGTTATGGGTTGATTGTTATCAGCCTGGCGGTCCGGCGAAAATTTCCGCCAGATCTAATGCTAAAGTTGACAACAAAGACCCTACCTCTGTTCGTTAAAAGGTTGTGTTTGTGAAGGTCTTCAAAAGACCTTATTAAGTAGTTTTTTTTTTGTTAAATATTAAATTTATTTGCCTTCGCTATTTAGCGCTGCCTAATGGTAAAAAAGGAAAACTACCATACCTTATTATTTCGTTGGATCTCGTTTCTGGTTGTAGAGCGCGCGGTTTCCTATCGCGCCTCTCCTCGATGTAGGCGATAGGATACACGAGTTTATTCAATCTAATTAATACAGGAAATTCACTATGCCTAAACACCTGAAGGGATAGGCCTATCCTTTTGTGTTATTAGTTTTATTTTATTAGTGTTTCATTCAGAACTTATAGGAAGATTAAACACATCTTCCTTGCCTTCAGCAATGCTCGTCACTGGACAGCTCCGAGATGAGCTAAATTTTTGTCTTAAATTCGCTTACTTTGCAAACGGAAAGTCCGCAGATGTCTAATTTCTGTATTTTCATTATTTCTCCTCTTAAGTAATTTTCATGAGTCAGCGATGGAAAACTTTTATACAAAAAAATATGTTTTTCTTCTTGTTATGTAGACCCAATGCCCACATATTTGGTTCTACGTAGGGCAATTTTTCCCATTTCCAATAGGCTTTGTCGCCAATCCCGAGGCAATTTTGTAGTTATTTAATATAATAAATTAATAATTTGAATTTAATTATTATGAAATAAAGGTACCATATACGATACCATATTGTAGGCGTGTATAAGCCAGGGTTTGAAATGGGCATTGTTGTGAACTGTAATGTATAGTTTTTCCATACTCCCCATTCCCGACTGTCGTGGCAATGCGATATATCTAGTTCAGTACCGTATCCTAATCAGCTGCTGTGGTTTATCGTACTTATCTATCTATATATATATATATATATATATATATATATATATATATATATATATATCAGGGATGGGAAACTGATAAATTTTTAAGTCCAGTTTTCGATTTCAGTTTAAATTTGCAAAAATATCGATTTCAGTTTCGATTTCAGTTTTTAATTTTTTTTCAATTTGAATTTATTTGCCGATTCAAGTTTTATATTTTTCGGTTCGATTCAATTTAATTTTTTGCAGTCCAAATGCTCCTCAAAACTGAAACACAAAACTGTTATTTTAGATATATTGGAATTCAGATTTCAGTTTTTTATTGTTTTTCAATTTCAGTTCGAATTTCGATTTTAGTTGCCAGAATTGTTTTCAGTTCGTTTTTTTTTCGATTTCATTTCGTAAAATAATATCGGTTTTATCAGTTTATCGATTCAAGTTCGATTCAGTTTCCCATCCTTGAAAATACTGTATATATATTATACAGGGTGTCCCATAAGTCCGGCATCATAGGAAAAATAATAAAAAAAGGCAAAACAAAAACTTTTATTTACAGAACGTGCTCAATATGTCCACCATTGTTTTCAATACACAAATTCATACGTGATGCCCAGTCAGCAAGCACACGGTGAATGATGTCAGGAGTAATGGTGTTACATGCTCCAATAATGCGCTGCCGCAAATGTTCAACACTTCTAATTTTCTCTGTGTATACCAGCGCTTTCAAGTGGCCCCAGAGATAAAAATCTAGTGGCGTGAGATCCGGGCTTCTAGCTGGCCATTCCACAGGCCCTCGACGTCCTATCCAATGACCAGGGAATTGTTGGTACAGGTATTCCCTTACTTGGGTGCTGTAATGTGCAGGAGCGCCGTCTTGCTGGAACCATGTTGGGAAATTTCCTTCTTCGTTCAAGACACTGGGAAATGCTTCTTCCTTGAGCATACGTAGGTAGGTGCCTCCAGTGACATGTTCATCGAAAAAGAGGGGGCCTATGATGCGATCCTTCCAAATGCTACACCATACTCACCCGAGATGCACCTTGTTCCTTTGAAGAGGTATACCAGTGAGGGTTGTTTTGAGACCAGTAGCGGGTGTTCTGTCCATTTACCTCACCATTTCCATAAAAAAACAGCCTCGTCACTGAACAGAATGGTGGACGGGAAATTGGCATCCCGAGCATAGACATTATGGCCTGTAGAAAGAGAAAAATATGAATTATGGTTTGTAGAAATAGAAAAATATGAATTTCTCCTATGATGCCGGACTTATGGGACACCCTGTATATTAAACAAATCGGGCCTTTTCCGAAATTTGGACTGTTTCCGATTTTTTTGAAAATAAGATACTTAATGTAGATTTTTACGCTGATTTATAAAATGTAGGTTTTTTTTTTGAGAAATGAGCGGTTAGAAAGTTATTGTATTCTTTATAATATTGGCTTATGTCACTAAGTATTTGTGTGAATAGATTTTGACCGTTATTTTTCTGTCCGGTTAAGTTAATTGAATGCCCGGTTAGGTCAACAAAATACCCGGTTAAGTTAACTGAATGCCCGGTTAGGTCAACTGGACGCCCTTGATGATTGGTTAGGTTAAGTCGTTATATTTTCTTTAGTTTTAACGAAAATATCACAACTTAACCTAACCAATCGTCAAGGGCATACAGTTGACCTCAGGCGCGTATTTACATATGGGCCAAATGGGCCATGGCCCAGGGCGGCAAATTTTAGGGGGCGGCAAAATTTTGAGGGCAGTAAAATTCTGGAGGAAAAGTCGTAACAAGAAAGGAAACAAGAAATCACTTTTTAGGTAGGGAAAAAATCCAAAATTTCTGATATTTTTTTAGTTAAAATAACGGAGAAAAGTTAGTACCATTTAATATATATATATTTAATATATGCATATATATATATATATATATATATATATATATATATTTGATATATATATATATATATATATATATATATATATATATATATATATATATACACGAGGGTAATTCAATAAGTATCCGCACTTTTTGTTTTCACAATTTTATTTTCACATCTGATAGATCATAAACACATCACTTCTCAACATAGTCTCCCTGTTTCTCAATACACTTAGTCCAACGATCTACAAGCTTCCTAATGCCATCACAAAATAATGTTTTTGGCTGTGTGCGTAGCCAGTCATGCACCGCCTCCTTCAGGTCATCATCGATTTGGAATCGCTGACCTCTCAAAGCGTCTTTTAGTGGTCCAAACAGGTAAAAATCCGAAGGTGCCAGGTCTGGACTGTAGGCTGGATGGTCGAGAACTTCAAATTTAAGTTCTTGAAGGCATTTTCTAGTCTGGTCCGTGCAACAGTATGAGGGCGCGCATTGTTGTGTAACGGAATGACGCCTTCCGACAATCTCCCTTTCCGTTTTATGCGAATTGCTTGCTTTAACTCATTCCGAAGCATGTCAGAATAGAATAATGATAATGATAACCTTGAACATTATCTAGAGCGTGGAACTACAGTAACAAGTGCATCGTATGCACAGTATGCTAAATATAATAAAGGAAATAAATGGGTTTCAATAAAACGAAGTGTATTACAGGTGTATGGAGTGTTCACTGTGTTTTGTGTTAATTCTGACTTGATACTAATTACTAACTGTTAAATATGCTGGCTTATGAAGTGTTTAGTAATTAATTAAGAAAAAGGTATGTATTTAACAAGATTCCTACGGCGAAATCTTTGAAGGCGTGTATTGCTGGCAACTTGTTCCTGGACGAAGAACTTGGAAGTCGTGACAATCCGGTCAACTGATGTATACACAATTAGTTGAACGTTGGCTCTAGTTTCAAGGTCTAGAAGAGTGGAAGAGGTTGCAGAGGTCGCCAGTTGTTAATCCACCGTCTATGGCCTTGGGTGGTTCGAGGTTGACGGGGGTTCTGGTTCGGTGGCAGCAGCGGATTTCTCATTCTGGGGTACCTGGTACCGTGTCGGGAATCGCAGTAGTTTTTTTATACTACACTCCCTCCGATTTCTTCTTGTAGTGGATCGGAGGGTTCTGTGAAAACTTACTAAATTATCTGGCGGTTCCCCGATTCTTCTTGTAGCGTATCGGAGAAATTATTTATTCTATTTTAAAACTAAGTTCTCTGAAGAAGATAGGGCTCAAAACAGAAGACACATATCTTCTTACTGTTTTTCACTGCTTCTAAAATATTACAGTTAATGCTTCAGCCTCTAGGTCAGATCAGAATAATAATTTGAAAGATTACAAGCGTTTATATACGAATTAATTTGGTGACATCATTATTACTTAATGTTGACCTGTTTTGTTTTTTATTCTCAATAGGCTGAATTCTTTTTCAAAATATTTGAAGATAAAGGTAAATTTTTGCTGTAACAGCATATTAACAGAAAGCAAGATATTTGAAGATGAAGTCATATTTTTCTTCTAAACAGCATATTGATAGATCTGATGTTATGATTTTCCGAGTTAACTAAAAATGGAAAATGAAATATGCATTTTATTATGAATTAAAATTAAACATGCATATGAGCCAAAATTAAATGCTTAAAATTTAAAATTAAGTGTTAATTTAGGTTTCGGCAAACCATGATTTCATCTTTTACAACTAGGAGAGAATGTTTAAAAAAATGAATATTGCAGAATTTAACACGATTACATGATTAAGCTTACTCTAAAAAATTATTAATAGCATTTTTTGCAAAAATAAAATAGAAAGAAAATTATAAAATTTTCTAAACTTGCATTTTATATTCAGTTAGAGTGTCACGCGAGTTTGGACTTTATATGCAAAAATGACTGTTTGAATTATTAATTTGTACATACATTCAGAGATGGGCGTAAATACTTTTGAATGCATTTAAATACTAAATACTGGCGAGGATTGTAATTAAATGCAATATACATTACACCTAAAAGGAATGTAATTAAATACTAAATACATTACTGTGAAATGTATTTCAATACATTTCCAAATACATTAGGTTAGATTATCTTAATTTACATGATGGTGACAAGACATGGTTACATGGTTGCATACTAATGCATAGCCTAGTGGCTTGTAACTAGGCCTAATTATTAAAATATTATGTAAGCTGCTGACACAGTTTTTTTTAATAACTAGTGAGACGTAGAATTCATAATTACATTATTAAATTACGCTAGGCCTATTCAATCTTTGGTCAGACTAACGCAAATTATGTACTCATGTGTACGATATGATCTGCATTATTATTATTATAAATATTATTTTTACAAAATAAAAGTTTCAAATCGAACAACATTTTATTGATGATATGTTACTCCAAAAGTGCAATTTCTTAAAAAAAAAAATTAAAAAAATATTTTCTAAGAACTGAAGAGATTATCATCAAGAACCTAGATAAATAAAATAATAAACAAGTCTCCTGGCCCTGACGGCCCGTCGGCACCGACGAAGATAGATTAAAGCTAGATGGCAGCACTAGTTTGGGCTGTAGAGAGGGTGTTCCGAGTTGCCCCGGGTTCCCGAGTTGTCCCACCTTCCCCTACATACGAGTACATACTTATTGCATGTATCAGGTTGTAACATAAATTCTGCTCGATTAGAAAACGGACGATAGATAATAGAATAACCTCAAGATAATGTGAAATAGTTTTAGAAATGTTGCAAAATACACGCGGCGACAGGTTCGCACAGGTTTTGTCACGATACAGAATGATACAGAATGACTTAGGCTAGTGTAGGATTAGGCTCATGAATATTTTCTCTGGTGTTTCATACAGTTACAATGCCACCCCTACGATATTACAGTAATTGAAAAAACATGGAGCCCACGAAAGAGCATATTCGACATGTGATGCTGTATGAGTTCCATAAAGGATCTAACGCTAGTGAATCCGCAAAAAACATTCAAAGAGTTTATGGAAATGATGTTATGAGCGAATGGATGTGTAGGAGATGGTTTGAGAAGTTCAGAAATGAAGACTTCAGTCTGAAAGATTATCAACGAACAGGACGACCAAATGAGTTAGATGAAGAGTTGCTGAAAGCAACAGTGGAGGAAAACCCAACGGTAACTGTAAGAGAACTTGGCCTGCAACTCGGCGTTAGCCATATGACCATTTTTCGTCATTTGAAGCTGTTAGGAAAAGTAGTGAAGGTTGGAAAATGGGTTCCGCATGATTTGTCACAAGCGAATCTTCAACATCGAATCGATATTTGCACATCACTGCATTCTCGGCAACTGCAGGCACCGTTTTTGAATCGGATTGTCACTGGGGATGAAAAATGGGTCCTCTATAACAATATTAAGCGTCGACATCAGTGGCTTAGCCGTGAAACAAAGCCTGAACCTCAGCCAAGGAATGGAACCCATCCAAAGAAAATTTTGCTATGCGTTTGCTGGGATATGCAAGGAATTATTAATTTTGAGCTTCTGCCAGATAACCAAACAATCACACCTGAAGTCTACTGCCAACAACTTCAACGATTGAAGATGGCATTACAAGAAAAACGTCCTGCATTAATTAATCGCAGAGGTGTTCTATTCCACCAGGATAACGCGCGCCCTCACACTGCTCGAATCACCACTGCCCAATTGGAAGCATTTGGTTGGGAAAAAATGCCTCATCCACCTTATTCTCCGGACATCGCACCTTCAGACTACCATTTATTCAGAAGTCTGCAACACCACCTAAATGGACAAAAGTTGCAATCCAGGGAAGCTATCGAAAACGAAGTGATCTCTTTTTTTTTAACTCGAAACTAAGGGATTTCATCGAACGTGGCATAAAAACACTTTCTACAAGTAGGAGGAGGTTATAGAAAAAGAAGGGAATTATGTTGATGATTACTAATTTGTCATTATGACATTTAATTTTTGTTGCGAATAAACTGAAAATTCGAGCAAATTTGTCCTTATAAGTCCTTTAATTTTTGTTCTGAATGAACTGAAAAATCGAGCAGAATGTAACCTTATAAATAAAATGAAACCAGTAAAAGACATGTGTTAATGTACATATTAATTTTATTCAGATTCCAGTTATTTCAATGCAAGTTAATTTTTACAAATACAAAAATAAAAATGACCAAAAAATTCAGTTAATGATGATTGTCTCGCTTTGCTGTCAATAATTTCTTTTACCCGTCATTCAAGCTTCAGCTACATACTTTTCCCTCGATAATATGAATCCATTGATAATATAAATCCTTTTCCTCTCCTCAAAAGAATTTTTTTATGAGACAAATTTTATCGAAATCCTTTCCCTGTAATGGAATATGTTTTTTCGGCAGAGTAAAGAAAACCCTCTGTGACGCCCAAAGCTCGGCCCATTTCCGCATTTGCCAAATCAGCCAACACGAATACTTGAACAGTGGTATCATCATGAAACAAACTGAGCCTTCGCGAATATGTAATCTATGTCATGTCAGACAATGCCTGTAGTCAGCATTTCTGTTCAAATGGTTTTAGCGGTAAAAACGGGGATTTTTATACGCTCAAATGATCTTTCGGAAATGAATTAGGTTGGCGGATGGCGGATAGCGAGGATGGCGATGCATCGGGGTAATTTAAGATGGTGGGAAATCGGGTCTTTGGCGAAATATGGTGATGACCGGGGTTGGCGTTATATCGGGTGGCGGAAGATCGCGGGAACAATTGACTTACATATATTAGGGTGGTTCTTATTTTTCGAAATTGCAAATTTCACCGTCTCAATATACAGGGCGTCCCAAAAAAATGTATACACACTTTAACAGCTGATAGCTCAATTGATGTTTCTTTCTTTCCAAGTTAAACCCATTAGAATTAATAATGGCAGTCAGACTAAGCTTTGAACAAAGGAAATTCATTCTAAAATGCTACTGGAAGTGTGAAAACGCAGTTGAAGTGCAAAGACAGTTTAGGAGGGAGTTTCAAACAGATCCACCAACGCGACTTACCATCACTCGAATTAGAGATAAGTTTGAAGCCGATGGAACTGTTCAGAATGTCCACAAGAAGCGTTCCGGATGACCACGGACATCGACAAGCCCCACAAAGCAAGAAAGAGTACTGGAAACGTATCACCAAAGTCCAAGAAAATCTGTGCGGCAAGCGAGCGTGAGGTAGGAATTTCAGAATCGTCTGTCCAACGCATTTTGAAGCGCTGTCAATGGAAAAGTTACATTCCAAGATTAGTCCATGCTATTAATGAAGATGATCCGGACCGAAGAGTGGAGTATTGCGAGTGGTACTTGGCACGATGTGGATGTGGATTGGACGAAGGGGTTTCGTAGAATACCCTCCGCGTTCACCAGACCTCACACCACTAGACTTTTTTTTTATGGGGATACTTAAAAGACAAAGTCTACGCTATAAAACCTGCAACAGTCGCTGAATTGAGAGCAGCCATTGAACGAGAATGCACACAATACCAAACGAAATGTTTCGTGATGTTTGCGATTCCATTGCTTCGCGTTATCAGCAGTGCCTGGACCAGAACGGACGTCAGTTTGAAAACAGGCGTTGACAAAACAATTAAATAATGTCTGTAGATTCTATTACATTTTGAAAATGAAATGTATTTTAATAAACACTGCCTTTATAAGTATTTAAAGTGTGTATACATTTTTTTGGGAAGCCCTGTATTCCATTTGACAAAAAAACAAAATATGCAAAATCTCAAGTAATTATAAATATTTTTATTGGTGCTGCACAAGGACTCAAATTTAGTTAATTATTGAAACATAAATACACGAATTTTTTATTAGCGTTCCACTATAAGGGCAAACAATAGCAGTTAAAGAACAGCATAAACTAAAATAGACATTGCCTACTGACTAATTAGAAACTGAATTGAACTAAACATTTTTTTTCCTATTAATATAAAACGTGTACCAAAGAAGTTTTATTAAAATCAATTAATATTTAAGGGTGCCTCACAAGCAGCCATCCCTACTAGGCCAAATCTACTATGTTTTCAGTCCTAAAATGGTTAATTCAACTCAGTTTCTAATTAATCAGTAGTCAATGTCTATTTTAGCTTATGCTGTTCTTTAACTGCTGTTATTTGCTCTTATAGTGGAACGCTAATAAAAAATTTGTGCATTTATGTTTCAATAATTAATTAATTAAATTTGAGTCCTTGTGCGGCACCAATAAGAATATTTATAATTACTTGAGATTTTGCATATTTTGTTTTTTTTGTCAAGTGGAATATATTGAGGGG
The DNA here is from genome assembly GCA_023014485.1 of Bathynomus jamesi. Lineage (NCBI taxonomy): Eukaryota > Metazoa > Arthropoda > Malacostraca > Isopoda > Cirolanidae > Bathynomus > Bathynomus jamesi. Next base: position 193,798 of record JAJOZX010005555.1, on the reverse strand, counting down.
GTGAGACGGTGAAATTTGCAATTTCGAAAAATAAGAACCACCCTTTAACCTTTGGTTTTATATATATATATATATATATATCAGGTCATTCCATAAGTAATGTCGTTTTTTACGATAGATTAAGTTTAAACTAGTCCTACTCGGTTTAAGCATAAATTTTCCGAAGGTTATATCTAAGCGGAGATCTATCGTGTTTCGCTACATACTTTACAGACCTTGACCAGTGAAGACGTGTGTTTTGCTTTATGTGAACCCCTCATAAACATGGCGGTATCAGACGAGCATATCAGGCATATAATGCTTTACGAGTTCAAAAAAGGGAATAGTGCTACTGAAGCAACGCGAAACATTCAGGACGTTTATGGCAACGATATTCTGCATGTGAGGAAATGTCAAAGATGGCTTCAAAAGTTTAGGAATGGTGACTGCTGTTTGACAGATGCAGCACGCTCTGAACGCCCTGCTGAGTTTGATGATGACCTGCTGTTAGCCGCACTTGAAGAAGACTGTTCAACAACTGTCGAAGAATTGGCCCAGAAACTCAATTCATCCCCGTCCACCATCCATCCACATTTGCAACAACTCGGGAAAGTGCCTAAGTGAGGAAAATGGGTGCCACATGAATTGTCGGTCGACAATCTGAGGATGCGGGTAAACATTACACAGCTCTTCATTCCCGTGAACTCCAAGATCCGGTTTTGCACCGTTTAGTGACTGGTGATGAAAAGTGGATACTGTACCAGAATGTTAAGCGCCGTCGACAGTGGGTTTGTGCCGGAGAACCAGCGACACCACAGCCAAAACCAAATCTTCACCCTCGGAAGGTGTTGCTTAGTGTTTGGTGGGATAAAGGTGGTGTAATACACTTTGAAACCTTACCACACACCCAAACAATCACCGCTCAAGTCTACTGTCAACAACTGGATCGATTGAACACTGCACTAAAAGAAAAGAGACCTTCTTTGGTTAATCGGAAAGGAATCGTGTTCCACCACGACAACGCACGTCCTCATACCGTTCGGATCACTTCTGCAAAAATTGAGGAGCTTGGGTGGGAAAAATTTCCACATCCTCCATATTCTCCAAACCTTGCGCCTTCAGATTGTCATCTCTTCAGGAGTCTGCAAAACCATCTTGACGAGAAACAGTATACTTCTTTAGATGGCCTGCACACCAGTCTTTGTACTTTTTTTGCCTCAAAACCACCTGAATTTTATAAACATGGCATTGAAAAGCTTGTAGGACGTTGGCAGAGTGTCATTGATTCCGATGGAAAACATTATATATTAGATTAAAAAGTTTCAGTTGAATTTTTTTTTGTTCTTCAAATTCCGATCTAAAAAACGACATTACTTATTGGATGACCTGATATATATACCAGTGGTGTCGCCTGCATGAGGGATTTCGGGGCTTAGCTCCGCATGAATATTTCATCACTTATGAAACATCCGAAGTTGACCATAAATTGCTATTTATTCCACATCTCAATTTCACTATTCGTAAAAGTTGCCTATAATATAAGCAAAACCTTTCTTCTCTACGCTGGTAGCTGGTCGCAGCAAAAACGTTGGCCAGTGGGGCTACTTCAAGATTGTTGCGGTGGAGTGCAGGGGAAGGGAAGGAAGAGGGAGGGAGGGAGACCTGGGTGTGATTCTGGTAAACGGGGCTAGGTGAAATCAGTCGCGCATCAGCTCGAGCTGAACGTGGTTGTGTTGTGCCTACCTGCTCATAGCCCATCCCGCGAGTGAAGTGCTTAACAATGAGTAAAGTTGACTTTTTGTTAGATAATCCATTTATGAATTAAATTTACAAACTAGATTGTTAATTAAAAAATTAGGGCCTCATCAACCTAATATAGTAATAAATCAAACATACAAAACACAATCAAGAACATTAATTTTAATATTGAATGGTATAAAAGAAAGCCATGGCTAACAGCTAGTGAAAATCGTAAAAGTTTATACTGTTTCAATTGTTTGTTGTTTGGAGGTGAACTTGCTTGGACTCGTAATGGTGTAAAAGATCTGAAATACCTCTCAGAAAGAATAAAACACATGAACAAACTACTTGTCACATTGGTAATTCTTTAAAAACAAACTTACTTGGAAAAGTGAATATTGCAACGCAGTTAGACGCAGGGCATAAGATTTCAGTCCAACGGTATAACATATTATTAGACAGGAATAGGCAGGTTTTAAACAGAATCATTGACTGTTTAAAATTTTGTGGCAACATAAACTTTCTATCCGAGGTCATGATGAAACAGAAAAATTTCTCAACAAAGGTGTATTCTTGGATCTTTTGAGTGAACTTGCCAAATTAGGCAGTCAGTTGCACGAACATTTACAAACTGCAACTGTTTCAAAACACACTTCTGCTACTATCCAAAACGAGTTACTGGACTGTATGCTTTCAGTTTATAAAGATGCTCTACATGAGAAAGTCAATCAAGCAATGTTCATGTCAATTCAGGCTGATGAGACCACGGATATTTCCAATATATCACAACATAACTTATTATGCAAAAAACTTCACTTTTTTTTTTTCGTGAAGGTCAAACTATGATAATAAAAACCCACTCTAATAGACAGAGTTTATTTCCACAACAGTTTCGATGCCCACTGGCATCCTCTTCGGGTAGATACAGAAAATCGAATGAACCAAAGGCAAGAGGGAAAACAGTCCAGGGACCATTAAGAAATTCGCACCTAGGTTAGATCCCGTTCTCCCGACACTGGAAGGGCATTTTTATTAAAGGGACCCGCTTAAAAGTACATTCGCACAAATTTAAAACTATCTTCTTCTATTCATACAGATTCTATTATATTTTACATAATTATTACATTTATTATTAAATTTATTACATTTAATATTGCATTATTAGTTATTACAGAAATTATAAATTTATTATTACATTGATTATTACATTGTTGTTTATTATACATAAATTATAAACCGAAAAACGAATGAAAAAGGTGAGAAGGAAACAATCCAGAGACCATTAAGAAATTCGCACCTAGGTTAGATCCCATTCTCCCGACACCGGAAGGGCATTTTATTACAGGGTCCCGCTTATAAGTACATTCGCACAAATTAAAACTATCTTCTTGTTCTATACATACAGATTCTATTATTTTGACATAATTACTGCATTTATTATTGCATTTACATTTTTTAACATTTATTATTATTACCTTTACACTAATTATTACATTTATTTTATTACCTTTATTATTACATTTATTGCATTTATATTTATTTCCACATTTACTACTTCCATTATTACATTTACATTTACATTTTACCAAAAAAAAAAAAAAAAAAAAATAATAATGATCTTGTTCCCTCAATTAAATTTAAATATGAATGGGAGAACGACAAACACTTACCTTTTCTAGATGTTTTGGTCATTAACGAAAGCGGAAAGTCCAATTTCACGGTCTATAGAAAACCTATTCATTGTAATTCGTACATTCATTATTTTTCATATTATGATGAAGGGGTTAAAAGCTCAATTATTTCTTCCATGTTTCTAAGAGCACTCAGGATTTGTAGCCCACATTTGATTGACTGGGAAAATTCAAAGATTTGGAAAATTTTTAAGGACTTAAAATATCCTGAGTGGTTTATCAGAAAGGTGTATATTAAAGCCAGAAAATCTTCTTATACCCCTCAGGAACCTTCAGTTAACCAAAAACAATATGTGAATTTGCCTTACATTGCCGGCTTAGAAAGAGTAAAACAGTTGACGAAAGATTTTAAGTTTGCTTTGGCGTTCAAATATTCGTCTACCGTGAAAAGTAAATTGGTTAGGAATAACGTTGCAAAACAGGAACAAGCCTGTGTCTACAGCATTCCCTGTAAAAGTTGTGATTTAGTATACGTAGGAGAAACTGGAAGAAATATTGAAACCCGTATTAAAGAACACAAATATGCCTCCAGAAGTTGTAATACTAATAATGCTATTTTTTTAATCACGCCAGCCAAAATAATCATGCTATAGATTGGGAATCAAGTAAGGTACTTTATAAATGTAATAATTATGTCAAAAGAAAAATAATAGAATCTGTATGTATAGAACAAGAAGATAATTTTAATTTGTGCGAAGGTACTTATAAGTTGGACCCTTTAATGAGATTCTTGGTCAAAAAATCCCTTACGGACTCGGGTGAACGGGTTCTAACCTAAGTGTGAATTTCTTAAAGGTCTCTGGATTGTTTCCTTACTCGATTTTGGTTCATTCGTTTTTTTTTTTGTTTTTTTTTCGGTAAAATGTAACTGGAATAATAAATGTAAATGTAAATGTAATAATGGAAGTAATAAATGTGGAAATAAATATAAATGCAATAAATGTAATAATAAAGATAATAAAATAAATGTAATAATTAGTGTAAAGGTAATAATAATAAATGTTAAAAAATGTAAATGCAATAATAAATGCAGTAATTATGTCAAAATAATAGAATCTGTATGTATAGAACAAGAAGATAGTTTTAATTTGTGCGAATGTACTTATAAGCGGGACCCTGTAATAAAATGCCCTTCCGGTGTCGGGAGAACGGAATCTAACCTAGGTGCGAATTTCTTAATGGTCTCTGGAGTGTTTCCTTCTCGCCTTTTTCATTCGTTTTTCGGTTTATAATTTCTGTATAATAAACAACAATGTAATAATCAATGTAACAATAAATTTATAATTTCTGTAATAAATAATAATGCAATATTAAATGTAATAAATTTAATAATAAATGTAATAATTATGTAAAATAATAATAGAATCTGTATGTATAGAACAAGAAAATAGTTTTAAATTTGTGCGAATGTACTTATAAGCGGGTCCCTTTAATAAAAATGCCCTTCCAGTGTCGGGAGAACGGGATCTAACCTAGGTGCGAATTTCTTAATGGTCTCTGGACTGTTTTCCCTCTTGTTTTTGGTTCATTCGTTTTTCTGTATCCACCCGAAGAGGATGCCAGTGAGCATCGAAACTGTTGTGGAAATAAACTCTGTCTATTAGAGTGGGTTTTTATTATCATATAACTTATTAATATATTGCGGTTTGTCATGGGCACTGAAATAGTGGAAAAATTCCATGGCTTTGTAGAACTAAAAGATAGATCTGCTACTGGCACAACTAAGTGCATCCTTGAACTAAACAAGGTTTACAATTTGAAAAATAAGTTGGTTGCACAGGCCAATGATGAGTGCTCCAGTAATGAGTGGCGAACGTAACGGAGTACAGAACTTGATAAGAGAAGCCTAAACTCATGCTCATTTTGTACACTGTTATGCCCATCAGTTAAACCTTGTTATGCAAAACGTTTGCTCTGCTGTTGCTCCCATCAGGATATTCTTCGCTAACTTGACTTCATTCTTCTCTTTTTTTCTCACATTCTTCCAAAAGAACAGCTATGTTGCAATAAGTTTCCGGAGACCGTCTACCTCGTGCGATTGTAACCAGATGGAATTTTCAGAGCAGAGACGTACACTCCGGGTATGAAAATAAAGCATCATTGATGCAGTGCTTCGAACGAATCCAGAATGAACCTGAATGGGACTCAGTGTCAATAACACAAGCAAGTGCGCTACTGAACTTCCTGGAGAATGATCAGTTCATTTTCTTTCTTAATATATTTAGTGAAATTATGCCAGTAATTGAGTTGTTCTATAACATTCTTAAAAAAAAAATATTACAACGCCTGTTTCGGTCAAGAAACATTTTCACTTATTTTATAGATCTATAAAATAAATGCGTCAAAGGTGTCAAAGTTATCTGATGATTCGGAACAAACTACTGAAACGAAACGAAGAAAAAAAGACAACTAAATAAGCCTGTGCAATCGAATACTGTGATCTTATGCTGCAAGTGGCTGAAGGCCGGTTTGGTGCAACTGAATATCTCGAGTGCTTCACTTTGGTTGATCCTACAAAATTTGTTGCGTTCAGTAAAGAATTTCCTGCAAATATACGTGAATCTTGTAAATTCTATCCATTTTTTGAAGAAAAACTAAAAAGTGAACTACGCATTCTATACAACAGTGAAGAATTTAAAAATATAAAAACAATTAATGAACTGTACTGCTTTCTATCTGAAAACAATTTCATGTCTGCTTTTTCTGAAACAGTTAAACTGTTAAACATTGGCCTAACATCGCCCATCGTAACAGCTCAATCTGAAAGATGTTTCAGTTCTCTGAAAAGAGTAAAAACCTGCCTGAAGAACACCATCCGACAAGACCAGCTAAATGGAACAGCAGTCCTTTCGATTGAAAGAGACTTTATAGCAAAAATAGCCAATTTCAACCAGAAAGTCATCAAGAAATTCGCAGAACAGAAAAATAGACGGGTTGAGTTACTTTACAAATGAGGTGAGAGCACTAGCTTTCGAAAAATAGTTAGCCCCGGGTAAATTATAGTTCACCGGACAAAAGAACAATGAATAATTCTTATATTCATATATTCTTATACTCATATATTTATATATATTCTTATATTCATATATTCTTCTATTCTTATATTCATTTTTGCATATAAGTCCAAACTCGCATAACGCTGGATTTTCTTTCTATTTTATTTTTGCTGAATCATTAATGAATTATTTCTTTTTAAATTACTTAATATTTTTTTTAGATTTAGCTTAATAATGCAATCGTGTTAAATTCTGCAATGTTCCTTTTCTTTAGACACTCTCTTTTCGTTGTAAAAGATGAAATCATGTCGTGCTTAACACTTAATTTTAAATTTTAAGCATTTAATTTTAGCTCATATTCATATACATGTTTAATTGTAATTCATAATAAAATGCATATTAATTGTAATTCATAATAAAATGCATATTTTAATTTCCATTTTTAGTTAACTCGGCAGATCATGATAACATCAGGTCCGTCAATATGCGGTTTAAAATAAAAATATGACTTACTCTTCAAATATCTTGCTTATCTATCTAGACATTTTTCCAGCTAAAATATTTACCTTATCTTTAAATATTTTGCAAAATAATTCAGCCTATTGAGAATAAAAAACAAAACAGGTCAGCATTAAATAATGATGTCATTAAATTTTAGGTATATAAACATGTAGAATTTCTCCAGTGTTCATTCTGATCCTGATTGTATCTGATCTGACTTAGAGGCTGAGCATTACCTGTAACATTTTAGCAGTAAACTACAGTAAGAGAATATCTTTGTCTTCTCCTTGGAACTTTGTTTTCTTCAGAGAACTTAGTCTTAAAATAAAGAAAAATAATTTCCCGATACGCTATAAGAAGAATCGGGAAACCCTGAGAGAATTTAATAAGCTTCACAGAATCCTCCGATCCTCTACAAGAAGAAATCGGAGAGTAGTATAAGAGAGAGAAACTATTGCGATTTCCTACACGGTACCAGCTACTCCAAGGTAACAAATCCGTTGCTGCCACCTAACCAGAACCCCCGTCAACCTCGAACCGCTCAAGGCCATAGATGGAGGGGTTAATATATATATATATATATATATATATATATATATATATATATATATATATAACTGCATTTTATTATTTTAGGCCCACTGTCGATTGATAGTGAGCAGCAACTGTAGGTTTGTTATGTATCGGCTGAACCTTTATCGGTGCATCCCTAGAGTTTATAACCCAGTTGTTATGACGACAGAGGAATTTCATCTCAGTCAATGCTGACCTTATCCTTACAACACCAAAAGTACAAACATTCCTTCACACCAGTGGCGTGCACTCATGGTAAGGAAGTTATGCGCCGCCTACCTAGTTGAAGGTCAAATTACAAAAAGTTAGTATATAACTACAGTAATCGAAAACTAATATAAAGTTATGATGCTTGTATGATATATATATATATATATATATATATATATATATACAGCTACTGCTTACTCTGTGGACACACCCACCGCACGCCACTGCTTCACACATACCATCTTCGCAGAGAGACATATTTCACCATACATACACACATACTATTTTATTTATTTATATATATAATATATATATATACACACACACACACACACACACACACACACACACATTTTAAATGCAAACAACACAGTATAATTAATGTAAAGAACGACGCTTGTGTAGAAGAGCGTTTCGCACAAGATGAGGAGGGAGAACGAACAAATGAAAAATGGGAGGTACCTCATTTTTCATTTGTTCGTTCTCCGTCCTCATCTTGTGCGGAACGCTCTTCTACACAAGCGTTGTTCTTTACATTACTATATATATATCAGGTCATCCAATAAGTAATGTCGTTTTTTAGATCGGAATTTGAAGGACAAAAAAAAACTCAACTGAAACTTTTTAATCTAATATATATTTTCCATCGGAATCAATGACACTCTGCCAACGTCCTACAAGCTTTTCAATGCCATGTTTATAAAATTCAGGCGGTTTTGAGGCAAAAAACGTACAAAGACTGGTGTGCAGGTCATCTAAAGAAGTATACTGTTTCTTGTCAAGATAGTTTTGCAGACTCCTGAAGAGATGATAATCTGAAGGCGCAAGGTCTGGAGAATATGGAGGATGTGGAAGTTTTTCCCACCCAAGCTCCTCAATTTTTGCAGAAGTGATCCGAACGGTATGAGGACGTGCGTTGTCGTGGTGGAACACGATTCCTTTCCTTTTAACCAAAGAAGGTCTCTTTTCTTTTAGTGCAGTGTTCAATCGATCCAGTTGTTGACAGTAGACTTGAGCGGTGATTGTTTGGTTGTGTGGTAAGGTTTCAAAGTGTATTACACCACCTTTATCCCACCAAACACTAAGCAACACCTTCCGAGGGTGAAGATTTGGATTTGGCTGTGGTGTCGCTGGTTCTCCGGCACAAACCCACTGTCGACGGCGCTTAACATTCTGGTACAGTATCCACTTTTCATCACCAGTCACTAAACGGTGCAAAAACGGATCTTGGAGTTCACGAGAATGAAGAGCTGTGCTAATGTTTACCCGCACCCTCAGATTGTCGACCGACAATTCATGTGGCACCCATTTTCCTAACTTAGACACTTTCCCGAGTTGTTGCAAATGTGGAGGGATGGTGGACGGGGATGAATTGAGTTTCTGGGCCAATTCTTCGACAGTTGTTGAACAGTCTTCTTCAAGCGCGGCTAACAGCGGGTCATCATCAAACTCAGCAGGGCGTCCAGAGCGTGCTGCATCTGTCAAACACCAGTCACCATTCCTAAACTTTTGAAACCATCTTTGACATTTCCTCACACGCAGAATATCGTTGCCATAAACGTCCTGAATGTTTCGCGTTGCTTCAGTAGCACTATTCCCTTTTTTGAACTCGTAAAGCATTATATGCCTGATATGCTCTTCTGATACCGCCATGTTTATGAGGGGTTCACATAAATCAAAACACACGTCTCCACTGGTCAAAGTCTGTAAAGTATGTAGCGAAACACGATAGATCTCCTCTTAGATATAACCTTCGGAAAATTTATGCTTAAACCGAGTAGGACTAGTTTAAACTTAATCTATCGTAAAAAAAGACATTACTTATGGGATGACCTGATATATATACACAGGGTGTCCCATAAGTCCGGCATCATAGGAAAAATAATTAAAAAAAGGCAAAACAAAAGCTTTTATTTATAGAACGTGCTCAATATGTATTGTTCCGTAGCCCATTCACAAAATTCCATCCGCCGGTCGGGATCATCTTCGCTTAATTTCTGTAGGATCTGAAGTTTATATGGATGCCATTTGTGAGCCTGAAGAATGCGATGGATGCTACTTTTCGACACTTCTGTCTCGGCGGACAATCGCCGAAGAGTCTTATTGGGAATTCTGTTAAAATGAGCCAGGATAGCAGTCGCTGTATCATCGTCAGTGGACCTCCTTGAAGGTCCACTGCGTGGTTTATCTTCTATGGATCCTGTTTCCTTAAACTTTGCAACAAGTCTGCTAACACAACTCTGTGTTATTGGCTCGCGGTCTGGATGCAGTCTGTTAAATTCAGCAGCGGCCTCTCTTTGTCTCCGATTTCCTATGAGTAGAATTATCTGGATTCGTTCTTCCTTGCTCACAGACATTATGGCCTGTAGAAAGAGAAAAATACGAATTATGGTTTGTAGAAATAGAAAAATATGAATTTTTCCTGTGATGCCGGACTTATGGGACACCCTGTATATATATATATATATATGTGTTGTTGTGTGTGTGTGTGTGTGTGTGTGTGTGTGTGTGTACACATTTTTTCAGTTCATACTTCAAAAAGACATATTGGGATTAGTGTGGGCCTTTCTTCGTACATCGCGAGAAAACTGATGTTAAGGAGAAACCTGCATTAGAAAAGATCCTCGCTATTATACGAGGGCCACTCAATATATTTTGCCCCATCTTTTTTTTCTTTCCAAGTTTCGTCGTAAGTTCCAGAAATTTTGTACACAAGTAGTTACATACCTTTTTTACAAGTTTTTATTTTTCCACATAGTCTCCATCCTTTTCTACGGTTTTCCTTCACCTCGAAACAAGGGCCTTTATTTCTTGCTGGTAAAAGTCCGCTGGGTTCCGCTGAAGCCACCTCTTAACCTCCTCAACAACCTCATCGTCACTCTGAAACGTTCTTCCACGAATAGCATCCTTCATTGGCCCAAACAAATGGAAGTCTGAAGGTGCCAGATCCGGGCTGTATGGAGGGTTGGGTAACACAGTCAAGCGCATTTTTGTGATGGCCTCTCTTGTTTGCAAACTGTTGTGTGGTCTTGCGTTATTGCGCAAAAGAAGGACGTCTTCCAGTTTTCTCTCCGGTCGAACTCGCTTTATACGTCTCTGGAGCCTCTGTAGGGTAGCAATATATGCCTCTGAGTTCATTGTTTGTCCTTTCTTCATAATGTCCACCAGAATCACCCCTTTTATGTCTCAGAAGATGGTGGCCATAACCTTTCGTGCAGAGGGAGTCATTTTGAACTTTTTCTTGCGTGGGGAGTGTGCGTGATGCCACTTCATGGATTGATATTTTGTTTCAGGTTCAGAGTGTTGTACCCAAGTCTCATCCCCAGTCACAATTCGTGAAAGGAAGTCATCCCCGTCTGTCTCGTATCAAACCAACAACTCGGAAGCAATTTCTTTTCTTTGGGTTTTGTGATCTTCAGTCAGTTCGCGAGGAACAAATCGTGAACACACTTTTGAGTATCCCAGTTGCTGAATTATCGTATTCACACTTCCTTCACTAATTCCTAGCTCCAGTGATAGTTCCTTGTATGTGACGCGCCGATTTGATCGAATGATGCTGTTAGCACGTTGCACAGCGTAAGATGTCACAGCCAATGCCGGGCGACCGCTGCGTGGCTCATCATCGAGGCTGGCTCTCCTTCTCTCCGATGATCTCACACGTTTAGACCAGCGTCCAACTGTGCTTCGATCACCAACAGCATCTCCATAAATGTTTTGTAGACGTTTGTGAATATTTCCAACTGTTTCCTTCTCTGCGGTTAAAAACTCGATAACAGCTTTCTGTTCAGGACGCACATCGGTTTTATACAAGGTCTTATAGAAGGTGGGAAGGTTCAAACTGGAAAAAAATCATCCGGTTATGTAGAAAGTTCAAACTTATAGCCCAAAAGACATTTCAGCCCCATGGTCTATTATTTAGCTAAGAAAAAAGGGTGGGTCAAAATATATTGAGTACCCCTAGTATATTTTCCATACTACATCCTCCATAGTATAGCTACCAAACCAGGTGGGTGGCCTGCAACGAGACCATCTTGTTTATCTCTGGTGGCCTCCCCTATCCCATGAAAGTTACTGGACAGGCTATTCAGGTCCTTTAAGTCCTGTTTCCACAGCCATGTTTCCTGCAGACAGAGAATATCAACATCTTCTAACAGCCATCTCTAAATGTTGAATTCCACTTATACCAGGTACAGCAGTTACAGCACTCGCCCGAGCCGGATTTTCCTCCACAGTACGACGCATGATGTCTCCATAATTACCCTCTCCAGCACTTGCGAGTGAGGCTGCAGGTGTTTTTCTTCCCTTCTTCTCATAGAACCGCCGTACATATACCCGTTTCGGCCATACTGTTGGATCCATAAATACCCCTGAATCATCACAGACTGCTGTAACTTGAAAGGAACTGTACGTAGTCCACCTGGAGTCACTTTTCCTACATGTAACCTGAAGGTTCACTTTATCTTCCACAAATGCCTGCAGCTCCTTGGCTGTAAAATCAGGTCGACATCTCGAGACGAAAATGCTTGCAGTCTTCGTTGGTAGAGCCATCATACACTCTGTTTTGGCAGCCCCTATGATACCTAGCCGTTCCCTGTCAGCCTTTGCCATAAGCTGACTCCCTCTAGCCGCTGCATGAGTGTGACCAGACCCCCTTGAGGGACTACCACCATTAGCTACTGCAGTGGTTGTAGTTCTCGGAAGGGTCGCTTGCTTCCGGCCCCTCCTTACCACCATTGTCCAAGATGCATCATCATCATGACCCACGAATACATTCCCAGCAGCCCGGTTCACCAAGGCCCCTTGAGGGGTACCCTGTGTGAGATGGTACTGAGCTGTCGATGTAGCAGTGTCTGCATTCAAGGATCCAGGATGAAGCTCAGAGGCAGAGGGCTCTGCACTCCTGGATCCAGACTGAGGCTTAGAGGCAGAGGGCTCTGCACTCATGGATCCAGGATGAGGCTTAAAGGCAGAGGGCTCTGCACTCATGGATCCAGGATGAGGCTTAAAGGCAGAGGGCTCTGCACTCATGGATTCAGGATGAGGCTGAGAGGCAGAGGGCTCTGCACTCATGGATCCAGGAGTAGGCTGCACCCTGCCCCTCATCGGTCTTTGACCATTTAGAAGAGGGAATTCCTCCTGCAGTGCTCCATCTCTGAGTGGGGTGTGTCCGGCTACTGGCGAAAGAGGTTGAGAGAGCCCCTGTACCCTTGTCCCATCATACTCTGATGGAACCCTCACAGAGGTGGGGCTTGGCAATGTTGGTGGGGAAGACTGCACCCTCCATCTTTTTAGTGCCTCCACCCAGGAAGCAGTGACTACATACTTCTACCAAACCACTGCAGGTTGTAGCTTGAGTATCTATCGCCCCTATCAGGAGAACCAACCCCTCTTGCACCTTCCGGATAGATGCAAGTAGCGAACAAACATCCATATTTTCCATTGATACCGGGGAGCAGATTAGCCAAATCTTGGGTTACAAACACTGGGGTATCAGTACCCTTCTGCTGAAACATTGTGATAATGTCTTCAATATTTTGAACACTCTTTTTAGGGCCCTGCCTTTTAATTAACCTACCCATATGATTATTAGCACATAACTCAAACATAAATTTTTTTTAGCTTTCAATTTTTCCATCATTATAAAAATCAACACATAAATTAGTAATGGTTACGGGATCCAGATAGTCAATGTTGTTGGCAATAAAGCATAGAAGCTCGTCCACCACTGCACCATCATTACAATTATGAGTAGTTCCTGACATGTCAGGGCTCTCTTCTCACCACATGCCTCACCTTCACTTTCTAAACGTGTTAACAACTTAGTACATAATGGAAACATTATTACCTGCCTCTAAACCTCATCCTGGATCTATGCGTGCAGAGCCCTCTGCCTCTCAGCCTCATCCTGAATCCTTGAATGTGGACACTGCTACATCGGCAGCTCAATACCATACTGGGAATACAGTCGTGCGTCATGATGAGGGTGCATCTTCAACAATGGTGGTAAGAGGGGCCAGAGGGGAGCGACCCTTCCGAGAACTGCAACCAGGGGTGTAGTCGAGGGGTAACGCGGTATAACGGCGTTATACTTCCTAAAATTTCAGTGAAGTAGCGTTATACTACCTACTGTAGTAGCCATACCTGAATGCTGAGCACTTACGGACTTTTATCCACTATATGTAACTATAGTATCTACTATATCACTATGAAACTGCATTATACCGTATACATACGACTGATACGAGTATCTATATGTGTGTGTTTTATTCACATTAAAAGTAACTAGAACATGTACTGTATTTGTAGTTTTATTTACTAAATATATATTTTTTATTTTCGAATTAACTTTTATTATTTTTATACAGTAATTGTTCTATGAAACGGTCTATTAAAGTTTTGCCTGTAGCGTTATCCTTCCTAAAATTTTAGGACTACATCACTGACTGCAACCACTGCAGTAGCTAATGGTGGTGGTCGCTCAAGGGGATCTGGTCACACTCATGCAGCGGCTAGAGGGAGTCAGCCTGTGGCAAGGGCTGACAGGGAACGGCGGAGTATCATAAGAACTGCCAAAACAGATTTTCGTCTCGAGATGTCAACCTGATCTTACGGCCGAGGAGCTGCAGGCCTTTGTGGAATATAAAGTGAACCTTCAGGTTACATGTAGGAAAATTGACTCCAGGTGGACTACGTACAGTTCCTTTCAAGTTACAGCAGTCTGTGATGATTCAGGGGTATTTATGGATCCAACAGTATGGCCGGAACGGGTATATGTACGGCAGTTCTATGAGAAGAAGGGAAGAAAAACACCTGCAGCCTCTCTCGCAAATGCTGGAGAGGGTAATTATGGAGACATCTTGCGTCGTACTGTAGAAGAAAATCCAGCTCGGTCTAGTGCTTTAATTGCTGTACCTGGTATAAATGGAATTCAGCATGTAGAGATGGCTGGCAGAACTCCTGCATCTTCCTAATTGCAACATTCAAGGTACTCTCTTATAACTGTAGAGACCTAAGCTGAGGCAATAACAGCAAACAGGTGGATCATAATTGATAAGCTGTTAGAGGAAGTTGATATTCTTTGTCTGCAGGAAACATGACTGTGGAAACAGGACTTAAAGGACCCGAATAGCCTGTCCAGTAACTTTCATGGGATAGAGGAGGCCACCAGAGATAAACAAGATGGTTTCCTTGCAGACCACCTACTTGGTTTCGTAGCTATTCTATGGAGGTTGGGATATGGGAAATATATTAGTGAATTAAAACTTGGTTTGAACTGGCTAACTGGGATAGAAATTTGTGTAGACAATAAAAAATTTGTAATTCTGTGTATCCATATGCCTTTTCAGGCAGTTGATAACGAAGAAGATTATCTCATTAAATTGAGGCAAGTCAGTAGCTGTTATTGGTGACCTTAATGCTAATGTGCTTAATGGTAATGCTTTGTTTAGCAACCACTTAAAAGCACTCTGTGAAGATTATAACTTGACCCCTTTCATCCATGTGTAGCCTTCCTGGTGAGAGCTTTACTTATATTAGTGATAGTTGGCCAACCACCTCATGGTTGGATCATTGTACTTGTACACCTGATGCAAATCAGGCAGTTCTAAATATGGCAGTTTTGTACTCCTATGCTAGTTCTGACCACATGCTCCTATTAATTGAGTTTAACATTAATTGTATTCCAATGCTATCACAGGTAAATGATACACGTAAAGCGAAGTTAGACTGGTCCAAAGTTGATAATGAGGGCAAACAACAGTATTGTAATAAGTCTGATGTATAGCTAAGTAACATATCTATCACTAATGATGCTCGAGCTTGTCAGGATGTAAACTCTATAATTCAAACACATACGAGGAGTGATCAAAAAGTATCGATAATTTTATTGCTAAGAACAAATGAATGCAAATAAGAAATAACCGTTTACATATGTGAGTCTTCCTGCACTCTGGCGTCTGCAGTCTGAAGCAAAATCTGCTACCATGAGTCAGTAGTTGGTTGGAGCGCTTAAAGGGAGGGTGTGTTTTTGCAGTACGTCTAAATCTCGGAAATGGAGCAACGCGCGTGCATTAAATTTTGTGCCAAACTTGGAAAATCTGCATCGGAGAATCTGTAGTGGCCGTGACCGTTGTAATTAGACCTTTGTAGGCGCTTCCTTCTCCTTTTTTCAAACTTGTTCAATTCAGCTGTACTCATCTTCAGTGCAAACAGCAATTGGGCTCAATGCCAAATAAGCTGAATTGCCAAAAATTCTTAACCAAACTGATCAAACTCAAATTTTGCTTTTTTCAAATAAACTGAATTGCTTGGTTGGGATACTGATCAACCACTAGTATGGAATACCAAATTTTCCACCCAAGTAACTGGCGCACTGAAGTCTGCAACCTTCGCCTACGAATAATAAACCAAAATTAACCAAACCGGTAAAAATGTAGGCCCAAAACAACGACAGACTAGTGGCCAAGTTTCGCAATTGGGCGACCAAACTTTCTACCCTGGGACCTTAACTCAATTATGCTCAACCCGTCTAGGCCTAACTTGGGCTACAATTTGCACAATCAGAACTTTGCCGGAAAATAGTCACTGACTCAGTCTTGAGCTAGAATCCTGTTTGAAGGACCAAGGACCATGTTATTTTTTTTCTTTTTATTGGGTTCAGAATCCCAGCTGAACCCTAAACGGCCAAGCTCTGAAGGGCCAGTTTAACCTACAGCCCAAGTTAAGCTAGACTAAAAACTTACGGACTTGGAGGTCCTATTAGGTCCTACCTCAGGTTTGCTGACTTGATGTGGGCCTACCTTAAGCCTCAGTTGCATAACATTAAGGTAAAAGACAAAAGGGGCACTATTTATGGTCTTCTTTCTAAACCTTGCAACAACAACACAACCTGCACCATTGCACGATGCAACAATCTTGTATCTAAACAACCAAACTGAATTGCAAGAGAGCTCTCTATAAGACCACTCCCTGTAAGTGCCGCATTCAACAAACGAGTAGAAAGGACGCGCAGCGCCCAAAAAAAAATGATGCCACAAGAGTGCCCAAACAATGATGCCACAAGAGCCCAAAAATGCTAGCTCTAAATTAAGTGAATTTTTCACTAACCTTACAATTATGAGATGGATATATATATACACCTTAATTTAATATATACTAGCAATGCTGCATCAATCAGCTTAGTCATCATATCGCCTTGGGACAACAATGGCTCTTCCTCTTCTAGATTTTCTAACAGAATGCCACTAATTTTCCAACCCTTCCGAATGGTCTCCCTCATTTTGTGTAGGCAGGGCCGGATTAAGGCCAACTGATGCCCTAAGCACAGCCCAACAATGGTTCCCCCTCGACCCTTCCATTGTCTAACTGACAAGACATTAAGACTCAATAAGTGCTGAATGTGAAATAATAGATTAAAAATTCAGTTTTCTTCCAGGCCATCCCCCAGGCCAGACCCCACAACTATATTAAATATAACCTGTTTTTTAATTTTATTTATTAATTTTATTTTATTAAAACTGTGGTGCTAGGCCTGTTCAAAAATCAACTTTTTCTTATTTTCATAGGTTTCTGTACATTTTCCCATGCTTTTTGACCTGAAAAGCCGAAAATCACAACTATTTTGACCTAGAATGTTGGGAACCATTGCCGCATGGAGCTTTAAATTTTCTGCCTTGAAATCGGCCAAAGCGCCAATTCCGGGGTCCCTTGAATTATGTTTTGCACTTTAACTTTTGATCTAAACAAGATAGAGCAACAAATTAGGTATCAAATGAAAGAGCATAAAATTAATAAATAATATAATAATAATAATAATAATAAATAAATAAATAATAATTAATAATAATATATAATAATAATAATAATTATCTATCATTTTTCAGGAAACAACAGAAACTCAATCAGAATCTAGAAAACCATCTACAAGTTACAACTTCACAATGGCATTAAGCAAGGAGCTGAGGGAGCTCCGTGGGCGCACAGTTGATATCTCAGAACCTCCACGTACTGTCCACAGGCAGGTGTCACTGGGCCATCTACCAGATCTCTCACTGAAACTTTCCTGGTTGGATACCCTTCAGCTTTTATCAGTGGTTCCCAGCTTCCCACCAACAGACAGGCGTTCCAGTATTTCCTTAATCTTCAGAATTTACCGGAAAATGCAGGGAGGCCCTGGTTCAAGACCTTGCATATGAAACAGTTGAATCTACCATCCCATTCTGGCAGATGGCTAGGATCAAGACAATGACCAAGTACAACGCAATGAAGCTCTTCATGAAACTACATGAGAAACATCGTGCTCTGGTGAAAAGCAAAGGAAGAGCAAGTAACCCTGGGGGAAAAAGAGGAGCATTTGTGCTGGAATTAGACAGCCTGTTCGATATAGGAGCTCCAGATGCAATCCAGGAAATACAGAACAACAGACTGTTATCCAGAGAGAAGAAAGATGAGGATATCAGGTTCTACGAAGACCAAAAGACTGAGAGGAAAGGTCATATGTCTGGTCATGACAAGATTTTTGAGACAAGATCCCTGCAGCAAGCAGCGAGGAATGAAAGACTGCAGCATAGACAAGAACAGGGCAAAACTAATTACTTTGAACGTTACAAAAAGTTTTAAGTTTTACTCCATTGCGATATTTAGCATGTACTTGTAAGGGTCTAATTTTATTATTACAGACCTTCACAAGTTTACGTAGATAAACTAAATGCCAGGTCACCAGCGCCCAAATACTAGATTGGCATCCAGCACTGCGGCGCAAAATTAATTTTAATAAAAGAAGGAAGGACTGATTATAAAATCATCAATATGAATTTTGTATTTATTGACAACAATTAATAAATTATACAACAATTATTATATAAATGCAAAGAGGATTTTTACCCGTAACAACTTTGACATATAAATGCAGAATTAAATAGTGGCACCGTTTAGCTAACATATAACAGTCTGCAACTAATACTGATAAACAACTAATGGAACTAATATTAATATACAAATAATATTAAACAACTAATAGAATTAATATTAATATCCGAATAATATTGTGCAAATAATATACAAATAATATTAATATATAAATAATGTAACACTAATAATAATAAACAACTAATAGCCACAATGACAACCTTGTCTGCAAAGAGACAGACAAGAATACTGTAAGTGATATTTCAGAGAAAAAGAATAATAAAATGGCAAAAATTAATAATTAAAATACATATGCTATATAGGCCCAGTAACCTGCAGATGATAAATTACAGTTAATTGTGCTAAGTTGAACAGGAAAGCTAAGGAAGTATGTAGGCCACAAATGACTAGTAGGCCATCTGCTAAGAAAATACATGAAACATGATAGGCTTATAAAGTAAAATATACTAAGAAAATTAATGGGCAGGCCTATGTATCTTCGATATAGTGGAGCTGAGGTTTAATTATTTAAAACAAAGGCTACGGTAGGCCTCAGGTAGGCTAGAGTTACAATTTGGCTTTTGCCTAGATAGACCTAACTTAGCCTAAGGTAATTTATTATATGAATCTTACAGTACTAATTGCAACAGTATAAGGCTTGTTAATATCTGCAGTATGCGGTATTGCATACAGATATGAATAGTAAAAAAATAAACATTATAAATGGAACATACCACAGAATTTTTGCTTGCTGGCGCCGTGTATTTAAATAGTAAAATGTGTAAACGGCGTCCTTTGTGTTGTCGTTGTACATAAGTTTGTTTTTTACTTCACAATTTTACCAACAAGCTAAAATAATCCTTAAAAGCAAACTCACGCCTAGTCACACCATGCCCCCCAAAATTTACATTGTTTAGAAAGCACAAAATATATTTTTATATTTGCTTTAAACTTCTTTAATGATTGCACTTAATTTTTAACTAAATTTACTATACACTGAATGCTTAAGAATTAAATTGATCACTGGACATGTTTAACTTGTATTTATTTATTTAGACAAAATATTTCACTTGTGCCAACTTGTGGCAATTTTCACTAGTAAAAGATAATCTTGTGGTGCAAGGCACTACAAGTACTGCCCCAAAAACAGGGTTGTCAGGGGTAAAAAAAAAAAACAACTTAAATGTCAAAGCGCACTGGCTTACGAATGACTCTTCCAGAACGAGTCATTGTTTGCTTTCGGACGGCAATATCCTGCAGCACTGGTTCTGAAGGTATGGATGGTGCTACAGGTGCAGTAAGGACATTGGGGAAGGATTCTTGGTGCCTGTGCAATGGGGCCACTGGCTGGTTCAAAGACAGTTGGTTGCGATAATGAAGGAGAATTGGAAGAGGGATGATAGATTGTTGTACCTTGGATCAGGTGGTGGTACATAGGATTTAGGAAGGGTAGATTGCTGTACCTGTATATGAGATGAAGGTACAGCAGATTGAGAGGGATAGGTTGCTGTACCTGTATTTGAGGTGGAGGTACAGAAGATTGAGGGGGATAGGATGCTGTACCTGTATTGAGGGGAGGTACAGAAGATTGAGGAGGATAGGATCTTTTGTTGGAGAAAAAATCAAGGTATGCTGGTTTCAAGCGGTCCACAGAAACTGTTTCACGCTTGCCCACCTTGTCGATGATGAAAGTTTTGGGTTTACGCGTCTAGCACAAGGAAGGGACCATCATAGGGACAGTGAAGAGGGTAGCGGTGAGCATCATGTCTCAAGAAAACATGTGTGCAAGTTTGTAAATCAGGGGAAACAAAGGTAGTTTGTGAAGTGGAAGTTCTAGGTGCTGTGGGACGAATTTGCTTCATAACAGAGCGTAATGTCTTGACATACGAAGCAGGATCACATGTGGGATTAATGGGTGTAGGTGTGAAAAATTCTCCAGGTAACGGAGTGTGGTACCGTAAACTAATTCTGCTGCAGAGCATGCAAGATCAGTCTTCAGAGCAGTACGAATTCCGAGTAGGATTAGGGGTAGCCGGTCCACCCATGTAGTAGATGGATCAGTGGCTCGCAAGGAACTTTTAAGTTGACGATGGAAGCGTTCTACCACCCCATTGGATTGCGGGTGATAGCTTGTTGTTCTGATGCAACTCAGTCCCAAGAAGGAGCATGAGTTCCTTCCATAAGGCCGATTCAAATTGAGCACCTCTGTCTGTGCAAATGGTTGCAGGTATTCCAAAACGGGAAACCCAACATGAAACAAAGGCATGAGCTACTGCAGAAGCGGTACAAGAAGTCAAAGGAACAGCTTCTGGCCATCTTGTGAACCTATCAATGACAGTGAGAAGATAGGTATAACCTCGAGAAGAATAGAGGGGGCCGACTAGGTCTAGATGTATGGCCTCAAAACGAGCCTTCGGCAAAGGAAAGGTACCGAATTCTGACTTTGTATGTCGGTGAACTTTGGCACGCTGACATTGAAGGCAAGATCGAGTCCAATTGCGGATATCTTTGTTCATACTTGGCCATACAAATCTAGCTGCAATTAATTTTTGGGTGGCTTTAATTCCCGGGTGAGAAAGTGAATGAAGTTTAGCAAAAACAGCTCTTCGCAGCCCTTGGGACCAACGGTCGAATATGCTCAGTCGAGACGTCACACAAAATTAGTAAGTCTGACTTGGGTTCAACTGGTAAAGAGCGGACTTGCAATGAAGTGGGTGAATTAATAAGAGCTTGGAGGTCTGTATCCGTGGACTGAGCCTTCAGCCATCTCTGAAAGGTTTGCGAAAAATGCTCTGTTTGAATGGTCCACAATTAACCCACCCCCTTATATCTCCCAGTCTAACTATAGAGTAGATAAGTCTAGCCTAGAGGGGTCAGCCTAGAGATTCCGGAAATGGTCCAGAGCGGGCAGATAAATTGAGGTCCACAGTAGGATTCCTCACAGATTAGTTAGGGCAATCACCTTCACCTTTGTTAAGCTATGAGTTGATGCGGGTCTTAGGTCAACAATGTAGGCCTAACTGTTTGACCAGCTTAATTTAATGTTCTTAAACTGTTGGTGTTAAAACTCATATTAGTCACTTACTTTAGTTATTACAGTCTCTCCCTTCTCGGTTGTCTCATTCGAGAGCGTACTTGCTGGTACGTCCTCTCGCCCCGTTCTTCGTTTTCGTTCCCCCTTTGTTCTCCTCTCGCGGGGCTTCTCGTACCAGCGTTGTCTTGGTTTATTCCTCGGTTGGTTGAGCGGTAATGTATCCTTATTACCGAGCACGCTCCTCCCACACAGTATATAAATACTAGTGTGGAGAATAACTCTGGTGAGCAACCAATTGGTTTCATCCACCCAGTTATTGACATAAAAGGAATTTAATGATTGTTAAATTAACTACCTACCTACTCAGTGAACCATTTTCGTTACCTCCCAACTACCCACTCATCAGTTTTCCATATACTGGGGGGCCCCGGGAGATAAAAATTTTGGTTCATTGTCACCAATTTTGTGTCTGAGTGTAGACTAGCTAACTATTTAACTGTAAATGCCTGTTAATCTGATTAACAGTGCCTATCCTCACCTTCTCATGGAGAAGGTGTAGCATTAATTAGAAGAGAAAATATACATCCATAGGATGAAACTGTCTATGGTCTTTACCATAAGAAAAGAAAAAATGAAAGTTAGAAGATAAAATTACAATTCCCAGCATCTATTTTTTGTTGTAAAATAGTCGCGCCTTTAATGCTGTTTGTCGCTGAGGTCTTGTGTCTGTCAATGTTGTAGTAGGATGCATCACCACTCCTACTGTCAAAGGAATAGTTACTGGAAGTTCAGTGTCTCCAGTTGTTACTGTCAGTGGAGAAGGTTCTCCAAAGTCCATTGTTTTGGGTCCAGACTCTAAAGGGTACAAAAGAGAAATGTCTCTTGTTGTGTCACCCGTTGAAGTCCTTAATTTGACCACTCTTGTTACTCCGTCTGCCCCTGGTCTGAGTTCTGAAACTATAGCCAGAGGCCAGTATTGTCTTGGAGTACTGTCATGTATGAGAACAAGGTCCCCTACCTTAATTGTGTCAGACCAATCCTTCTTAGTCATTTGTTTATGTCTCTCCCTTAGCCCATCAAGTACTCAGTTTTTCCACTGTTAATGAAATGACTTAACTCTAGTTAAATGTTGTAACTTAGTCTGGAGCTCATCATGTCGTTGAGTCCAGTTTGGGTCTTCTGAAGAGTCTATATTGTAGTCCGGCAGGAGACTAACTTGTTCCCCGAATCAAATGATTTGGAGTTAATGGTTCTGGGTCATTAATGTTGCTCACATAAGTGAGTGGTCTATTGTTAATGATGTTCTCAATCTCAGCCAGGAGAGTGAGTAACCCAATAGTTTTCCCTATGGCCAGGTAGGCCATAAGACACTTGTAATAGTTTTCCCTATGGCCAAGGTAGGCCATAAGAAAATGTTTAGCCCATGGCCAAGGTAGGCCATAAGACATTTAATGTTGGCTCATGGCCAAGGTAGGCCAAAAGACCAAGGCTCATTGTTTTGGCCCATGGCTGAGGTAGGCCATAAGACCCTTGTAATTGTTTTCCCTATGGCCAAGGTAGGCCATAAGAAAATGTTAGCCCATGGCCAAGGTAGGCCATAAGACATTTAATGTTTGGCCCATGGCCAAGGTAGGCCAAAAGACCAAGGCTTATTTTTTGGCCCATGGCTGAGGTAGGCCATAAGACCTTTATTGTTTGGCCCATGGCCAAGGTAGGCCAAAAGACCAAGGCTCATTGTTTTGGCCCATGGCCAAGGTAGGCCATAAGACCCTTTTG
The DNA here is from genome assembly GCA_023014485.1 of Bathynomus jamesi. Lineage (NCBI taxonomy): Eukaryota > Metazoa > Arthropoda > Malacostraca > Isopoda > Cirolanidae > Bathynomus > Bathynomus jamesi. Next base: position 170,393 of record JAJOZX010005555.1, on the reverse strand, counting down.
AGTAACCCATGCAATCATTGCTTATGTTCAGATAGGTTGAGTGTATTTGTGGCACATGTAAAGAGTACAGTGTATATATACATATATATACACAGATTGCAAGGAATGCATGTGCCTGTTGAAAAAATCTGTTGAGTGATTCTTCCTTAAAAGAAGAATTGGATGCTTGGAGTTGTATGCATTTTAAATGCTTGTTCACTAATGTTGTTTAACTGGGGATCGTAATGAATATTGGGGACAAGAAGAAATTACCAGAGAAGAGAGCACAGACAAACAGCAAGTTTAAATTTGGTTTAATCCCCCCCAAGTACTTGTGTGTCACTCAGGTCTAAGCTTATGAGAGAATGAGACTCCTTAAATGTAAATGTTTCCTAGTTAGGCCCTAGGTTGTAGACCTAATTAGGCTTGCTCAGGTTAGGCTTATAAGAGAATGAGACTCCTTAAATGTAAATGTTTCCTAGTTAGGCCTAGTTTGTAGACCTAATTAGGCTTGCTCAGGTTAGCTTAGGCTAGACCATTTAGCCTAATTCTGCTATTTTTGTTAAGTAAGGTTAAGGTTTGTTAATTCCCCACACGGGCCACCAATGCGAAAAATGCTCTGTTTGAATTGGTCCACAATTAACCCACCCCTTATATCTCCAGTCTAACTATAGAGTAGATCAAGTCTAGCCTAGAGGGGGTCAGCCTAGAGATTCCGGAAATGGTCCAGAGCGGCAGATAAATTGAGGTCCACAGTAGGATTCCTCACAAGATTAGGTTAGGGCAATCTACCTTCACCTTTGTTAAGCTATGAGTTGATGCTGGGTCTTAGGTCACAATGTAGGCCTAACTTGTTTGACCCAGCTTAATTTAATGTTCTTAACTGTTTGGTGTTAAAACTCATATTAGTCACTTACTTTTAGTTATTACAGTCTCTCCCTTCTCCGGTTGTCTCATTCGAGAGCGTACTTTGCTGGTACGTCCTCTCGCCCCGTTCTTCGTTTTCGTTCCCCTTTGTTCTCCTCTTCGCGGGGCTTCTCGTACCAGCGTTGTCTTGGTTTATTCCTCGGTTGGTTGAGCGGTAATGTATCCTTATTACCGAGCACGCTCCTCCCACACAGTATATAAATACTAGTGTGGAGAATAACTCTGGTGAGCAACCAATTGGTTTCATCCACCCAGTTATTGACATAAAAGGAATTTAATGATTGTTAAATTAACTACCTACCTACTCAGTGAACCATTTTCGTTACCTCCCAACTACCCACTCATCAGTTTTCCATAGGTTGATGTGAGAGAGTCCAGGATCAGAAATTGCTGAGATGCGAGATAGAGCATCCGGCACAACATTCAAAGAACCTGAAATGTGTCGAATGTCTGAAGTAAATTGGAGAATAAAATCAAGGTGTCTTCTCTCAATAGGAGCATGAGAGTCTGATTGAGAATGGAGAGCAAATATTAACGGACGATGATCCGTAAAAATGCTGAAGTCACGTCCTTCCAGGAATGGCCTGAAATGACGGATGGAGAGGTATATCGCCAGCAACTCTCGACCGAAAGTGCTGTACCTCATTTGTGAAGGTGAGAGCTTGCGTGAAAAGAATGCGAGAGGTTCCCAAACGCCTGAAACAAGCTGCTGGAGCACTCCCGACACTGCAACGTCAGAGGCATCAGTGGCTAAGTTCAGAGGAGCGTCTGGTTGAGGGTGAACAAGGCATGTAGCTTGTGCTATAGCCTCTTTTGCTTGTGAAAAAGCATTGGTAGCTTCGGGGTTCCACAGAACTGCAGTGGATCTGCCCCTTTTTGATTGGCGAAGAAGAGAGGTTATGGGTGCAAGAATGTTTGCACACTGAGGAATGAAGCGATGGTAGAAGTTTACCATCCCTAAGAAGCGACGAAGTTGCTTTTGGGTTTGCGGTTGTGGGAAAGACCTTATCACAGATACTTTATTTTCGAGAGGAGAGATGCCCTTCGAAGTAACTTTGTGTCCTAAGAAGTGAGCTCATCTACAGCAAAGACACATTTTTCAGGGTTTAGCAGTACACCATATTCTGCCAACCGAGAAAAAACTAAGCGTAAATGTTGAATATGTTCTGAGGGAGAAGAACTTGCGATGAGAATGTCATCGACATATGTGAAAGTGAAGGAGAGACCTCTCAACACTTCATCAATGAAGCGTTGAAAAGTTTGGGCCGCATTACGCAGTCCGTATGGCATTTTTGTCATTTCAAATAACCCAAAAGGGGTTGTTATAGCAGTTTTATGTATGTGTTCAGGGTGTACAGGAATTTGATGAAAGGCTCGCACCAAGTCAAGGCGTGAAAATACTGTGGTGCCATGGAAAGCAGAAGTAAAATCGTGTAAGTGAGGAAGGGGATAGCGATCTGGAATCGTGTTGTCATTCAAAGCACGATAATCTCCACATGGACGCCAGTCTCCAGGTGTAGGTTTTGGGACCATGTGTAAAGCAGAGGCATACGGGCTGCTTGAAGGCCGTATAATACCGAGTTCGAGCATGTGTTCAAACTCTCGTCTCACAATTGCAAGACGATCTGGAGCTAAGCGACGTTGGCGGGTGAAAACAGGTGAGCCTACCGTATCAATACGGTGACAAACAGAGTGTTTAATAGGGGTATCCTTAGAACAGGGTTGAGTAAGGGAAAAAAATTCATTTAGGAGCTGCTCTATAGCAGGTGAGCACTGTGGCATAGAACTTGCCAATAATGATGAGGGGTGTGCGGTAGGAGAACCAATTACTGAAAGATGTGTGGCATTATCAATTAATTGTGCTCTACGAACATCAACTAATAAATCATTTGCAGAAAGGAAATCAGAGCCTAACATTGGGGTATATACATCTGCGACAATAAATATCCAGCGGAAAACACGTCTAAGTCCAAGAGAAACTGAAATAGAACGACGTCCATAAGTGTGAATAGATGAAGAATTAGCTGCACGTAAAATGAAAGGAGAAGGTCCGTTTGCACGGTCTGTGGCTGTTGCAGGAATAACACTGTATTGAGCTCCAGTGTCAATAAGGAATGCATAGCCTGAGAGTGGATCATGCAAGGTGAACGTTGGACCAGCTGGTGCAGTAGTTTGTGAATCATTATTTTTTGTGGAGGAAGGTTAGTATTGCTATGGGAAGGAGTTTGTGTTGTATTTGGAGAATTTGTTGGGGGTATTAAATTAGCTGTGGTTGAATAAGTAGGTTGCGATTCTTTAACTTTACTTGCGTATGTAGGTGTTGGTTTGACAGTGTTAAATGAGGTAGTTGAGTGTGTAGTAATAGGTTGAACATTATTTGTGGTAGAGTAATACTTAGTTAAAATTGAGGTAGGATTAGATGAGGTAGTGGTAGGGTTAGTTGAAGTAAGGATAGGTTGAGAGGCTTGAGAGGCTGTAGTGTCAGACGCTTGTGACACTAGCCTGGTTAGTTTAAAGGAGGGTTAGGAGTCCATGGGCAAGGTACGACACAGCGCGTAGCACGGTCTTTAAACTTTTCATGATACCAGCAAGGAGGGGTATGAGCAGTGGACTGGGGTAAGGAAGTAGGTTGAGAATAAGGCTGAGTAGTGGGGATTGAGGATTGAGGATGAGGAGGTAAGGTTAATAGATTTGGATTAGGAGCAACCAACTGACCTGTTTGCGGTGGCTGTGGTTGGAGTAGAATGAGACGTTGTCCAGCTTCGAGTTTGGGAGCTCTATTTGGATGAGAGGATGGTCCTCGTCTTGAAGAACTACTCTCTCGTTCCCTGTTGTTAGCTAGCTCTATTCGGAGAGCTTTAAATTCATCTTTCATTGTTTGTAGAATTTCTTTGGATACTTTAAGACATTGTGCGGCCAGACTCTGAGTGTCGTCCTGCGTGGCACAGATTTGGGGGTGATGGGTGTGGTTATCTACTTGGCCAAGGTGGATTTCAATCATCATCTTATCAGCTGTTTTGGCCATAGTGAGAAGGTCTGTATCATCTGGCATAAAACGGAGCATTGGTCGTAGGGCAGTGGGGAGACCATTGAGGAAGCGGCGTCGCATTAAGGGTGAGTTTTTATCATCTTCGTTGGTCTGTCCAGCCAGGTCTTGCAGATGCCTAAGGAAGGCTGTTGGTGTTTGATCCCCAAGAACTTGGTCCTTGAGTAGAGCATTGAGTCGCTCTTCTTCTGATTGGCCGAGTCTCCTGACTAACTCGCTGAGGAGGCTCTCAAAAGCTTGGTCAGACGGAAGCAATAGAGCCACATCCTGCACTACTTTGTATACTAGTGCAGGGAGGAGGTTCTTTGTGATGAGGAACTTGGTTCGTGGGTCCGTAATTCCTTTTATCATAAAATAATCCCGCAGTTGATTCACGAAGATTCCAGGCTCTTCAGCGATGAATTGTGGAGTGATAGGCTGATACATTGTTAGAAGGTCTGTTATAGGTGGTGAATTTGGAGTACCACCGTTGGATGATGCTAGGTTGTTGTTGTTGTGGGTCATTGTGGCTATTATATTGTTACAAGGTACCAAAAAAAATTAAAATGTGTCAAAAATTGACGTTTCAATAAATATTGTTGAATGCAAGTAATGGCTTCAGGTAAGCTTGGTTGAGTATGAGACTCAATTGGAGTTATGAATGCCAATAACAAAAAGTTACGTAAATTTTTTTTTTTTTTTATGATGTAGCCTAGTGATGTAGGTCACATCCGCATCCGCATCCGCGGAACATCCGCACATTTTCTCGCATCCGCATCCGCACCCGCATCCGCACTTTGGACTGCGGATGTCGTGCGGATGTGGACCGTTGAGATAAAATGTCATTAATAAGCGGAAATTATCAAATTCTACTATATTAATAGAACTAGTTCATTGTGCGCAAAAGTGATGCAAGCGACAAGACGAGGCTGTTCTTGTATGAAGTTACTCTCTTGCAACCTACTTAGATCCACGTTACAAAGCTAAGTTATTTTCACCTAGTACATTAGAACGAGTTAAATCATCACTTAGCAAAGCAGTTGAAGAGCTTCAATCTCTTGAATCTGTCGCTTCGCCACCCACCAAAAGAATAAAGTTTCAGTGACAGAACCAACACCTTCAACAAGCAAATCTATCACAGAATCTGTCTCTCAGTTTCTTGAGTCAAGCAGCAATGACGAGACCTACGCGATGTCAAAAGATGTAGTAAAATGATCGAGAGCTATCACCAAGAAAAACGCCTGGCTGCATGTGACAATCCTATTAGTTGGTGGAAAAATACGCAGAATATCTATCCATACTTGAGTAAACTTGCAAGGAAACATTTAGCCTGTCCTCCAACAAACGTACCAAGCGAGAGATTATTTAGCAGTGCTGGATTAATATATGATGAAAAGAGAAACAGACTGGCAGCAGAAAAGGCAGAAAAATTAATGTTCCTTAAGCATAACCTTCCTATAATTAAGTTTGAACATTAAACGATGAACATCTTAGTTTACTTTATTTTAATTACTCATTTATAAATATGCCTAATAAAACTTTAAACTTAATATAAATAGTTATCAAGCTAATTAAAGATCTCTTTCTATAAGGGTGGAGGTTGGGGAAAGAGGTCGGTGGGGTGCATTTGAGTTGGGTTCACGTCCCGCATCCTGGTAACACAATTATGGTTTCTAATTGTGGCTGAAACTCAACAAAATATAACGAATTTATTTGCAGACGAATTCGCTAATTGATTTCTATATTAGTTAGATGCTTGATATTATTTTATATGTTCAGAGAAAAGTACAGCAATTATTGTACAATTAATCAATTATACTACATTATAGCTACAGCTCTCTCTATATAATAACTTATTATATACGTTAAACACAACAAATCTCGACTATATCCTAAAAAATAACGAAAATGTAGACATGCGCATCCGCATCCGCGGATGTTGAAATCAAACATCCTCATCCGCATTCGCATCCGCGGATGTTGAAATCAAACATCCTCATCCGCATCCGCATCCGCGGATGTGAAAAAAATGACATCCGCTACATCACTAATGTAGCCCAATATTAGCAGAAAAATAGTCTGCGTATAGGCTATTTGCAAAATATAAGTAAATTTGCACAAAAAAAACTAGAAAAGGCTGATTTTATAAAAGGCAAAATAAAAGGAATATATTTTGCAACAGAGAATACACTTACAGTACAGATGAGTGCTTAGTACTAGTGAATTTAATAAAATTATAGATGCAGACTGAAAATATGACAAAAATTTAAAAAAAATTTAGAAAATTTTGCAGAAATTACGGTGTTTGGTCACTCCAGATGTGTCACCAATTGTAAGGGGTCTAATTTTATTATTACAGACCTTCACAAGTTTACGTAGATAATTAACTAAATGCCAGGGTCACCAGCGCCCAAATACTAGATTGGCATCCAGCACTGCGGCGCAAAATTAATTTTAATAAAAGAAGGGAAGGACTGATTATAAAATCATCAATATGAATTTTGTATTTTATTGACAACAATTAATAAATTATATGCAACAATTATTTATAAATGCAAAGAGGATTTTTACCCGTAACAACTTTGACATATAAATGCAGAATTAAATAGTGGCACCGTTTAGCTAACATATAACAGTCTGCAACTAATACTGATAAACAACTAATGGAACTAATATTAATATACAAATAATATTAAACAACTAATAGAATTAATATTAATATCCGAATAATATTGTGCAAATAATATACAAATAATATTAATATATAAATAATGTAACACTAATAATAATAAACAACTAATAGCCACAATGACAACCTTGTCTGCAAAGAGACAGACAAGAATACTGTAAGTGATATTTCAGAGAAAAAGAATAATAAAAATGGCAAAAATTAATAATTAAAATACATATGCTATATAGGCCCAGTAACCTGCAGATGATAAATTACAGTTAATTGTGCTAAGTTGAACAGGAAAGCTAAGGAAGTATGTAGGCCACAAATGACTAGTAGGCCATCTGCTAAGAAAATACATGAAACATGATAGGCTTATAAAGTAAAATATACTAAGAAAATTAATGGGCAGGCCTATGTATCTTCGATATAGTGGAGCTGAGGTTAATTATTTAAAACAAAGGCTACGGTAGGCCTCAGGTAGGCTAGAGTTACAATTTGGCTTTTGCCTAGATAGACCTAACTTAGCCTAAGGTAATTTATTATATGAATCTTACAGTACTAATTGCAAACAGTATAAGGCTTGTTAATATCTGCAGTATGCGGTATTGCATACAGATATGAAATAGTAAAAAAATAAACATTATAAATGGAACATACCACAGAATTTTTGCTTGCTGGCGCCGTGTATTTAAATAGTAAAATGTGTAAACGGCGTCCTTTGTGTTGTCGTTGTACATAAGTTTGTTTTTTACTTCACAATTTTACCAACAAGCTAAAATAATCCTTAAAAGCAAACTCACGCCTAGTCACACCATGCCCCCAAAATTTACATTTAGAAAGCACAAAATATATTTTTATATTTACTTTAAACTTCTTTAATGATTGCACTTTAATTTTTAACTAAATTACTATACACTGAATGCTTAAGATTAAATTTGATCACTGGACATGTTTAACTTGTATTTATTTATTTAGACTTAAAATGTTTCACTTGTGCCAACTTGTGGCAATTTTCACTAATAAAAATATCTTGTGGTGCAAGGCACTACAAGTACTGCCCCCAAAAACATGGTTGTCAGGGGTAAAAAAAAAAAACACTTAAATGTCAAAGCGCACTGGCTTACGAATGACTCTTCCAGAACGAGTCATTGTTTGCTTTTGGATGGCAATATCCTGCAGCACTGGTTCTGAAGGTATGGATGGTGCTACAGGTGCAGTAGAGACATTGGGGGAAGGGGATTCTTGGTGCCTGTGCAATGGGGCCACTGGCTGGTTCAAAGACAGTTGGTTGCGATAATGAAGGAGAATTGGAAGAGGGATGATAGATTGTTGTACCCTTGGATCAGGTGGTGGTACATAGGATTTAGGAAGGGTAGATTGCTGTACCTGTATATGAGATGAAGGTGCAGAAGATTGAGAGGGATAGGTTGCTGTACCTGTATTTGAGGTGGAGGTACAGAAGATTGAGGAGGGATAGGTTGCTGTACCTGTATTTGAGGTGGAGGTACAGAAGATTGAGGAGGGATAGGATCTTTTGTTGGAGAAAAATCAAGGTATGCTGGTTTCAAGCGGTCCACAGAAACAGTTTCACGCTTGCCCACCTTGTCGATGATGAAAGTTTTGGTTTACGGTCTAGCACAAGGAAGGGACCATCATAGGGACAGTGAAGAGGGTAGCGGTGAGCATCATGTCTCAAGAAAACATGTGTTCAAGTTTGTAAATCGGGGAAACAAAGGTAGTTTGTGAAGTGGAAGTTCTAGGTGCTGTGGGACGAATTTGCTTCATAACAGAGCGTAATGTCTTGACATACGAAGCAGGATCACATGTGGGATTAATGGGTGTAGGTGTGAAAAATTCTCCAGGTAACCGGAGTGTGGTACCGTAAACTAATTCTGCTGCAGAGCATGCAAGATCAGTCTTCAGAGCAGTACGAATTCCGAGTAGATTAGGGGTAGCCGGTCCACCCATGTAGTAGATGGATCAGTGGCTCGCAAGGAACTTTTAAGTTGACGATGGAAGCGTTCTACCACCCCATTGGATTGCGGGTGATAGCTTGTTGTTCTGATGCACTCAGTCCCAAGAAGGAGCATGAGTTCCTTCCATAAGGCCGATTCAAATTGAGCACCTCTGTCTGTGCAAATGGTTGCAGGTATTCCAAAACGGGAAACCCAACATGAAACAAAGGCATGAGCTACTGCAGAAGCGGTACAAGAAGTCAAAGGAACAGCTTCTGGCCATCTTGTGAACCTATCAATGACAGTGAGAAGATAGGTATAACCTCGAGAAGAATAGAGGGGGCCGACTATGTCTAGATGTATGGCCTCAAAACGAGCCTTTGGCAAAGGAAAGGTACCAATTCTGACTTTGTGTCGGTGAACTTTGGCACGCTGACATTGAAGGCAAAATCGAGTCCAATTGCGGATATCTTTGTTCATACTTGGCCATACAAATCTAGCTGCAATTAATTTTTGGGTGGCTTTAATTCCCGGGTGAGAAAGGGAATGAAGTTTAGCAAAAACAGCTCTTCGCAGCCCTTGTGGGCCAACGGTCGAATATGCTCAGTCGAGACGTCACACAAAATAGTAAGTCTGACTTGGGTTCAACTGGTAAAGAGCGGACTTGCAATGAAGTGGGTGAATTAATAAGAGCTTGGAGGTCTGTATCCGTGGACTGAGCCTTAGCCATCTCTGAAAGGTTGATGTGAGAGAGTCCAGGGTCAGAAATTGCTGAGATGCGAGATAGAGCATCCGGCACAACATTCAAAGAGCCTGAAATGTGTCGATGTCTGAAGTAAATTGGGGATAAAATCAAGGTGTCTTCTCTCAATAGAGCATGAGAGTCTGATTGAGAATGGAGAGCAAATATTAACGGACGATGATCCGTAAAAATGCTGAAGTCACGTCCTTCCAGGAATGGCCTGAAATGACGGATGGAGAGGTATATCGCCAGCAACTCTCGACCGAAAGTGCTGTACCTCATTTGTGAAGGTGAGAGCTTGCGTGAAAAGAATGCGAGAGGTTCCCAAACGCCTGAAACAAGCTGCTGGAGCACTCCCGACACTGCAACGTCAGAGGCATCAGTGGCTAAGTTCAGAGGAGCGTCTGGTTGAGGGTGAACAAGGCATGTAGCTTGTGCTATAGCCTCTTTTGCTTGTGAAAAAGCATTGGTAGCTTCGGGGTTCCACAGAACTGCAGTGGATCTGCCCCTTTTTGATTGGCGAAGAAGAGAGGTTATGGGTGCAAGAATGTTTGCACACTGAGGAATGAAGCGATGGTAGAAGTTTACCATCCCTAAGAAGCGACGAAGTTGCTTTTGGGTTTGCGGTTGTGGGAAAGACCTTATCACAGATACTTTATTTTCGAGAGGAGAGATGCCCTTCGAAGTAACCTTGTGTCCTAAGAAGGTGAGCTCATCTACAGCAAAGACACATTTTTCAGGGTTTAGCAGTACACCATATTCTGCCAACCGAGAAAAAACTAAGCGTAAATGTTGAATATGTTCTGAGGGAGAAGAACTTGCGATGAGAATGTCATCGACATATGTGAAAGTGAAGGAGAGACCTCTCAACACTTCATCAATGAAGCGTTGAAAAGTTTGGGCCGCATTACGCAGTCCGTATGGCATTTTTGTCATTTCAAATAACCCAAAAGGGGTTGTTATAGCAGTTTTATGTATGTGTTCAGGGTGTACAGGAATTTGATGAAAGGCTCGCACCAAGTCAAGGCGTGAAAATACTGTGGTGCCATGGAGAGCAGAAGTAAAATCGTGTAAGTGAGGAAGGGGATAGCGATCTGGAATCGTGTTGTCATTCAAAGCACGATAATCTCCACATGGACGCCAGTCTCCAGGTGTAGGTTTTGGGACCATGTGTAAAGCAGAGGCATACGGGCTGCTTGAAGGCCGTATAATACCGAGTTCGAGCATGTGTTCAAACTCTCGTCTCACAATTGCAAGACGATCTGGAGCTAAGCGACGTGGGCGGGTGAAAACAGGTGAGCCTACCGTATCAATACGGTGGACAACAGAGTGTTTAATAGGGGTATCCTTAGAACAGGGTTGAGTAAGGGAAAAAATTCATTTAGGAGCTGCTCTATAGCAGGTGAGCACTGTGGCAGAGAACTTGCCAATAATGATGAGGGGTGTGCGGTAGGAGAACCAATTACTGAAAGATGTGTGGCATTATCAATTAATTGTGCTCTACGAACATCAACTAATAAATCATTAGCAGAAAGGAAATCAGAGCCTAACATTGGGGTATATACATCTGCGACAAGAAATATCCAGCGGAAAACACGTCTAAGTCCAAGAGAAACTGAAATAGAACGACGTCCATAAGTGTGAATAGATGAAGAATTAGCTGCACGTAAAATGAAAGGAGAAGGTCCTTTGCACGGTCTGCGGCTGTTGCAGGAATAACACTGTATTGAGCTCCAGTGTCAATAAGAATGCATAGCCTGAAAGTGGATCATGCAAGGTGAACGTTGGACCAGGTGGTGCAGTAGTTTGTGAATCATTAATTTTTTGTGGAGGAAGATTAGTATTGCTGTGGGAAGGAGTTTGTGTTGTATTTGGAGATTTAGTTGGGGGTATTAAATTAGCTGTGGTTGAATAAGTAGGTTGCGATTCTTTAACTTTACTTGCATACGTAGGTGTTGGTTTGACAGTGTTAAATGAGGTAGTTGAGTGTGTAGTAATAGGTTGAACATTATTTGTGGTAGAGTAATACTTAGTTAAAATTGAGGTAGGATTAGATGAGGTAGTGGTAGGGTAGTTGAAGTAAGGATAGGTTGAGAGGCTTGAGAGGCTGTAGTGTCAGATGCCTGTGACACTAGCCTGGTTAGTTTAAAGGAGGGTTAGGAGTCCATGGACAAGGTACGACACAGCGCGTTGCACGATCTTTAAACTTTTCATGATACCAGCAAGGAGGGGTATGAGCAGTGGACTGGGGTAAGGAAGTAGGTTGAGAATGAGGCTGAGTAGTGGGGATTGAGGATTGAGGATGAGGTAAGGCTAATAGATTCGGATTAGGAGCAACCAACTGACCTGTTTGCGGTGGCTGTGGTTGTAGTAGAATGAGGCGTTGTCCAGCTTCAAGTTGGGAGGCTCTATTTGGACCAGAGGGTCGTCCTCGTCTTGAAGAACTTCTCTCGTTCCCTGTTGTTAGCTAGCTCTATTCGGAGAGCTTTAAATTCATCTTTCATTGTTTGTAGAATTTCTTTGGATACTTTAAGACATTGTGCGGCCAGACTCTGAGTGTCGTCCTGCGTGGCACAGATTTGGGGGTGATGGGTGTGGTTATCTACTTGGCCAAGGTGGATTTCAATCATCATCTTATCAGCTGTTTTGGCCATAGTGAGAAGGTCTGTATCATCTGGCATACAACGGAGCATTGGTCGTAGGGCAGTGGGGAGACCATTGAGGAAGCGGCGTCGCATTAAGGGTGAGTTTTTATCATCTTCATTGGTCTGTCCAGCCAGGTCTTGCAGATGCCTCAGGAAGGCTGTTGGTGTTTGATCCCCAAGAACTTGGTCCTTGAGTAGAGCATTGAGTCGCTCTTCTTCTGATTGGCCGAGTCTCCTGACTAACTCGCTGAGGAGGCTCTCAAAAGCTTGGTCAGACGGAGGCAATAGAGCCACATCCTGCACTACTTTGTATACTAGTGCAGGGAGGAGGTTCTTTGTGATAAGGAACTTGGTTTGTGGGTCCGTAATTCCTTTTATCGTGAAATAATCCCGCAGTTGATTCACAAAGATTCCAGGCTCTTCAGCGATGAATTGTGGAGTGATAGGCTGGTACATTGTTAGAAGGTCTGTTATAGGTGGTGAATTTGGAGTACCACCGTTGGATGATCCTGGGTTGTTGTGTTGTTCATTGTGGCTATTATATTGTTACAAGGTACCAAAAAAAATTAAAATGTGTCAAAAATTGACGTTTCAATAAATTGTTGAATGCAAATAATGGCTTCAGGTAAGCTTGGTTGAGTATGAGACTCAATTGGAGTTATGAATGCCAATAACAAAAAGTTACGTAAAATTTTTTTTTTTTTTATGATGTAGCCTAGTGATGTAGGTCACATCCGCATCCGCATCCGCGGAACATCCGCACATTTTCTCGCATCCGCATCCGCACCCGCATCCGCACTTTGGACTGCGGATGTCGTGCGGATGTGGACCGTTGAGATAAAATGTCATTAATAAGCGGAAATTATCAAATTCTACTATATTAATAGAACTAGTTCATTGTGCGCAAAAGTGATGCAAGCGACAAGACGAGGCTGTTCTTGTATGAAGTTACTCTCTTGCAACCTACTTAGATCCACGTTACAAAGCTAAGTTATTTTCACCTAGTACATTAGAACGAGTTAAATCATCACTTAGCAAAGCAGTTGAAGAGCTTCAATCTCTTGAATCTGTCGCTTCGCCACCCACCAAAAGAATAAAAGTTTCAGTGACAGAACCAACACCTTCAACAAGCAAATCTATCACAGAATCTGTCTCTCAGTTTCTTGAGTCAAGCAGCAATGACGAGACCTACGCGATGTCAAAAGATGTAGTAAAAATGATCGAGAGCTATCACCAAGAAAAACGCCTGGCTGCATGTGACAATCCTATTAGTTGGTGGAAAATACGCAGAATATCTATCCATACTTGAGTAAACTTGCAAGGAAACATTTAGCCTGTCCTCCAACAAACGTACCAAGCGAGAGATTATTTAGCAGTGCTGGATTAATATATGATGAAAAGAGAAACAGACTGGCAGCAGAAAAGGCAGAAAAATTAATGTTCCTTAAGCATAACCTTCCTATAATTAAGTTTGAACATTAAACGATGAACATCTTAGTTTACTTTATTTTAATTACTCATTTATAAATATGCCTAATAAAACTTTAAACTTAATATAAATAGTTATCAAGCTAATTAAAGATCTCTTTCTATAAGGGTGGAGGTTGGGGAAAGAGGTCGGTGGGGTGCATTTGAGTTGGGTTCACGTCCCGCATCCTGGTAACACAATTATGGTTTCTAATTGTGGCTGAAACTCAACAAAATATAACGAATTTATTTGCAGACGAATTCGCTAATTGATTTCTATATTAGTTAGATGCTTGATATTATTTTATATGTTCAGAGAAAAGTACAGCAATTATTGTACAATTAATCAATTATACTACATTATAGCTACAGCTCTCTCTATATAATAACTTATTATATACGTTAAACACAACAAATCTCGACTATATCCTAAAAAATAACGAAAATGTAGACATGCGCATCCGCATCCGCGGATGTTGAAATCAAACATCCTCATCCGCATCCGCATCCGCGGATGTTGAAATCAAACATCCTCATCCGCATCCGCATCCGCGGATGTGAAAAAAATGACATCCGCTACATCACTAATGTAGCCCAATATTAGCAGAAAAATAGTCTGCGTATAGGCTATTTGCAAAATATAAGTAAATTTGCACAAAAAAAACTAGAAAATGCTGATTTTATAAAAAGGCAAAATAAAAGGAATATATTTTGCAACAGAGAATACACTTACAGTACAGATGAGTGCTTAGTACTAGTGAATTTAATAAAATTATAGATGCAGACTGAAAATATTGACAAAAATTTAAAAAAAATTTAGAAAATTTTGCAGAAATTACGGTGTTTGGTCACTCCAGATGTGTCACCAATTGTAAGGGTCTAATTTTATTATTACAGACCTTCACAAGTTTACGTAGATAATTAACTAAATGCCAGGGTCACCAGCGCCCAAATACTAGATTGGCATCCAGCACTGCGGCGCAAAATTAATTTTAATAAAAGAAGGGAAGGACTGATTATAAAATCATCAATATGAATTTTGTATTTTATTGACAACAATTAATAAATTATATGCAACAATTATTTATAAATGCAAAGAGGATTTTTACCCGTAACAACTTTGACATATAAATGCAGAATTAAATAGTGGCACCGTTTAGCTAACATATAACAGTCTGCAACTAATACTGATAAACAACTAATGGAACTAATATTAATATACAAATAATATTAAACAACTAATAGAATTAATATTAATATCCGAATAATATTGTGCAAATAATATACAAATAATATTAATATATAAATAATGTAACACTAATAATAATAAACAACTAATAGCCACAATGACAACCTTGTCTGCAAAGAGACAGACAAGAATACTGTAAGTGATATTTCAGAGAAAAAGAATAATAAAAATGGCAAAAATTAATAATTAAAATACATATGCTATATAGGCCCAGTAACCTGCAGATGATAAATTACAGTTAATTGTGCTAAGTTGAACAGGAAAGCTAAGGAAGTATGTAGGCCACAAATGACTAGTAGGCCATCTGCTAAGAAAATACATGAAACATGATAGGCTTATAAAGTAAAATATACTAAGAAAATTAATGGGCAGGCCTATGTCTCTTCGATATAGTGGAGCTGAGGTTAATTATTTAAAACAAAGGCTACGGTAGGCCTCAGCTAGGCTAGAGTTACAATTTGGCTTTTGCCTAGATAGACCTAACTTAGCCTAAGGTAATTTATTATATGAATCTTACAGTACTAATTGCAAACAGTATAAGGCTTGTTAATATCTGCAGTATGCGGTATTGCATACAGATATGAAATAGTAAAAAAATAAACATAAATGGAACATACCACAGAATATTTGCTTGCTGGCGCCGTGTATTTAAATAGTAAAATGTGTAAACGGCGTCCTTTGTGTTGTCGTTGTACATAAGTTTGTTTTTTACTTCACAATTTTACCAACAAGCTAAAATAATCCTTAAAAGCAAACTCACGCCTAGTCACACCATGCCCCCAAAATTTACATTGTTTAGAAAGCACAAAATATATTTTTATATTTGCTTTAAACTTCTTTAATGATGCACTTTAATTTTTAACTAAATTACTATACACTGAATGCTTAAGAATTAAATTTGATCACTGGACATGTTTAACTTGTATTTATTTATTTAGACAAAATATTTCACTTGTGCCAACTTGTGGCAATTTTCACTAGTAAAAGATAATCTTGTGGTGCAAGGCACTACATACTTAACAATTACTGTCTTAACATGTTGTACTATTTTACAGCTGCAGCAGAACAAGAGGCAGTTGTTCATGTGGATGACATTACCTGGGGTGACTCAACTGACAACGACGCTAACACAGAGGACATGGATTACCATCAGCCTCGTCCTGGATGTTCTCACCATCAAGACACTGTGACTAGTGTGACTTTGACGTTTCCAAGGAAGCCTTGGAAGGTCATGGAATGTGGTGTCATCTGCAATACAGCTGATCGTCTTGGTTTATCAGACAATCAAGTTACTGCCATGGTTTCTGCCACCTTGAAAGCTGGAGGGGCTGATCTGGATAACTTCGTCATCTCAACCTCAACAACACGTCGCAACAGAATGCTGTCCAAGTATAATATCAGCCAGAGTCACATGTCCAAGTTTTGTGAAAACTCCCCACAGTACGCTGCCTTACACTGGGATGGAAAGTTGCTCAAAGATGTCTTGGGCAGTGAACCTGGAAGTATAGAGACTTTAGCTGTGCTAGTGTCTGGTCCACCTTCATACACTGAAGGAAAGTTATTGGCAGTACCTGTCATCGACAATTCTTCTGGCACAGCTCAGGCTGAGGCTTCAATGGATTTACTGGAGACATGGGAACTTACGGATAATGTTACTGCCCTTGTTTTTGACACTACATCCAGTAACAGTGGAGTTCACAGAGGAGCTGCCAAACTGCTAGAGAAAATGCTGAACAAAAAGGTGTTTTATCTGGCCTGTCGACATCACATCCTGGAAATCCTAGTAGGAGCAGTTTGGGAGAAGCTGTTTGGGAAGGTGAAGGGGCCAGATAATCCCTGGTTTGAGCATCTGAAGGATGTTTGGACGGACTTGTCCAAGGAAAACCCAAAGATGCTGGCTATCAACAGCAAATGGCTGAAGGAAAAGAAGAAGAACAGTGAAGAAATACTCCAAGACATTCTAACAGCAGAAAGGCTTCCAAGAGCCGACTACAGGGAAATGGCTGAACTGACAGTCATTGTTCTTGGAGGAACGCCTCCTCGAAGTATTCACTGGAGTCGACCAGGCGCCATTCATCAGGCCAGATGGATCGCCAGAAACCTGTACTCCATGAAAATGCTGATGTTTGCAGATCAACTTGAGTACGACGAAGACACTGTATCAAAGCTGGAAAGACTCAACACCTTCCTTGCGCTGTTCTACACTCCTGTATGGATGATGTCAATGTCTGTGCAGATGCTCCCGTGAATGATCTAAGTCTAATCCAGGACATGTTGAAGTACAAGAAAACTGACCCAGAGCTTGCTGATGCAGTACTAATAAGATGGAAAACCACAAATGGTACCTGACGCAGGAAGTCGTGCCATTTGCCCTGTTCAGCAGTAGATTGAGTGACACATTGAAGCACGACATTGCTGCCCAGTTACATGCCACTGAGAAGCCAGACAGCTTCAGAACAGGAAAGCCTCTATTCCAGAGAGTCACAGCTAAGACCACCCTGGTTGATCTCATTGGCCCAGAATCACATTTCCTGCTGGACACACTGAACATTGGATCCGAGTGGCTTCTGGAACCTGTCACGTCTTGGCCACAGAATGAGGACTACAGAAAAGCGTTGGACTATGTTAAGAATCTGAAAGCGGTGAATGACATTGCTGAACGTGGTGTCAAGATGATGAGCGACTTTGCAAATGTCATAACAACAGATGCCAAGCAAAGGGACTATCTCCTTCAAGCTGTGGAGTTCAACAGACGCCGCTTTGACAGCTTCAAGAAACAAACTCTCAACAACTGACTGTGTAAATGTCATTATGAAATTAATCATCATGTAATGCTTTCACTTCTTGATCGATTAGACTTGTGACAAAATGTTAATCTCAAATTTGTGTCATGAATAAGGCGCCTTGTCTGCCTTGAGTGTGAGAAAACGAATTTTGTGATATTTCTGAAATCTTTGTATGTACCAATGTGCCATTTCTTGTTCCAAGACTATCATAATTATATAAGTTAGAAAGAGGATTAAAAACACTTTAATTTGGTGCCTATTTTGTTGCTCTATCTTGTTTAGATAAAAAGTTATAGTGCAAAACATGATTCAAGGGACCCCGGAACTGGTGCTTTTGGCCGATTTCAAGGCAGAAAACTTAAAGCTCCATGCGGCAATGCTTCCCAACAACCTAGGTCAAAATGGTTGTGATTTTTGGCCTTTTCAGGTCAAAAAGCATGGGAAAAAGTACAGAAACTTATGAAAATAAGAAAAAGTTGATTTTTGAACAGGGCTACTGTGGTGCCCCCTTCCCTTGGTGCCCTAAGCACGTGCTTATTTTGCTTAATGGTTAATCCAGTTCCAGGCCTATGTGTAGGTCATCCTATGCAGAGACAATCCATTTAGCATGAATAGGTTTCAGTGTGGAGAGCTTCAAATCTAGCTTACTGAGAGATTCATTTACGTTGAGTACTGCTGAAACTTTATCCGCATACCAAGAGGTAAAACTTGCCTTCATATACGACCTCAACCTCGACCAATCACAGTCCAGAATAAATGTCGTCATTCATGATATCCTTTTAATATGGAAGATTATAACTAGCAACTGTTGACCGCGAAATTATGATGGCGCGAACTCGTCCAAGGCTATGAAAGAGCGAAAATTTGCTGCCGCGAAATTAACCTGGTTAACAGTGTGTATCTATACTTATAAATTCATACAATATTATACTAATGTTTGTGAAATGACGTTGATGGGGCTAAACCGAGGTGTTGACATGGTTACTGGCATGATCTATGTTCATACCATATTTCTACACCGTACGACGAACACTGACTGAAGATTAATCCAGCTCAAGATAAAATTGCACCGCGAGGCCGGATAATTGGTATGCGGGAAGCAGTCCTCTCTGTAGCTAACATAGCCATAGAATTGGAAATTTCGAAGACTAATGTTCGACGCTGGGTGCAGAGGTGGCAGGAGACTGGGAATCTGCTAGATCGTCCTAAGTGTGGGACACCAAGAAAGACCACCTCAGAAGAAGACCGGAGAATAATCAACGAAGTGCAGAACGATCCTATCAACAACGCAGTCGCCATCCGGGAGACACTACATATGGGCGTGTTCAGTGGACACCGTAAGGAGACGGTTGTATGAAGCACGATATCGCCACCGTACTCCTGTCAAAAAAGAGAGAGTCGAGGAGCGACATCGTCAGGCCAGACTCTTGTTTGCTCGCCAACATATAAATGATGATCTCGCATACTGCAGCAGTTATCTTCTCTGACGAGAAGACGTTTGCATCTACAACTGACGGCTGTCTTCGGTGTTGGCGACAGGACAACACGAGATATCCCCGCCAAAATATTTACGAAGTGGCACGGAGTGGGCACGTGACGGCGAATGTGTGGGGATGGATGCACCTGCAAGAACCAGGAGAGCTGACTGAGATCCGGGAAGTTTACGGCAGATCAATATATAGGAGATCATGGAGGAGGTGATGCTGCCTTCTGTACGCGCGTATGCCTTGCTCTATCCTGAGAAGATTATCTTTATGCAGGTACACTGTATTTGTGTGTTATAGAATATTATACTATTACTAGAGTAAGATTTATGTGTTACACGCATTTGTATGTCCGGTTTCCATATTTACATGGGACGGATAATGGTCATAAAATTGTTCTTTAACTCTTTCAGTACTATGACAACACTTTAGGAGTTTATTCTAGATAACCGCAGACTGTATTATTTGTATAACGGCGCACAATTATATTTAGCTGAGAGAAACCCCTAATACGTAGGGGTTAAAACCTATCTCGAATAGTGGGTTATTGATGAAGCGTATGGATGAGATATAATTCTACTTTTATTATTTAAAATCCATTTGCAGGATAACTCTCCCATCCACACCGCCAGGATTGTAAGGAGGTGGTTCGAGGAGCAGCGAAATCTAGAACTAGTGGACTGGCCTAGTAAGGGTGTGACCTCAACCCCATTGAGAACGTGTGGGGGAATGTGGTGAACTCGTGGGAGTCTGGGCAAGAGCGGACTAGCTGCCAGCTGCTGGATCACACTATAGCTGAGTGAGAGATGTTCCGAAGGAACCAACACATCATAATAACCATGTTGCATCTATGCCTCACAGATTACAAGATGTAATGAACAATAATGGGGATGGACTAAATCTAGGGGCACTCAATATATTTTGCCCTACCCTTTCTTCTTAGCTAAATAATAGGCCATGGGGCTGAAATGTCTTTTGGGCCGTAAGTTTGAACTTTCTGCACTTCACATAACCGGATTTGGCTCTTTTCCGTTCTATCCCAGCAACAAAAAATGAAATTATATATTGTTTTCTACTGTAGTTTTACTTGCTGAATTCAATAATATATATCTTATTTTGGAGAAATTAATAACAAAAGAGTTATAGTCCGTTTATTTTACTTAAAAGTAGAGATTGCATTTAAGATTTCAATAAAAATGTCCTTTCCTTTTTGTCTTCTCCTCCACAGAAATTCACATAAATAAGAATCTATCATATTTCTAGATGTTCCCCAATGTCTCTTGTTCCTTTGTTTAGTTAAATCAACTGTACGCCCTTGACGATTGGTTAGGTTAGGTCGTGATATTTTCGTTAGTTAGCCTTATAAGGTTAACTAAAGAAGGCTGGGGTAGAACGTTATTTCCTTAACTATGTTTATGAAATTCCATTTATCATCCATAACAATATCAACAAAAGAGAGAAAAAATTAATAATTCTAACCATAGCTAATTAAAGCACGAATACTTTCTCCAAAATAAAATATATATATTATTGGGTGCTGGTCTAATGTGCGGTCTACCTAGCAAAGTGAATCTACCTCTAATTTTTGTGCGGTCTACCTAAAATAATTAGTTCACAGACTCGGAAGCCAGAAAAAGAAGAAATCAAAAGGCGGAAAAAAAATTTAATTCCAGACAGTCACATCTGAGATTTCAAAGAAAACACACACCTGTGCCATTTTTTTAATTTTTGTTTTTAGCCCTTTTTCAAAATGCGTTTACGTGAATTTTATACAACTGTTAGTGCATCCGAACAGAGTGCCGTTACTTTTTTGCGCATATTGTTAGGCATATTTTGTTTGCTCCTTCTTTTAATTTTTGGTTTACCTTTCAATAAAATTTTTTAAATCTTTTAATAAATCTAATAAATAAACAAATATTATATGATTGTTTTTAAATAAATAAATTTTAATAAATATCTAATAAATAATATCTAATAAATAAACAAATGTTATGATGTGATTGTTTTTAAATAAATAAATTTTATGATATGATAGTTTTCATTTTTGAGGTAGACCGCACCTTAGACTGTTCGAACGCCGGTAGACCGCACATTAGACCGTTCAAAACGCCGGTAGACCGCACATTAGACCAGCACCTATTATTGAATTCAGCAAGTAAAACTACACTAGAAATTGTTGCTGGGGTAGAACGGAAAAGATCCCCGGATTTTTCCAGTTTGAACCTCCCCTCCTTGTATAAAACCGTTTTTAAATGCCCTTGTATAAAACCGATGGTTAACGCAGTTTCGAAAATGGCGTCTGACAGTGATGTGCGTCGTAAACAGAGAGCTGTTATCGAAGTCTTAACCGCAGAGAAGGAAACAGTTCGAAATATCCACAAACATCTACAAAACGTTAACGAAGATGCTGTTGTTGATCGAAGCACAGTTGGACGCTGGTCTAAACGTGTGAGATCATCGGAAAGAGGGAGAACCAGCTTCGATGATGAGCCACGCTCGGCATCGGCTGTAACATCTCACACTGTACAACGTGCTAACAGCATTATTCGATCAAATCGGCGCGTCACATACAAGAAGCTATCAGTGGTCCTAGGAATAAGTGAAGGAAGTGTGAATACGATAATTCAGCAACTGGGATACTCAAAAGTGTGTTCACGGTTTGCTCCTCGCGAACTGACTGAAGATCATAAAGCCCAAAGAAAAGAAATTGTTTCTGAATCGTTTGTTCGATACGAGACAGAAGGGGATGACTTCCTTTCACAAACTGTGACTGGGGATGAGACTGTAGTGCCTTGCACCACAAGATTATTCTTTATTAGTGAAAACTGCCACAAATTGGCATGAGTGAATTATTTAAATCTAAATAAATAAATAAATACAAGTTAAATGTCTAGTGATCAAATTTAATTCTTAAGAATTCAGAGTGGTGTGACTAGACATGAATGGGCTTTTAAGGATTATTTTGGCTGGTTGGTAAAATTATTAAGTAAAAACAAACTTGTGTGCAACGACAACACAAAGGACGCCGCAAAAACATTGTATTATTCGAAAGCATCGCGCCAGCAAGCAAAGTTCCTTTTGTGGTATGTTTTGTATTTGTTTATATTCTTTACTATTTCATATCTGTATGCAATACCGCATACTGTAAATACTAACAAGCCTTATACTGTTTGCAATTAGTACTAAGATTTGTACTACAAATAGTAATGTAAGGTTCATATAATAAATTACCTTAGGCTAAGTTAGGTCTAGGCAAAAAAGCCAAATTGTAACTAGCCTAACTGAGGCCTACCATAGTCTTTGTTTTAGATTAACCTCAGCTTGATGTGCGTACCGCGTCCACCAGCCGCTGTCCGGCCCCCTGGCCGAGGGGCCGTGGCCCCTACTTTCTTCAGGGCCTACAATTTGTCTTCACGTAAGATCTAAAGACCACCTGCAGAAGCAATCCAACGAGGCCCAACCGGAATCACTTCGGGCCTGCGGTTTGCCGAGTCGGCCTTCAAGTTTCTCCACGTTCCTCGAGATATCTTCCGCACCACAGGCCTACGCCTGCAATATCACAAGGCCAGCCTGCACCTCGAGAAGTAACATCACCTCAGGCCTCCACGAAGCCTACATCCATCATCTCAAGAGGCTTAACGAACAACGACAACTAGAATCTGCGTAATAGGCTTGTCTTCAATCCGCCTTCAACAAAGGTTACGTCACCATAAGATAAGTACCCCCTTTCTCTAAGTACTCTTGTGAAGCCTACATTAGCCTACCGCCGAACGGTAGGCTATACTCCCAAAGTGTGTATTTACGCGTTCCAACTGACTCTCGTGAAAGAACGCAGTAGGCCTGTCATCCAATTCAAGTGTCATTTCAATACCTTATGCCGCGTATCATCCGTCATTATGTTCAAGTCATATTTGTGTGTTAAATATTCTCTTGACGTAATCATTTAACACACATGATGTTCTTATATAAATGATATTTGTGCAAGCATTTCAATCCATTATTATTAGGCCACATCAATTATTCTATGTGCATCCATGCAATCATTTAGCCTACTTAATCATGTCAAGTATTCCATTCAATGTACCAAACGCACGTGCATTCTTTATATCAGTTACTAGGCCCATTCAATGTTACATGTCGCATGCCATTTACATACCATCGATGAGTATTACCTTATTTATTACGTGTCAATTAAGCTATTAACATTTCATCTTATTAGCTAAGCCTATGCCATAAGCATAACGTAAAACTACCAATTAATTACTGTCAATTCTTTGTTATATCACAGTGAATAAAATAACGGATTTATTTTCATAATAAACTACAAAAGTAAGGTGTCTTTTATAACCTTAACATTAATTTGCTTGAGCGTAAATCAAGCTGGTGACCCTCGCTGCCATTTCGGTCACTTCCAATAGTATGGTGGATCTAATCAAATAACCATTCATTCCAATCGGTGATACTGTATAACAATATAAACTATTAACCCAGCCTATCATTATAAAGCAATCAGTCATTGCCTTAATCAATCGTTGCATTCAATTAAATCATTATCACCTTAAACGGTTAAAACTAGGTCCACTATAAGACTTAGGGATGAGACAGGAAAAAGTTCAAAATGGCTCCCTCTGCAGGAAAGGTTATGGCCACCACCTTTCGAACATGAAAGGGGTGATTCTGGTGGACATTATGAAGAAAGGCCAAACAATCAACTCAGAGGCATATATTGCTACCCTACAGAGACTCCAGAGACGTATAAAGCGAGTTCGACTGGAGAGAAAACTGGAAGATGTTCTTCTTTTGCACGATAACGCAAGACCACACAACAGTTTGCAAACAAGAGAGGCCATCACAAAACTGTGCTTAACTGTGTTACCCCACCCTCCATACAGCCCGGATCTGGCACCTTCAGACTTCCATTTGTTTGGACCAATGAAAGATGCTATTGGTGGAAGAAAGTTTCAGAGTGACGATGAGGTTGTTGAGGAGGTTAAGAGGTGGCTCCAGCAGAACCCAGCGGACTTTTACCAGCAAGGAATAAAGGCCCTTGTTTCGAGGTGGAGGAAAGCCATAGAAAAGGATGGAGACTATATGGAAAATAAGATAAAAACTTGTAACAAAGGTATGTAACTACGTCGTATTGGCTCTTGGGTCCAGGAAACTTGGCCACCCCTGAATTCTAGAGCGTGGAACTACAGTAACAAGTGCATCGTATTCTGACATGCTTCGGAATGAGTTAAAGCAAGCAATTCGCACAAAACGGAGAGGGAGATTGTCGGAAGGTGTTATTCTGTTACACGACAATGCGCGCCCTTATACCGCTGCACAGACTAGAAAATGCCTTCAAGAACTTAAATTTGAAGTTCTCGACCATCCAGCCTACAGTCCAGACCTGGCACCTTCGGATTTTTACGTGTTTGGACCACTAAAAGACGCTTTGAGAGATCAACGATTCCAAGGCGATGATGACCTGAAGGAGGCGGTGCATGACTGGCTACGCACACAGCCATAAACATTCTTTTGTGATGGCAATAGGAAGCTTGTAGAACGCTGGACTAAGTGTATTGAGAAACAGGGAGACTATGTTGAGAAGTGATGTGCTTATAATCTATCAGATGTGAAAATAAAATTGTGAAAATAAAAAGTGCGGATACTTATTGAATTACCTTCGTATATCAGGCATGGGGACGAGGCCTGGCTTCAGGCCGAGGACATACATTTTTCAAAGGCCTCGAGGTCGAGGTCAAGGCCTTTTTAGGGGAGGCCTCACGAGGCCTTAAGATTGTTAGGTTGAAGGTATTTGCACGCAGAGGTGTGATATTCGGATGCAAATAACGAATGCTGTATTTGCACCTCTGGGTGGAGATACTCACTTCGAAATCCTTTACGAATAAGCTCCTCCATGCTTTGGGAAGGCTCAACAATCTAACCTAGCCTAGACCTAAAGCTCTTCCAAAGGTAACCTACCGTAGCCTCACACTGGCCTGTATCTCTTCCTCTTTTGAAATCCATAGGGAAAAGCAAGATTCTACTCAAAATTAATAAACAAAGACAGCTCACTTCACTTACCTAATAAAAGGAAATTATTAAGCATTAAGCTCGTTCATCTTTCACGTGCGGCCACACCACAACACCGACACGCCGTGTGTTTACACTTGCCGGGTCACACAGTCAGACACAGTTGCCAAAACAAGATTTCCTGGGCACCATACATTAGCCCCCAATAACTTTTTATTTCTCATTTCATGCATTTCTTATTTCTCATTTTAATATACCCAGAATATTTCAAATATTAATACTATAAACACCCAGGAATGTCTGTCAGTCTGTCACGCTCGAAAAGAGAAGATTCTTGATATATATGGGCGATATTTGAATTTTAATGCATTAGAAAAAGGCGTAATGAATTCTACTTTTAATTATAATTTTAAAAAGTGTAAAAAATATTTGCTTTTGCGTTCAGCTTTGAGCCGAAATTTAATCTGCGGCTAAGTTCAAAAATTTACCAAATGAGTTCTTTTTATGCACTTTCATACTGGTGCTGCAACCTAAATGTGGGGGGGGGTTCAATTATTCAGACAATAAAACTATTGAAAAGAACCAGCAATGAAAAGCTTGAGCTTCACATCCAACCAATTGTATCAAGATTTGTGAAGCTTAAGATTTTTATGGCTGCATTCTTTTCTATAGTTTTATTGACTGAATAATTGACTCCCCGGTAACTGGGGGGGCCTGCGGCTCCCCAATTACTGAGGCCAAAGGCCCCAGCACCACGGGCGTAGCTAAATGGGCCCGTAGGGCCCACTTTAGCTAGTTTATGATAATATAGAAAGTTATGATGTGAAGATGATCTAGCAAAATATTTCAAGATTATACTAACTCGTATAATTTCTGAATGACTACAATTATTAGCAAATCTCGCGAGCATTGCAAACAGAGCTACATTTGGAGATGCCTTATTTATTTTAAGTTTTGCATTTTTATGTATCTTGACAATAAGAAATTGTGATCTTAAGGTCTACCAAAGATCACTAATGTAATTGTAGCTTGTACTGTATGTGAAAGATGTTTCTGATGTACGATAGGCCTATAGGTATGAAGTTTATATCATGCCATTACTATATAATTATACAGTATATACGATAAAATATAATAACGATAATATTAAGAATATATTTGTACCTGATATTTCAACATGTTATTATATATGTAATTTGATTGAAGAGTATATTTGCACCTGATATTATCCATTATCAGACATTTTTAAAGTTATATGTATAATACTTTATATTATTAAAGTAAATGAAAATAACCGAAGAAATTATTTGCAAACAATATAACAATTTACATCTCAGTTATAATACCGATATTAGCAAAATTATTATTTGCATCCGATCTTGTATATTCATTTCAAATCATATTATTTAGAAGTTTATATGTTACAATTTATGACGGCCAAAAAACAAAATTATCGATGCTAGTAGCTAGTTATCAATATACCAGGTGGTATTCCTCTCTAGTTTGGCACATTTTTTGTCATATAAATAGATACAGTACAATAGTTTATACACATAAATACCACAAACACATTATATGAGTAGAGAATATTCATTATTATTGATTAGCATCTTCATGTTGATGCCTTTATTTTTCATGGGTTTTTATGTTTTGTTTGTATGTTTCAGAGTTCCATCATTGTTTAGCGTTATGGATATTGGTCAATAAACGTAATAACAAAAAGTGGAATCTTATTTATGATGGAGGTTTATACAAAACAATAATGAATCTCAACAGGTCAACATGCCCGTAGTGAAATGTCCAATTGAGAGGTGTGCATATGAGACCCCCGCACACAGCGATGCCATTGTAGCAGCACTCCTCACAGCCCACTACACTGTCCATTCCGTGTCCGCTGCCGGCGTCACGGCCCAAGTGGAGAAGGTGAAGAGACCAACAATATCTTCAGCCGGTACGAAGGAGGAATGGTCCTACTTCACATCGCGATGGATGGACTATGTGGGTACCACCAAAATCACGGGTCGTGACAAAGTGGTGCAGCTACTGGAGTGCTGCGATGAACCCCTTCGCAAAGACCTCACACGATCAGTCGGTGGTAGTCTGACAGGGAGAAGTGAAAATGAGGTGCTCGCAACCATAAAGAAACTCGCAGTCAGAGAAGAGAGTACGTACCATGGTTGCTAGAGTGGCGCTGCACAACATGCGCCAAGACCGTGACGAAACCGTGTGTTCATTCAGCTCCCGACTCCGTGGCCAGGCAGGGGTATGCAAATACATCACCAAATGCTCGAGCTGCGATGCGGATGTGAACTACACGGAGGCCATCTTGCGCGACGTCCTGACCCGCGACTTTGAGGACCCCGAGATTCAACTGGACCTACTCGGCAACACGAACCAGAACATGACATTAGAGCAGGTCTTCCAGTTCGTCGAGGCCAAAGAATCCGGCAAGCGCTCAGCATCACGTCTCCTCGACTCTCAGGGCGTCGAGGCTGCTAACAGCGCCTACAGACGGAACAAGAAGGACGCTCTGAAGGAGATGACAGTCGGCAACCATGAGGTGTGCTCATATTGCGGCAGGAAAGGGCACGGCAAAAGTGCCCCAGGCAGGGTCCGAAAGAAAGACTGCCCAGCCTATGGCCACACATGCAGCCACTGCAATCGTGAGAACCACTTTGAAGCAGTGTGTAGGAGCAAGCACAAACCATCAAGAGTCGAGATAGTAGCGAATTCACATGCAATATGCGAAGAAGGTGCTGTATTCGAGGCCCTCTGCTCGATTGCCACAACTGGCCGACGCCGCATCAGGAGAGTCATCGCCCTTGACCATCATCTTTATCATCGCCTTTCCGACACATGGATTAAGCAAGCCTCCAAACCTCAGCCATTCATAAACCTCACAGTGACAGCCGTCGATGAAGATTACGCTGCATTCGGATTCGAGCTAAAGGCCGCGCCCAAGATTGCTACACTCGGTGCGATGGCTGACACCGGCTGCCAGAGCTGTCTGGCAGGCATCAAAGTCATCCACCGCATAGGCCTCAAACAAGCCGACCTTATCCCCGTCACGATGAGAATGCACGCCGCCAACAACGGATGCATCAAAATACTCGGCGCCGTCATCCTGCGACTCTCTGGAAAGGACAAAACCGGTAAAGTGGTAACAACTCGTCAACTCACCTATGTCACGGACAACTCCGACAAGCTGTTCCTCAGCAAGGAGGCATGCATCGCGCTCGGCATGATCACCGACAACTTCCCGATGATCGGTGAGACGTCTTCGCATCGACTCGAGGCAACCTCGGCAGCCGACACCGCGAGCGATGAGGTGCCGGCGAGAGATAGTGCTATCAGCAGCGAGAGCGGTCAGACCAGCCCATGCGACTGCCCGATACGTCAAACACGCCCCGGCCGCCATCACAACTACCGTTCCTGGCGACTGAGAAGAACCGCGACAGACTGCGGCAGTACTTGGTCGAATACTACAAGTCAAGCACATTTAACACGTGTGCGCATCAGCCGTTGCCAATGATGGAGGGCCCTCCATTGAAACTTATGGTGGACCCTCTAGCTGACCCGGTGGCATATCACACCCGGTACCCGTCCCTCTTCACTGGCAAGATGACGTCAAGCGTGGACTCGACCAAGACGTGAAATTGGGCGTAATCGAGCCAGTGCCGGTCGGCGAACCGGTGACATGGTGTCACCGGATGGTGGTGTGCGCCAAGAAGAACGGGAAGCCACGCCGCACGGTCGACTTCCAGCCCCTGAACATACATGCCACCCGCGAGACACACCATACTCAGTCACCGTTCCACCAGGCACGGTCGGTGCCCCATGGCAAGAAGAAGACCGTGTTCGATGCCTGGAACGGATACCACAGCGTGCCCCTCCGCGAGGAAGACCGTCACCTGACTACCTTCATCACTTGGGGCAGGTACCGGTACCGCACGGCGCCCCAGGGCTATATCGCCTCTGGTGATGGCTATTCGAGACGTTACGACGAAATAGTATCCGACGTTCCAAACAAAACCAAGTGTATCGACGATACGCTGCTCTGGTCGGACGACCTGAGACAAAGTTTCTTCCAAGCAGTCAACTGGCTTGACATCTGCGGTAGACACGGCATCACGCTGAACCCTGAGAAGTTTGTATTTGGACAAGACACTGTGGAGTTTGCTGGCTTCGAAATCACACTCGACAGAGACCCTGCGAGAAGTATCTGCAGGCCATCCGTGACTTTCCTACACCAAAGAACATAACCGACATTCGCTCATGGTTTGGGCTAATTAACCAGGTGGCGTATGCTTTCGCTATGGCAAAGAGAATGATACCTTTTCGCCAACTCTTGAAGCCCGGCACGCCCTTCCGATGGGATGATCAACTCAACAATCTGTTTGAAGAGTCGAAGGTGGTGATCATCAGTGAGATCGAGGAGGGTGTAAGTATATTTGACAAAACAAAGCCGACCTGTCTTGCGACCGATTGGTCGAAGTCAGGGATCGGATTCTGGCTATCCCAGAAGCACTGTGAATGTCCTGGTGCTGAACCCTTTTGCTGCCGCACTGGTTGGATGGTCACCCTCGTTGGCAGTCGCTTCACCCACCCCGCCGAGTCACGCTACGCGCCGATCGAGGGGGAGGCTCTGGCAGTCGCTGACGCACTGGACAAGGCCAGGTACTTCGTCCTCGGCTGCGATGACCTCATCATCGCGGTTGACCACAAACCGCTGCTGAAGGTGTTTGGCGACAGGTCGCTGGAAGACTTACCGAATGCTCGACTGAGAAATCTGAAGGAGAAGACTCTCCGCTACAGATTTCGCATGATCCATGTACCTGGTGCGAGGCATCGCGCTGCTGACGCTACGTCCCGCCACCCCACCGGCGACCGCCAACCTGAAAAGATGCTCCTGGCAGACGACATCTCCGCTAGTAGCCAAGACGCTGTTGCTGATGATGATACCGTCGGCAGCTGCTCTGCGCCACTCATTCTTAGCTGGCATACGCACAGAGGGAACGGCTGCGTACAACGACGAAGCCCTCGACGACGAGGTTATGGCCTCCGCGATCTCAGCTCTGAACACGCTGCAGTCCGTTACCTGGGACCGGGTAAGATTGGCGACGAGCAGCGACCAACACATGACAGAGCTCGTCTCGATAATCGAGTCAGGCATGCCTGACTTCCGTCACGAGCTCCCACCCCACTCAGAGAATATTACCAATTCCGAGAGGACCTGTACACGGTGGACGGCGTCGTCGTATTCAAAAACCGTGTTGTGATCCCTCCCTCTCTCCGGCAGGATGTACTGAACGCGCTCCACGCAGCCCACCAGGGCGTATCGTCGATGGTCGCGAGGGCTGAGGTGTCCGTGTTCTGGCCCGGCATCACCCCTGCTATCACTACCCTCAGGAACAGTTGCAACCATTGCAACCGTATGGCACCTTCGCAGCCCAGTGCTCCTCCAATTCCTCCGGTGTCCCCCGTCTACCCTTTCCAGTGCATCTGTGCCGATTATTTCCACTATAAAGGTACCAACTACCTGGTGATCGTCGACAGGTACTCAAACTGGCCGATTGTGGAGAGGACCACGGATGGCGCCAGAGGCCTCATCAACAGCCTGCGTAGGGTGTTCGTGACTTATGGCATCTGCGACGAACTGTCATCTGACGGCGGCCCTGAGTTCACATCCACGGCTACTCGTCACTTCCTGGGGAACTGGGGCGTACACCACCGTCTGGCTTCGGTAGCTTTTCCACATTCAAACTGCAGAGCCGAAGTTGGCGTGAAAACAGCGAAACGACTGATCACAGACAACACAGGACCGAACGGTGAGCTCGATACAGACGCTTTTCAGCGAGCCATGCTACAATACCGCAACACGCCTGACAAAGATACCAAGCTGTCTCCCGCTGTGTGTGTGTTCGGCCGTCCGATCAAAGATTTCATCCCGATC
This sequence comes from Bathynomus jamesi, assembly GCA_023014485.1. NCBI lineage: Eukaryota > Metazoa > Arthropoda > Malacostraca > Isopoda > Cirolanidae > Bathynomus > Bathynomus jamesi. The sequence continues at coordinate 139,489 of JAJOZX010005555.1, read as the reverse complement.
GTGCCCGGCAGGTACAAGCCACACGATACCTGGCTCGGGACGTTGGCGGCGAGGGAGGATGCCTTGCGGAACAGGCACATGAGAGCCACTGAATACTGGTCCGAGCACACCAGACGGTTACCCCCACTCGTGGTCGGAGACAGGGTCAGAATCCAGAACCAGATCGGCCCCAACCCCAGGAAATGGGACAAGACTGGCCTGGTAATAGAAGTGCGACAGTTCGATCAATACGTGGTGAAGGTTGACGGTTCAGGCAGAGTGACTCTGCGAAACAGAAAATTTCTGAGGAAATACGTGCCCGTCCAACCGCACAGACGCCGCCTCACCATCGGGGACGACTCCCACCTTCACCTCTCCAGCCCTGCGCCCGGATCGGGGCAGTGCGCGACCTCACCCCCAAAACCACGCATGGAGGACTCCCGCCTTCACCTCTCCAGCCCTGCGCCCGAATTGGAGCAGTGCTCAACCTCACCCCCGAAACCACGTTTCCCGTCCGCAGTCGAGCGATCATCCCCTACCACCCACCAACCGACTGGCAACATAACCTCACCGACCAGCCCCACATCACTTCCACTGCACACCCCACCACGAGGCCCGCCCTCCAGACCAGCTGCGCACCCTCAGCAGTGCCCACCAACACCGTCCCTGACACCTATTGAGCGCTTCCAGCAACGAGATTCCTCGCAACCTGCTGCTCCAGGTGCTGCGTCCAGGTGTCCCGCTTCTCCAACCGATGCTCCTGCCGTCAGACGCTCCAGACGCGATAGGAAGACACCTTCATGGCAGAGCGATTACGATATGACGAACACGCTACATACTACATGAGCAGCCCCCTCTCGCCATCGACACCCATATCCTGTACCACACTACTACATATATAACAGTCTTTGTTCCCCTTTTTTTCACTATACTATATCAAAGACTCGGGGGGAGATAGAGAATATTCATTATTATTGATTAGTGTCTTCATGTTGATGCCTTTATTTTTCACGTATGTGTTCATGTTTTGTTTGTATGTTTCAGAGTTCCATCATTGTTTAGTTTTATGGATATTGGTCAATAAATGTAACAACAAAAAGTGGAATCTTATTTAATGAGCTCAGTTCAACTGATGACCAACTGATAGATTGCTTTCCCACACTAGTTTTGCTACATTAAGTCATTTGGTCTACTGCTGACTGACTGAATAATATTTATATACCGCGACATATATAATATTTATGTACGTAACGTCACAGTGACCTGTCACTAATTCGTTGGTCACCTAGTTGAATAGTATTTATCAAAGACTGCCGCCTGACTAGTCACCTGTCTGAATAATATTCATCAAAGTATGCTGCCACATACGGTCACCTGTCACGTCATAGTCTTCACCTGAAGAATATCCACCCCGAGTGCGCCCACCTGAAGAATTTCCACCCCAACGCTACTGGGGATTGAAAATTACAGAACAAAACAAATCAGGATTCACTAAGGCCTCACAAAAGTCACGAGGCCTTTCCACTTTTCAGCTGGCCTCGAGACTGAGGCGAGGCCAAGGCCACTTTTGAGGTCCGAGGTCGAGGCTAGGCCTCAGCCCCATGTCTGATATATATATATATATATATATATATATATATATATTTACCAATTTATGGTTACCAGTTTAATGCGTGCGTAAATCGGTACTATAATGAATGATGCAATTATGGTTAATTGATAGTTAATGACTGATTGTTAACGATAAATGCTTTGGCCGAGGTCACCAGATCGTTTGCAGATCACATTATGTTATTAAGTTATTGATTGGGTTGATTGATAGAATGAGTTTTCTTCCTTTATTATACAAAATAAATGATTTATGAATGAGACAGAATACGTTGATTGATTACAGTTGAAATAATGCTTTCAATATAACAATGGTTTGATATTTAATAACGCGCGAGGTAATGATTAGTCTTTATATAAAATTAGTTGAATGACACCAGGCCTAAGGGGCCTGCACAAATGGTGTTCACACGCTGATTTGCGTGATATTGCGTGCCACTGAATGTTTTCGGAGGGAGAGCTCAAGCCGCGTCCTGAAGTCCTTGTAACGAAGTCGATGTGTGCTGTCTTGAAAATACTCCCGCTCTGTGACGTCATCTTAGTCGTGCTTGTGAGACGTCATCTTAGTCGTGTTTGTTGTTGATGGAATATCGCTAATTGTGTTGATGGAATATTGCTGAGGTGTTTGCAAACGTCTCTGCCACTTCAGTAGTCACTATATATATATATATGTATATATATATATGGGCTACGTAGTGGCCGATGTCGTAACACCGCTTCTCGGAGATCAGCGAAGTTAAGCGACATTGGGTCTGGGTAGTAGTTGGATGGGAGACCGTCCTCTGCGCCCAGATTATGTAGCGACCCGTGGTTCGGATCCCACGTAAAGCTGTAGGTCCCATCCGTCATATGACCTCAGATGTTGCGAAGGAGGTTAAACAACCCAATTAAAAAAAATATATATATATATATATCACAACGTTGTGAAGACGTAACTGAGTCCACACAAATTTACGTTGTATCTACGTAACAGTGCTAAAATGCAACCTTGTGACAACGTTGTAGTACGTAAAATTGTTAGCTGGGAATGGCTCTTCCTCTTCTAGATTTTCTAACACCATCACCACTACCACTACTTCCGAAACACATTCAAAATTGGAATAATAATTCTCCCAATACGTATGTGTAATTTGTGCAAGTATTAAGAAATAGCATCACTGTACAGTACATACTGTATATGTAAATCACAAATTCAGTAGCTAAGTTGCTTTCAGTTAGTGAGCAGCTGTGCGAGGAAAAAAGGTGTATACTCTGTAGAACAACAGGACATAAATAAAGCAAGCAAAAGGGCGAAATTAATATCTCATTACACCTTTTATAGTGGTGGGATAGTAAAAATTGTGTTGATTCAATTCACAGTTCTTTTATTTGATTGCTAATAATGTTGGAATAATGCTACTTCTTGACAACATCCTAATGAAAATAATAAACACAGTCAAATATGCATTAATTATTTATTTATTTATTTACAATAAAATTACTTATAAAATAAAATAAGTGTGACTACATGTATGCGGCAGCATCAGGAACTCGATGCTGACCAAGCTAAATATAACCCGTTCCAGCTGATAATGCAGGCAGACTTCCAAGCACCACCACGTCGTTGTTAGTGGCCCAAATTTAATTTTTCATTGCTTTTCTTCATTGTTGTATTATTTACCTTGTAAACTATAAGAACAAAAATGGTTTTTATTCACTTTAAAAATAGCGAGTAGCAGTTGGAATGCCTCTAAAATGTAGCGCCCCTACTGCTTTCGCTACTTTTCCTCAAAAGCAGCGGCGCTACCTCTACCGCTGCTAAAAAAAGTAGCACCGCTACTCTCGACATTGATGGCAAATCACTCCAAAAATCTACTGCTCTATGACGAAAAATGTATTTTCATAGATCCAATCTACAAGTCCGTTTTCTAATTTTCTTGTTATGCCCTCAAATTTTTCCATCATACTCTAATAAGAAAAAGTTACAGCTGTATTGTCCAAACCTGAAAAACATTTTGAACATCTGTATTATCTTCCCTCAAAACTAAACATGCCCAATTCCTTTAATTAATCTTTTCCTATATTCCAGTCTTCTTAGATTAGGGATCTTGGTTGCCTTACGTTGCACAGCTTCGAGCATATCTATATCATGCCTATGGTGAGAGGACCAGGCTTGAATGCAGTATTCTAAGCGAGGCATCTTAGGTAAGATCTACCAGTTAGAGTTTGTTCGTCAAAAAAATATGACGTCCATAGATGTGAGAACGTGACGAAGAACATCAGACACTTAATTTTGGGGAATCCTTCTCATGTTCATAGATTTCATATGGGTTGTGTTCACCTCAAATCCCACAGTTTACTTTGCCCGAAATATGGAGTGTAGCCTGGTCATTACAAATTTCATTTTGGTTTCATACGCTTCCTCTAAAAATTGCTGGAGCACCTAAGCTTTGTAAGCTTTAAATTGCAATTCTTTATAAAGGATTCTATGAATAGAGGAGTGCGGTATGTTCAATTCTGCCTCTCCTCTTTGCGAACTGCATTCATTCTTTCAAGAGATTTGTTCGTCGTCTGGGAGATTTCCTTTTCAATTCAATTCCAGTTCTCTCAAACTGATCAACCCATATCTGTATGCTGTCTTTCAGGTGGTGGCTTGTTCACTTCACGTCGAAAGCGTCTTTGAGCAGCAACAATTAAACCACTTTCATGCACAAATGTTGAAATGTAACAATTTTTGTCTTCTCCCTAGGAATTGTCATCTTATTCACTTTCAACAACGAGGTAATGAAGAGAGAGATGAAATTTAGAATGTACTATAGAGTAGCAATAGCCTATTAGGCTTTACTAAAAAATGACACCACCTATGGCATGTAGCCTACATTCTAACGGCCTAAAGTTGCGATATTTTTTAGAACAGTACAGTACAATTCTTCTTCCGCAGCTTATTATCCCATCTTTACATGGGGTCGCTGTTTTTGGTTCGTCTTCTCCACTCTCCTCTGTCGTATACCACGTCCTCCTCTAAGTCCTTCTCCCTAATGTCCGCCACCACACAGTCCCTCCATCTCGTCTTCGGTCTTCCTCTTCTTCTCCGTCCTGGCAACTCCATCTCCAGCACTCTGCGCTCCACATACTCCTCCTCTCTTCTCCTGACGTGTCCATACCACCTCAGCCTGGCCTCCTGCACCTTCTTAGATGCTTCCGCCACCTTCACTGTTCCGCTTATATGCTCATTTCTGACCTTATCCCTCCTCGTCACTCCACACATCCATCTCAACATCTTCATTTCAGCCACATCGATTTTTCTTTCATTGCTCTTCTTCATTGGCACAGTCTCCATTCCATACAACATTGCCGGCCTCACCGCTGTTTTGAATACCTTTCCCTTCAGTTTCACTGGGACCCTCTTATCACAGAGCACCCCTGATACGTCTCTCCAGTTCTTCCACCCCGACTGTATTCTACAGTTTATCTCTCTCTCTGCTCCCCCCTCTGCATCCACTGTTGACCCCAAGTATTTAAAATACTCCACCGTCTTAACACGCTCTCCACTCAATGTCACTTCCCCTCCTCGGTCCTGCCGCACATCACATCTCATATATTCGGTCTTCTTTCGGCTAATTCTCATTCCCCTACTTTCCAACGTCTCTCTCCAATTTTCCAACTGCTGCTCCACCTCCTCTTTCGTCTCGACTCTACTGAACGGACGCATTTCCTGAGCTCTCTGATATTGCATCTACTTTTGTATATTGCTGAGAATTTTGCTTTTGGATAGCTTTGAATTTTATATACTTGCGTTTAAATTCACGTTGTTATAGTTAAGTAATCGAATATTAGTGGTTTTTAGCGATTTAGAAGTTTCCATAGCGTGCCGGCTTAATTTAACTTATACCTGTGACGGTTTAAACTAATTTTTAACTCCGCGATGTCGTCGCAGAAAGCGTCGTGTGTTAGGTGTAGGGTTAACCGGTGGTATTCGGAATTTAGGGATTATAACGGCGGTCCTATGGCGATTACCGATAGATCAGTTTGTTTCTTTTGCGAGTTCATAGAGGAATTAGTTGATATAAAACGCAGTGTACGTGAGGTAGCGGAAAGACTTGCAACGCTTGATGAGGGCAGGGATAGGGCTACGGTTGACGGAAGCCGAACCAATACTAACGTTGAAGACGTTAGTAATTTGAAGGGTGAGGTGCGTAACCTAGTTTCTAGTTTAGGTAGCTTGTCGGGAAGGTTAGATAGAGTTGAGGAAGAGGTTAAGGTTAGTCCGAGAGTAGTAGATAGCGAGGGATTTAGAGAGGTTAAGGGTGGAGCTAGGCCGCGTACATTAGGTGATAGGAATTCCCCCCCTATCGAGGTTTCGAACCCTTTCGCCCATTTGGAAAGGGACGTGAATGAGGGGGAAACTATTTTAATTGGGGACTCTAGTGCGCCACATGGACAAAGAGTTCGTTGAACGGCATCCAACCAAGAGGAGGAGGGTCTGTCGCCCAGGGTCCAGGGTTGACAGAGTTAGAGACGAAGTGGATAGGATTGACGTTGCCTCCCGTCACTCAATGTTGGTGACGATGGTAGGAGGCAACGACTCGTATAGGCCCGATACGAGAGTGCCTGACCTTTTGGAGAGATATAGGGGGTTAATTAGGTCTTTGAAGGCGAGGTCAGATAGGTCTTTAGTTCTAGGTATTACCCCTAGGCACGGGTTGGGTCTTAGAATTACGTCAAAAACAATATTTTTGAATAACAAATTAGAAGAGATTTGTGCTGAGGAAAATGTACCCTTCGTAAAGCTGTGGTTCGAATTCAGTGATCCTAGCCTTTTTATAAAAGATGGGGGTGCATTTTAATGAAATAGGTAATGCTAGGCTAGGTAGGTTAATAGACGAAAACGTGCAAAAGCTGTATAGGTCGAAGCCTTCTTTAAACGTTGTGGGTCCGGGGAACGCGGGCCCGACGTGATAAATAGTTTAAAACGCGGGCCCGTGTTAAACAATAACTTAAACGTCTTTTATTGTAACGCGCGTAGTATTAGAAATAAATTAAATGAATTTAAGGCGATAATTTATTCCGGCAACTATGATATAGTTGCTGTCACTGAAACTTGGTTAAATACCGTGACTCGGGACTTGTTGGGGGAACTTGATATACCGGGTTTTAAACTCTCTACTAATGATAAGTTACATAGATTTGGTGGAGGCGTTTTGCTGTATATTCGTAATTCCCTTAGGGCTATCGAGGTTAAGTTAGATTTTCCGGCAGCATTAATGCGATATGTGTTGAAGTTAGGGCACGTAGTATTAGTTTTAATTTTGTTGTTGTTTATAGACCTCCCGTTCAACCCTCGATACAGATGCTAGATTTTACTCACTGCTTGGTAATTTTATTGACAATCGGAATAGTATAATTGTCGGAGACTTTAACTGCCCTAATGTTAATTACGAGAATTTTACTGGTAATGAGGAGGGTTTGAGATTGATTGAGTTTATGGACGATAACCTTTTACGACAGATAGTTACCGAACCAACGCGCGGTGATAATATTTTAGATTTGGTGATGACGAACGGCGAGAATATAGTCGAAGGTTTAGAAGTAGGCGAGAGTTTAGGATGTAGTGATCATCAAATTCTTAGGTTTAAGTTATTGATAGAAAACACTAAGGATAGTAACGTAATAGAAGTCCCTGATTTTCGTAGGGCTAATTTTGATAGTTTTGCGGATAGGATGAGAGTAATGGACTGGGATAACTTATTTGGGTAATGACACAAATTTGCGTTGGGTGGCGTTTAAAGAAAGTTTTAGGAATATTGAAAGGGAGTTTATTCCTCGTAGGCCCAAGCGCGTTAGAAATCGTGGTAGGCCGAAGTGGTGGACTAGGGAAATAGGCGAGTTCATAAACGAGCGTAATAGAGCGTATAAACTTATTAAGCGCAATGGCACGGCAGCTAACTTTAATAGATATATCGAGCTTAGACGTCAGGTTAAAAGATTAGTTAGGAATGCTAAGCGTAATTTAGAGATACTTATAGCTGCGGATAGTAAACGTAATCCAAAAAAGTTTTTTGAATACGTAAATAATCGTAAGCCGGTAAAAGATAACATAGGCCCTCTAGTGGATGTTAATGGCGCTTTGGCTTCTGACCCTCAGGCGATGGCGGGTATTTTCAATAACTTTTTTGCGACAGTTTTTACCGTAGAAGACGTAAATAATGTCCCCGACGTGGACGATATCGTTCCATTTAGTAGCGAGACTATTTTGGATGAAATAACTGTTTACAAGGATGAGATTGCGCATTATATCGATAGGCTAAAAGTTAGCAAGGCTCCAGGCCCTGACGCTTTTTATCCCAGACATTTGAAAGATTTGAAAGACGTTATCGTAGGCCCCTTAACGAAGATTTTTAATCAGTCACTCGAAACGGCGATTATTCCTGAAGACTTCGAATTAGCTAACGTCACGCCTATTTTTAAAAAAGGCGACCGCGCAGTAGCTAGCAATTATAGGCCCATTAGCTTAACGTCAATTGTCGGTAAACTTTTGGAATCCGTAGTTAGGGATCGTGTCATCGATCACTTAGAAAGTAGAGATTTGATTAATAGTAGTCAGCATGGGTTTCGACGCCATAGGTCTTGTTTAACTAATTTGTTAGAATTTTATAACGAAATAGTGCGCGAATACGATAGGCATAGAGCAGCTGACGTTATTTATTTAGATTTTAAAAAGGCGTTCGATACAGTTCCGCATAGGAGACTAATTGCGAAGGTCAAAGCGCACGGTATACGCGGTCAGGTAGCTAACTGGTTAGAAGAATGGCTTCGTGCTAGGAGACAGAGGGTCGTAGTTAATGGTAGTGAATCGGGGTGGTTAGATGTAGGTGGCGGTGTCCCACAGGGTTTAGTGTTAGGCCCATTGCTATTCGTAATTTACATTAACGACATAGATGTAGGATTGACTAGTAACGTGTCAAAATTCGCGGACGATACTAAAATAGGCGGTAAGGTTGTTAACGAGGACGATAGTAGTAGGATCCAAGACGATGTAAATAGGATTATGGAGTGGACAGATAAGTGGCAGATGCAATTTAACGTAGACAAATGTAAAGTTTTGCATATAGGTTCTCGCAACAATAATTACACGTACACGATGGATGATAGGGAGTTAGCGAGCGTTGACGAGGAAGTAGATTTAGGCGTACGCGTATCTAAGGATTTAAAGGTTAGGAACCAGTGCCTGGAGTCTTGCGCAAAAGCTAATAGGATGTTAGGCTTCATAGCGCGTAATTTCGAATTTAAATCGAAGGATATTATATTGCCCCTTTACAAGTCCCTAGTCAGGCCTCATTTAGAATATGCCGTTCAGTTTTGGTGCCCGTACTTGCGTGAGGATATTGATAGGTTAGAAAGGGTTCAGCGTCGTGCCACGAAACTTATTCCGTCATTGCGCAATAAGTCTTATGAAGATAGGATTAAAGAGTTAGATCTGTATTCACTCGAAACTAGGAGATTAAGGGGGGAGCTTATTGAAGTTTTCAAAATCGTTAATAACATCGATAACGTAAATTTTGACATTCTTCACTTTCGATAATAGTAATACTCGCAATAATGGATTTAAGTTGCGTGGCAGACGTTTCATTACTAATATCGCTAAAAACTTCTTTACGTTTAAAGTAATCGATAAATGGAATAATCTTCCCGCGTCAGTCGTTCATTCTACCAGCGTTAATATGTTTAAGAACCGTCTTGACAGACATTTTAAAAGTATTAACGTTGTTTAAAATAAAAAAAAAGTTAGCAACAGGAGCTCTGGTGGTGGTGCTCGAGGATGAGTCTGTTGACGATGAATGCCAGCTTGTGACATGCCAGCGTGTGATGCCAGCAATAAAATTATTAAAAAAAAAAAAAAAAAAATTAGACTAACACGAACGTAGATGTAGCTCGTAGTGTAAACTAACCCACTTTTTGTTTTACTTTACCTTCTTTTTTTTTTTTTTTTTTTCCTTACCTCCTTACTTTGCATATCTGTAACTCTCTTTCCTTGCATGTTTGTAGTTTGCATGGTATGACAGTGAGTTAAGACTGTGTTTGCATGGTTTGTAAGCGTTCTTATTTTACTTCTTTTCATCTTTCACCCCTCTCCTATTCTCTCCGACTATTTTCTGACTTGTCGGCAGTGGCCGGCGGATGGTGATGGTGAATCTTTTTTCTCTTTTTCTGAATGAATGTTAACCCACGAGTGATAGGTGTTCCTCCTTACTTAACCCCTTATTCTCTTTTCTTCTCTTAACCCCCTACTCTTTCCTTTCTCTCGGGCTAACCTTAGAGTGGATCTTAGGGTCTTTGTTAGCCTTAGCTTCTGTAGATCTGTAGATCATGCCCCACGGCGCCTCCCCTCTAATCCTGTCCGTCAACACATCGAATACCACATTGAAAAGGAAGGGGCTCAAAGCTGATCCTTGGTGCGGACCAACTTCCACCCCAAAGCTCTCTGACACACCCACGCTACTCCTCACCTTAGTTGTTACTCCCCTGTACATCCCCTTGATCAGTTTAACATACTTCTCCGGTACCATACAGTACCGGTACCGGTACAGTACAATAGTCGCGCGTATTAGCTTCATTTTAGAATTTTTGTACTTAATCACACATTTCTATGAAAATCTCTAATTAAAAATTGTTTACATATTAAATATAAACAAATGTTAAGAAAATTTAAAAACTTTAATCACATGCTTTTTTTTTTTTTTTTTTAATTTTTTCAACGACTAAATATGAAACGACAAATGATATTTGCTTTTGAAATTTGGTATACTGTATTCATTTTGGGACACCCTGTATATTATTATTGTCGTTAAAAAGTGCGTAGTTCAAATTAAAATTATTTGGCCATTAAATAGATATATTTATGAAGAAAAACTTCAGTTATTTGATGACTGTTTTGTAGATTTGGTTTATAGCTTACCCTTTTGCAGGTCGTAATCCATAATATCATAATTAGGGAACTAATTGAAAGGGAATGTGTGAATTTTGTGTTAAAGAAGAATATCCTGATAGAGTGAGTTGAAGATTTTAGATGGTTTAGCTTTTGGTTAATATGAGAAGTTTAGCAAAAGTGACCCCTCAGATTCTAAAATGGCAGGGAAGTCACTCCAATTCTGTAGAAAACAGAAGTCCATAAAGTACTCGATATAATCGGAGTCTGTCCTATTAATTGAAAAAGTGATGCTACCAACTCTGAAACTACATTACCGTATATCTTTATAGGTAATGCATCAGATTTGGATTTGGTAAATTTTTTGACAAACTTCTAAATTTGGGCCTTTGCTTTTTGCCTTGGTTGCACAAGAGGGTATCTGGAAGCTTGACTGGTAAAATTCCAGAATCCAGATGTAGTTCAGAGTCGAGGCCATAGTTGGGATGCCCATCCAAATGAAATTTCTTTTGTCTTATTCAGCAGCTCCTGTACTCAAGAATTGTTACCATTGATTTCAATATTTTCTCTGGTAATTATATAGAAAACGGCGCAACCCGAAGTATGATGTAAAAAACATTTTATTAGGTCAATTTCGATGTGCTGAAGCCAAATCTGTTAACCATTTGGTGTGCAAATGCTTCAAATTAGAGTAAATGTTATTTATATTTTACTCTTATTTTGAAGTATTTGCCTAAAAAATGGCTAACAAGCACATGAAAACTAACCTAACCTAACCTAACCTAACCTAAGAGTAAAATAACCACACGTTGGGCACGACAACTCAGAAAGCAAAACACCATGTTTTTGGAAAAATAGAATTGCTTCTTCATCATTTTCGTAAAACTTTACAATAGCTTCAATGTATCTAACAGAACACCCTTTAATGTTGGTATAGCAATGGAGTGTGAGGGGTGTTCTGTTAGATACATTGAAGCTATTGTAAAGTTTTATGAAAATGATGAAGAAGCAATTCTATTTTTCCAAAAACATGGTGTTTTGTTTTCTGAGTTGTCGTGCCCAACGTGTGGTTATTTTACTCTTAGGTTAGGTTAGGTTAGTTTTCATGTGCTTGTTAGCCATTTTTTAGGCAAATGCTTCAAAATAAGAGTAAAATATAAATAATATTTACTCTAATTTGAAGCATTTGCACACCAAATGGTTAACAGATTTGGCTTCAGCACATCGAAATTGACCTAATAAAATGTTTTTTATATCATACTTCGGGTTGCGCCATTTTCTATATAATTACCGGAAAGGTAAACTTTTATAACCATAGAACTTTATAACTTATGATTTGATATTATAATATATAATATCATTTAATAAGTAAACACTTCTATTTTTTTGTATTTTTTCTTTTGAAATATGAACTATTCTAAATCCTCTCTGCAGTGACTAGGTTGTTGCACCAAAAGGTCTGCCTTTCTACAATTTTGACACTCCCCTCCCCCTGGGAAATCCTGGCTACAGGACTGTTATTATTATATAATATTTTTATATTTCAGTGAAATAAGTCCATACACTACCGTACTGTACATACTTAAATTATTTAGAGGCACACCAACACTCCAATAATTTGTAAATGAAGTAAAAAGAAATAGCTTCACTAGGGCCATTTCTAGCCATTAGGGAGCCCTAAGCAGTATACCCATTTGAGGCCCCACCCCTCCATCCACCAACTCACACCTTACTACATCACCTCAGCACACACATACAAAAAATAGCTGTGTTAATAAAAAACAATTATGAAATAATTTTAATGAAACATTTATGTCCAAAACAACAAATATGTACTTTCAGAAGACAAAAAAAAAAAAATACTCTTCATGAAATTCCTGAAAATTAACTTATACATTATTTAGAATAAATGAGACAGAACTATGTATAAAAAAATAATGCAATTATCAACTACCAAACAATTACTAACTCTATGATACAATCATGTAATAGCTGGGTCATTCTCTGTCAGATCAACCAGTGCCTAACACCCTCATCTCTCAGATTTTGCTGAAATTTGGTTTATAGGGAGTTTGTGGGCCCTGAATCCATTTCTGAAATTATAAGGTCAATCCGACCAACGGTTCAAGAGATATGACCTCGGGAAATTTGAGGTCACTTGCGAGGTCACTAACATTTGGCGACCCATAACTTGGGTAATAATGGTCACAATTATATAAAAGTATATATATTTAGAATCAGAAAACGACAAGGAAATCCAAATATGCAAGTTTTAGAACTCTAGGTTGAAAAATAAAAAAGTTACACTGTAACCAAAATTTGAGGTCACGATTTGACCTCTGGGGTATCAAATGAGAATTTTTTTTTTAAATGTAAAAAATGAAGGCATAGGCATTGGCTATTAGAATCAGCAAAAAAAAGTTTGTTTATGTTAGTATTTTTCATGTAACTAACATATAAGTGAACACCATATTCATAAGTTGTGCGTCAATTCTAACTATTTTTTCACACTTAAGCTCATAATTTGACCTATAGAAATTAAAATTACATTTTTTTATAGATATAAAAACAAAGGCAAAAAATGTAAAATTGTATTTCACTGCTAATCTATACTGGCAATAATAGTTATAATAGTGAAAGGGGAAGACCTACTTAGAGGATTCATGTGCTAGCCTAATACAATTTTTGCATGCTCGATGCTCTCATCAATTTCTTTTTGTGGAAAAATGTATTGAATTCTGCTGCCTCCTCTTAGGGTAGGACAACTCATTACAGTTAATATATGATGTCCTGGCACTGCACATGAATCCTTGTTTGATGGATAATAATATGCACTTGATCCTGATGACCCAGAGGGATGTAGAAAGTTCACAGTGAAATCATCAAACTCTTCACAATATTCCTCCACAATTCCATACCAAACTTGCATGTCATAAATGCAGCCAACATACTCTCCTGGTTTGACACATTTTAGGTTACCAAGCATTGCAGGTTCATTAGTAAAATGACTTTTCCTTATTCTTTTCTTTTCTCCAATGCCACTTGAAATGGGATACACCATCAGTTCTTCCTTGTTTAGGGGAACAAATCTATGATATTTCTGAGTTCCAGGAATAGCCCTACTATCCTTGAATCGATGTTCCAACCGTTCTTCTGCATCTTTCAAATCAGCTGTAGTTACAAAGAAAAAATTTATCTTCTTGCTCAAGTTTTCTTCACAAAACTGAAACATGTGTTCTGGTGTAAGAATTTGCCTCTCTGTAGTTCTCTGCAAACTGGCACGAGCAGTAGCTCTTTTCACTGTTCCTCCAATCCCATCACATGCATTTTTGCCATGGGATGTAGCAAAGAAGTGCCATTCACAAGACAGACCAAAATCCTCTTCATGGTAACAGAGATTTGTGAAGTTGTATCTGTTCTTATATTGGCCAGCACATCCATCTGAGAAATAGTGCACCTTCTTCAATTGTGGGCATCTGAATTTAACATATGTCATAAGCTTCAATATGAATGAGTAAACCATTATAGTGTTATGTTTTAGTGATGCAGATAAGAAACAGACACTAAAATGGCTAAGTTCCTGGTCTGCAGATGATCTATAATAGATGACAAAAGGGTGAACTGTACACTGTGAATTGTCCCAGTGAAACCCTTGGGCAGCATCCTGGACAATGAAAGAATAATTCTCAGAGAAATCACCTACTATAACTACCTCGCTCTGAGGTGGTAGTGTTTCTTTCAACTGCTTGAAGTACTGTGATTGTTGCTGAGCAACAAAGTGATGATGAACCATGCGGGATATTTTCATGCTTAGGGATGATAAGTATTCATGAAGTGGCTCCACCTTATCAACCATTGTACAACGGTCAACAGTCACCCATTGCTTGTAAGATATTTCATTTGGAGCTGATTTCACACTGTCAAGTAACTCAAGAAAATCCAGGACACCCTCTTCTCTTGGGCAATCATTGCAAAGTTGCATCATGCAAGTCTCTCTTTCTATACTGCAGACACTGTAATCCATAAGATCCTTGTATGAAAGACCTCTTTCTCCCAATGCAGCCAGCTGCAATTTTGGATTTTGATGGTATGTGCAGACACAGACAGAATGAGTCCCACCACTACCGGCAAGCACACAATATGATGGCCATAATTTTGCAAATGTGGAAAATCCTATTTTGGGATTCTTTTCATCATTTTTATATAGTTCAAACATCTCTCTTAAATTCCCGAGGACCAATCGTTTTTGCACCTTCATTGCACCTTCAGCACTGATAACTTTCACGCAATCCTTTTGGCCAGGACACATACACTAACCTCTTCTGACTCATAGAATCTTCTAACTATATCTTTGTGTTCTTCAGATATCACTTTTCCTTTGCTCATTAGTGGAATCTTCGGAAGGATTCCATGTTCTGATTTAAGTGAACGGCTTCTTTTCACCATGTATGTTTAGTTTGAAAGAAACTAGCTATTTTTTCAATTGTGTATGGTGAGAGTGTCAATATTTGTAGTTTGTGATGGTGACATTTGCTCTCCAGGAATGACTGTTTCAATTCATTCATTAATTTGTCTAGATGTTTTTCAGATTTAGTTTCAGGTTTTGAAGTGTCACTTACCTCCTCGGTAATTTGAACACCATAACTGAGTTCTAGCCTCTCCTTCAGGTGTTTCTGAGCAGATGATAGCTTACCACGAGCCTTGCGCTTTTTCTGGCTTAATGACAGCCCTTCTGAAAAGAACAGAAAAAAAGGTTTCACACACCTGAATATTAGTAATTAAATATTAATTATAGTACCTTAAATGCTATATAATTGGCTATATAGTAGATCAAACAGACCTTGTAGTAAAGTATAAGTTATTATATTAATTTATTACTTACTTTTTTTAACTGGTGTTTGGTCCAGAAATGCTAGAACTGGTTCAACTGAAGTTGAAGGATTTTCCTTTATCAAGCAATCACTGTCATTGTCCAGATCTTGAATTGAAGAGATGTTACTCAAGCCACTGATAGTAGATGATTCATTTGAATCCTGCTCAGACTCGTTGTTTTCAGTGGTACTAAGTATAGTGGGGTTTTTCATTATCAGTGTCCAGCAGTTCACACAACAATGAGTCTTTTTTCACTCTTCCAGCACATTTTTCAACAAGTACATCAGTCACTTTTCTAAGATTGATTGTTATGCATTTCTTGTGTTTTTGAATAGGGTCCTGGCAGTATTTCAAGTGCCGAACCATTGTATTTTGATCTGTAAAGATATAGGATTTACAATTAGGTAATATATATTTTTTAGAAAATATATAGCTATACACACTTAATATTTTAGGCCTTGATAGTCTCTGAGGCTCATTAAAACACCATACCCACCAGCCACCCACAGTGCTGGCTGGAACTGTACTAACCTGTAGACAAGGAATTTTGCAACTATCTGTGTTGATTCTGCACTTAGACAAGTAGCAACATGTTCAACAGGTTTGTTTAGGCTACATGCAATGTTCCCTCTAATTTTTTTTAGTCCATGTGCGCAAGAAATTTTCGTTGTGCATACATTTAGATTCATGGTGAAAAATTGTGCAAACTTTTCTGACGCTATTATCTTCAAAATGAAATATATATAAATATTAAATACTTAATAACATTATTTCCATAAGGTGATAGTTGATCATTATGGTACTATTAAATGCATATTAAAAAACTGTTTACAATATTATATATTCTTAAAAAAGAAAACATTTTATCCATTCTAAAAATATGAATAAAATAAAAAATAGTAAAATAAAATTCAACAAAATAAAGAAATAAAATAAAAATAACATTAATTGAAAATGACTATTTTAGTTATCATTTTCAAAACAATTTTTAGCATTTAGCAATTTAAAATAGACTATCAAGATTAATACATGATTTTATCCTTCACAAAATAGGAATAAAATAAAAAGTAATTTTATTTTTTATGAATTATGAGATAATTACTATTCGTTTTTATGCAAAAATAAGAAGAGAAGGTTTATATTCAATGCGTTAATGCATAAAAGAAAAAAATGCAAATACATAGGTAAAAAAAATCCGTATTGCTTAATTGCGCGGACGTCGGCGAAGTCGGGCGGAAGGGTTAATACTTAAAAGAGCGACTATAGAGTATGTTGATGCAAATGGTCAGACCTTGTGTGACGGTATATTTTTGAAATTACTTCATTTACTGTCGTGACTTATGATACGCTTGAGCCTGTGCATTTTATTTTGCTGTGTGCGCGGTTTTCACAACGCATGTGCGCACGCACACGTGCACACCTTAGAGGGAACATTGGCTACATGTGAGCTTAGTCTTCCCCTTTCACTATTATAACTATTATTGCCAGTGTAGATTAGCAGTGAAATACAATTTTTATTAAATTCTTGGAGCTTGAGGTCAAATTGATAGCTAAGATATAAAAATTCCTTGAAATGACAAGCAATTTATAAATATGGTGTTCACTTATAAGTTAGTTACATGAAAAGTACCAACATAAACAAACTTTTTATGATTGTTTCTATTAGTCAAGAACTCTGACTTTGTTTTTTATATCTATAAAAAATGTAATTTTAATTTCTATAGGTCAAATTATGAGCTTAAGTGTGAAAAAATAGGTAGAATTGACGCACAACTTATGAATATGGTGTTCACTTATATGTTAGTTACATGAAAAATACTAACATAAACAAACTTTTTTTTGCTGATTCTAATAGCCAATGCCTATGCCTTCATTTTTTACATTTAAAAAAAATAATTCTCATTTGATACCCCAGAGGTCAAATCGTGACCTCAAATTTTGGTTACAGTGTAACTTTTTTATTTTTCAACCTAGAGTTCTAAAACTTGCATATTTGGATTCCTTGTCGTTTTCTGATTCTAAATATATACTTTTATATAATTATGACAATTATTACCCAAGTTATGGCTCGCCAAATGTTAGTAACCTCGCAAGTGACCTCAAATTGCCCAAGGTCATATCTCTTGAACCGTTGGTCGGATTGACCTTATAATTTCAGAATGGATTCAGGGCTCACAAACTCCCTATAAACCAAATTTCAGCAAAATATGAGAGATGAGGGTGTTAATTTCAATTTTTTTTGGTTGATCTGACAGAGAATGACCCTGTGGTGAAGTTTAGGAGAACCCCAAATATGTCCCTCACATCATCTAATGTTTTGAATCTCTCATTTATTGACCCGATGCACAATCCACCACCACATTGAAAAATTTGACTTCCAGCCTCTTCAAGGCTTCTGTAAATGGTTCGTCAGGAGCTTCATAAGCAAAGTGCTTTTTTGTGGATCTGAGCATCTTCTCCTTCAGCACAGCCTCCACATTCATTTCCTCACATATGTCCCTAGCTACGACTTGTGTTGCAACAAAACCTGTGTTTCTGTAGCTGGTGAGTGAGTCTTTTGTTTTTGTGAGGAGGTTGACTGCCACATCAAACTGCATTGTAGGAGACTGCAGAAGTTTGCTCACATGGTTAACTGCATGAAGAATGTCATACCATACTACTGTGCAAATCTGAAAGCGATAAGACCCTACCTCCTCTGCAAGTGCTTGTGCTTCAGTCCTGGCTATGGCATCTGTGGCATTGTTTCTGACTTCCAAAAGGGCCTCTCTGATGTTGTGGCTCTGGTATCACACAGCCTCAATGCTCTTAAGCCAGCTCTCCCACCTGGTTTCACTCCAAGACTTGAGTGTTATGTTCACATGCTTCTTTAGGATTGTCCATCTCTGTGTAGCTGCTGCAAAAAGGTTGTACAATTTTTGTACATTGCCAAAGAAGCTGATGGCATCTGTGGAAGCTTTAGCTGCATCAGCCACTACAAGATTCAGTGTGTGAACCCCACATGGAACATAGAGTGCACGACAGTTCTCTAATAACCTTGCCTGAACACCTTTGTTCTTGCCCTTCATGTTTGCTCCATTGTCATACGACTCTTCTTCCGCAGCTTATTATCCCATCTTTACATGGGGTCGCTGTTTTTGGTTCATCTTCTCCACTCTCCTCTGTCGTATATCGCGTCCTCCTCCAAGTCCTTCTCCCTGATGTCTGCCACCACACAGTCCCTCCATCTTGTCTTCGGTCTTCCTCTTCTTCTCCATCCTGGCAACTCCATCTCCAGCACTCTGCGCCCCACATACTCCTCCTCTCTTCTCCTGACGTGTCCATACCACCTCAGCCTGGCCTCCTGCACCTTCTTAGATGCTTCCGCCACCTTCACTGTTCCGCTTATATGCTCATTTCTGACCCTATCCCTCCTCGTCACTCCACACATCCATCTCAACATCTTCATTTCAGCCACATCGATTTTTCTTTCATTGCTCTTCTTCATTGGCACAGTCTCCATTCCATACAACATTGCCGGCCTCACCGCTGTTTTGAATACCTTTCCCTTCAGTTTCACTGGGACCCTCTTATCACAGAGCACCCCTGATACGTCTGTCCAGTTCTTCCACCCCGACTGTATTCTACAGTTTATCTCTCTCTCTCTGCTCCCCCCTCTGCATCCACTGTTGACCCCAAGTATTTAAAATACTCCACCGTCTTAACACGCTCTCCACTCAATGTCACTTCCCCTCCTTGGTCCTGCTGCACATCACATCTCATATATTCGGTCTTCTTTCGGCTAATTCTCATTCCCCTACTTTCCAATGCCTCTCTCTCCAATTTTCCAACTGCTGCTCTACCTCCTCTTTCGTCTCCTCACTCAACACAACATCGTCTGCGTACATCATGCACCACGGCGCCTCCCCTCTAATCCTGTCCATCAACACATCGAATACCACATTGAAAAGGAAGGGGCTCAAAGCTGATCTTTGGTGCAGACCAACTTCCACCCCAAAGCTCTCTGACACACCCATGCTACTCCTCACCTTAGTTGTTACTCCCCTGTACATCCCCTTGATCAGTTTAACATACTTCTCCAGTACTGTACCATCTTTTCCCTTAAGCATCTCCAAACTTCCTGCCATGGTATCCTATCATATGCCTTCTCCAAGTCAATAAAAACCATGTGCAACGCCTTCTGCCCCTCTCTGTACCTCTCTGCCAACTGTTTCAATGTAAAAACTGCATCTGTCATTCCTCTTCCCGGCATAAATCCAAACTGTTCCACTGACACTTCCGCTTCGTCTCTCAACTTACTCTCCACTATTCGCTCCCATATCTTCATTGTATGTGATATTAGCTTGATCCCTCTATAATTCGTGTAATCTTGTACATCTCCCTTCTCTTTGAATATAGGCACTATGATGCTGGTCCACCACTCATCCGGAATCACCTCCTGGTCAAACAACTTCTGCATTAGGTCCCACACCAGATCCACCCCCTCATCTCCCAGTGCCTTCCATTCCTCAGCTGGTATCTCGTCTGGGCCAGTCGCTTTGTTATTTTTCATCCTATTCAGAACACGACTCACTTCCATCCTCCCCACTTGTTCTGTCATAGCTACATTTGGTAATCCATCCTCATAGAAAGATCTTGGGTTTTCTTTATTTAATAATTCCTCAAAATATTCCTTCCATCTATCCTTTATCTCTTCATCTCTTTGCAGCACCACCCCCTCCCTTCCCTTAATTTGCTTTACCTATATAAAGTCTTTTGTCGCTCTATTTCTGCTCTTAGCCAATCTGTATATCTTCTTTTGTCCTTCACGATCCTCTAAATCCTCATACATCTGCCGATATGCCTCCGCCTTTGCTCCTGCCATTGCTCTCTTTGCCTGTTTCTTTGCTTCTTTATATGCCACCTTACACTCTTCACTCCTCGATTCTTCCCATAACTTCTTAGTTTCTCTCTTACTTCGTAGTGCTCTTTGGATCTCATCACCCCACCACCATCCTTCCTTATCTTCCCACACTTTACCTGATGTTTCCCCCAATATGTCTCTACCTGCCATTCTCATGACATTCGCATTATGTACCCACCAATCCTGTACATTCTGTTCATCAATATGGATTTCACTCAACACACTCTAAATTCCCATTTCTTTCCCTCTCAGTTTGTACCACCTAATTCTCCTCTCTGTTGTTTCTCGGGTCTTTCTTCCTCTTTTCAACATCACATCCATGACTACCAACCGGTGTTGTGGCGTCACATGGTCTCCTGGAATAACTTTGCAGTCCCTCACCTCAGCCAATTGCGCTCTCCTATACAGTATGAAATCAATTTGTGATGTTCTGCCTCCACTCTTGTACGTAATAACATGCTCCTCCCTCTTTCTGAAAAATGTATTTCCAATCACTAGATCAAACGATACAGCCATATCCAACACACACTCACTGTCCACGTTTGCCTCTCCATAGCCATGACCACCGTGCACTCTGACCACTCCATTGTTATGATCATCAACGTGTCCATTCATATCCCCGCCCAACACCACTCGTTCGTCCTCGGCAATACTCTCCATTTCTTCCTCCAATAACCTCCAGAATGCTTCCTTAACATCATCTGGACATCCACTTTGGGGCGTGTATGCACTGATTATATTGAGTACATATTCCCCATAATTCATTCTCAAAGTCACCAGTCTATCTCCTCTTCGCTTTACTTCCACTATGCTATCCTTCAATTCCTTCGCCAATACAATACCCACACCATTCCTTCCCTCAACTGACGCCCCACTGTAGAACAATTTATATCCCTCACTGAGTTCTCTTGCTTTGTTCCCCTTCCAGCATGTTTCTTGTACACACAACACCCCAACTCTCCTCTTCTTCATCAACTCCACAATCTCTCTTCCTCTGCCAGTCATGCTTCCAACATTCAGCGTCGCAATTCTCAGGTCCACCTGAGCTCGCTTCATTAGCCACACCCACTCTTGGTGCGGTAGCCCTCGCCTCACCACAGAGGTCGGGCGAGGTCTCTGTACGTCACCTACGGGGTACGCCCTAGCCGTCATCGCATTTTCGTGTTGAAGACTCACCATTGTGGTTTTGGCTGGGTTTTTATGGGCGGATGCCTTTCCTGATGCCAACCCTCCCCATTTATCCGGACTTGGGACTGGCCGAGAACAAGGCTGGCTCCATTGTCATACGACTGTCCTCTGCAATCATCAAAGTGAATATTCAGTTCATCTAGTCTCTTCAGAATCAGAACTGATAAACCCAGGCCTGTACTTTCTGAAGCCTCAAGAAGAAGTCTTTTATTTCTGGTACTTCACCAATTTTAACAGTTCTGATAATAATTATAATTAAATAATCAACATCTGTTCTTGGTGGCTTATCCCTTAACTGCCTGAATTATTTTTTCAAGAAAAAAATATTTTTATTGACATTGCTAATAATGCTAATGCTAATAATGCAATGCTAATAATTTCAAATCACAGCGAGAAAATTGTTATCTGGCAACTAAAACTGAGTTGGCTGAAAAAAGCCACCTCGGCATAAGTAAAGAAAATTAAATGGTTTTAGATATGTTTATATGTTAATGTAGGTGTCCATAAAAGGACACTATGGCGATTAAGGGTAAGTCTGGAGTGCAGTCTAAAATGAGTGAGTAATATTTAGCTTGTTTTATTTCTGCAACAATGGCATCCAAGATCTTCCCACTAATGGACCCAATGAGCTCATTTTGAATGACGTTTCCTAGGTAACTTGAATGACTATATTGGCCACTTTCGACTCTGCTGATGTGTTGTTTCATCACTGGATCAAATTTGGCAAGCAGCTCAACCTCCTTCAAGAAGTTGCCATTGTCAATTGTACAATGTAGAGGAAGACCCCCTGAAAGCAAGGTTTCTCTCTGCCAGTGATTGGATTATACTTACAAGACGTGTGAGAACATCTTGCTAGCATCTTCGCTCTACCTCCATTAATGACATTTCAGTTTGGTCAATGGTCCTCCCAGTTTTTAGCCGCAGTTCCAGATCCTTCCATGTTGCCATGTTATCTGCATGTTCTGAACTATTTTCATGGCCTTTCAGAAGCGAACCAACGTTTATCCAGTCTGAAAGTCCATCCATAATTAGTTTGTATGACTTCCTTGAAAACAACTTGCAGCAGAAGCATTAAAGAGCATCATTCCTTCTAGAGTAAATCAGCCAGCTTTGCTTTATTTTTTTCCCATTAATTAATGTTCTGTACGTGTAATGGTGATGAGTGCTTCTACCATCCTCTCTTTTAGGGAATGTGAAATCTGGACTGATTTGAAATGGTCCTCGAGACACCAGATCTGTCTTCAAGGCATCTGACAGGACAACTGGCCAGTCATACGGATCAAGCGGTGGAGCAGATCTTGGTTCTTGTTGCTCAGTAGAAATGCCTGTGTGTGTGTTTGAAGCTGAACAGAAGATGGGCCACTTGTTGGTTCATCAGGCTCTACTTCTACTGGTGTTTGAGGTTGCATAGAAGATGGTCCTGCTGTTGGCTCATGATGCTCATCAGGCTTTGCTGAGGATGGCTTTTCCAAATATTTCAGTAGTGCTCCTGAGAAGAACATAACATTACATAATCTGTTAATTTTTGCTAAAATACTCTTTCTTATCTTGTTTGATAAATGATCTGTGTGAACAGAATTTGAGGTGATGTGATCCATTAAATTTCACATTTTTAAATATTATAAATATTACAGAGACTAGCTAACTCTACACGATTCCTGAGCACTTGCCTAGCTTGATGGTCTACCTAACCTAGTTACCTGAACTGTAATCATAAGAATATACAAGTGGCACATCTCACCTGTGCTACTGGAAAGCTTCTCTCCTCTATTTTCTTCTTTTTCCATTTTTCAGCTCCTGATGGATAATGTCGTTTCATTTTCCAAGATGCACGGTCACATCTAGTTAATCACAACTAATCTGCTAAATAATAATAATCTATACTATAATAAGAGAGCTGTCCGTCTGTCCATTCGTCCGTCCGTCCGTCCGTCCGTCCGTCACACTCAAAAATTGTGAGAAAAAAATTCAGAAATTGTATTACGGGTGGCAATGTGAAGCTCAAGATTTTCATGACTATGTTCTTTTCTGTAGTTTAGCCTGTCTGTTTGTCTGTTGTGAAATTTATCCTGGGCAGTAATGGGGGAAGGGTGGGGGTAATGGGGGAGGGGGTTAGCCCCCAAGTTGTATGAATGGGGGTGAGAAGGTTTTGGGAGATACCAGATTCAGAAATGTTGACACAATGTGAAGCTCAAAATTTTCACGGCTGCGTTCTTTTCTGTAGTTTAGCCTGTCTAACCATCAGCGAAGCGACGGGAACTGTACTAGTCATGATAATAATGATGAAAATAATAATATAGGAATACCCCACTTTACGAATTATTCCGTTCCTAGCGCCCGTTCGTAAAGCAGGTGTTCGTAAAGCAGAGCATTATTTCCCATACATATAATGTTATATTTTGGGTTACGTTTTTTTCTTAAAAAATCGAAAAAAAAAGGTTATAAAACAGCAAATTTTGCAGAAAAAAATGTTTATTAACATAGAAATGAAAGCAATGAACAAAGAAATAATACAAACGAAAGTAATGAACAAAGAAATACAATAAAAATGTAAGCAATGAACAAAGAAATAGTACAAAACATTACATATGCAAATTTAGTTTTCATTAATAGATGCGTCAGTAGACATGCTTTTGGATTCGTTTCTTCTGATTAACGTCACAGTCTTTACTATCACTCTTTCGTTTTGGCATAATTGATGATGGGTACTGTAATTGCAATGTACGAAAAGAATATCAGTGAAACACTTAGCGTGCGCGAGAGTGAATAAAGCACAAACTCTCTTGTCAAAGCGCACATATAAACTGACAACAGCTGCGTTGCCACAGTGCAAAGTGAGCTAAAAGCGAGCTAACTTGGCACCGCTGTAATGCAGAATACGTAATAGAGTACAGTACAGTATGGTATGCGCGACGTAAGCATATTATTTTTGTCTTAAAATCGAGCTAACTAAGCACTGCTGTAATGCAGAATATTAGATTGTGGTATGCGCGACGTACGCATTTTATTTTTGTCTTTTATATTTCTTCATTTAATTTTTTATTTAGCGCAAATACAATTTCGTAAACCCGGGGTTTCGTAAAAGAATCATCGTAAAGCGGGGTATTCCTGTAATTGTTATAATTGTAACATTAATCAAATACATTCAAATAATCAGACCATTTAGGTTTTAACCAACAAAATTCACATTATCTGAAAAAGATGAGAAAAGAATTAATAAACTTGAAAACATAACGAAATAATCCTCGGTTTTAAAGTGTTACAAAATCTCTTAATAATTAGTAAATTAGTGAAATAATGTTTTACAATACTAAAAATAATATAGAAATAAGATCTCTCAATAGTTATTTACACATAACGACCAAAATGTTTCGTTTGTCTCCGTTTTATCACATTTGTCTCATCAATACAGTACTATTTTATGGGAGTTCATTCCTAAGTGTGGATGTTCATAAGTTGGATGTTTGTATCTCAGGGACTGCCTGTATTTCTATTTTATTTTCTACAGGCCATAGATGATGATGAATGTACAAGAATGTGTGATGGTAGTAACACTACATGTCCAAGGGAAGAAGTGTAAAGAAATTTGAGAGATGATTTCACAAACCAGGACCTCCAGATGAAGCAATTCACGAGCTGGTCAATAAATTTAAAAGAACAAGATCTGGACATCCAAGTACCGTACCTCTCAAGAAAATGTCAAATTGGTAAGAGATGCCTTTGAAACAAAGAATGTCAATTTGCTCAGCATCAAATAGACTGAGCATACCAAAAATGACTGTTCTAAGGATTTTAAAATCAACATTAAAAAAGAAAAGTTACCATATTCAAGTGCTACATCAGTTACGCAAAGAGAATTATCCAATATGAGTTGCCATGTACACAGAATTGATTGAAAAAATTCTTACTAGAAACTTATTAAACCACATTCTCTTCAGCAATGAGGTGACATTCCACACATGCAGGAAGGTTAATTGACATAATTGCCATATCTGGGCTAGTGAAAAACCAAGTTCTACGAATGGGAGAGAGATTTCCCTAAAGTTAATGTCTGGTGAGGTATGACAAGATTGAAGATTTATGGACCTTTTTTCTTTGCAGAAGCTATGGTAACAGGACCAATTTATCTTGACATGCTTTGCAGCAGTTTCTTGAACCCCAGCTCCATTCAGATGGCTTTCTTGACACTGTATGCAAACATTGTTTGGGCATACCTTAATGAGCTCTTACAAATTGCTGGATTGGACATAGTGGAAACAGGCTGTGGGCAGCACAATCTCTGGATTTAACATCATTATACTTCTTTGCTTGTGGCTTTATAAAATCTGAGGTTTACAAAACAACAGTTACAGACCTGCAGGATCTGCAAACCCGCATTGTTGTGGCAGTTGCTAAAATAACCCCAGATATGCTTGAGAATGTGTTCCGCAATGCAGTGGACAGATTTGAGATTTGCAATTTGCAGAGACTGATGGGTGGTCACGTTAAATCTTAGATCTAAGCTTGATAAATAAATATACAGTTGACTACCAAAAAATCTGAAGAGCTTGGGACCAACAAGGTTTTGGATTTTTTAAATTTTTGGATTTTTTGGTATCATCTTAGTGCATTAAAAATATCACTTATCACTGTTAGTTGCCATTATGAGGGTTCACTTTATTTGTTAAAACATTAAAAAGTAGACATATTAAAAACTAACACTTATAAAGTTAAAAATATTGGCTAAGATAGCTGGACAACCCACCAGCAAGTGATCTGGGAAAAGACTGATGACTGCTGGCAATTGGTGTGCACCAAAACTTGGCTTTTTGGCTGTAGGCATTTGGCTTTTGGATTCCTGATATTTTTGGAATTTAGAAGTTTGGATTTTTGGTAGTCAACTGTAGCTACATCTAATTATGTTACTACATTTTTATCCTAAAATACTATTATTTCAGCAAAATAGATTAATGAGGAGTTTATAGACCTAAATTCTTCTTTAGGCAACCAGTGTTCTTGCAAGAGTATAAAGTCTGCATTATTACAAATACTGTATTATGGACATCTACAAATGAATTTCTTATTGATCTAACTTTTAAGTTTAATAAGGCCTCGTTAATTTAATTGCATCGTTATGGCTCAACAATTTATTAAATTCAAAAATGGAAAAACTCATACGCCCTGAGAAGGTCGACATCTCTCCTAGTTCTCATCAGAGTGACAAACATTGGAAATTGTGGATTAGAGGATTTTGTTATTTCCTCTCCACTCTGGAAGGACTCATCCGAACAAGCTCGAACTATTATTTCTGCACATTGGTACCAACGTTGCTGACATTATTCAAGACTGTACTGACCACGACACCACAGTGGAACTTCTGGAAACTACTTATGCGAAAGCTACTAATGAAATATAAGCTTGTGGGTCATTCCATGTCAAATCAGACACCAAAAATGTCAACCATCTCCAATTTTGCTTATACTTAGTACACTTAAGGACCCTTATGAGAAATGTAGATACCCAAAATTCACACACCTGTGACCTCAGGGTGCTGAGATATGAGGTCATGAAAGTTGACCTTTTGACCAGATTTTTTCAAAATTTAATATATCTAAATTGTCATATCTCGGCTTCTACTGGACCGATTTACTTCATTTTTGTGTCATTTTAAAGCTTGAAACAAGTAGAATCTTTTGTCTATCTTGAAATATCTCATAAATGATTCATAAAAAAGTTATAGAAGTTGGAAATATTTGAACTTGAATAAAAAAAAAAATCATCCCTGTTTTTTTAAAATTTTTTGTCCCAAGGTACCTCTATCTAAGCACAACATTGTGTAAAAATTTCATTATTCTCTGTCAAATACTTGAGAAAATATAGCACTTTGTGTGACAAATTTTTAAAAAAAATATAAAAAAATGACAGAAAATGAAAAATCATTGCTATTCCTATGAAAATGATATGGAGTAACTTTTTTTTTTAAAGTATATACAGCATTATGACAAATAAAATAACTAATTTGGAGCTTTAAATTTGGCACCTATAGGTGTACTGTACCTATTTTTGTCTATATAGGGGAGATTTTTTCTAAAATTTTCCAAATGTATATAAAAACTAATTAATTTGTTTTGAGTATGGTACTTTCTAGTAATTTTAGCATTTCTAGAAGTAACATGTTTGAATTGAATTTAATATTATTTTCATCAGCCCAGTTAAAAAGAGACATCTTGCCTTCTTGTAAAATTTTGTGTGATCCCTTTTAGTTGTTGTTAATCTGTAAAAATAATTAAAGTTTGTTACATAAAGAAAAATTATTGACTAAATCTGAAATTAAATAGAGAAATTATGAAAGCAAATTGCTAGCGATTACATTAAATTATTGGTATATAGCATGGGTTAGATCAGTGTTTCCCAACCGGGGGCCATATGGCTCCCTGGGGGCCATGGCACATTTGAAGGGGGCCACAGGAAAATGTTATTTTGTAAAATAGAGTTAAATCTGCATATTACCTACTGAAAATAATGCTTATGGGGGCCACGGGAAAAAATAAGGTTCCTAAGGGGGGCCATAAGCCAAAACCGGTTGGGAACCACTGGGTTAGATGGTCATTAATTTGAAAATTCTGAATTTAAATAGGTATTTTAGGTTATCTTTCTTTGAATTAATTCTTTATGAGATTTAGAGACTTTTGGTACATCTTCTTTTACTAAATTGCACACACTCCCATTTCTCGTCATTACATCAACTTTTCTGATGATGCTTGAAAATCTTATTGTCAAAATATCTGGATGTTGGGGATAGAAAAACAAAGGATTGGGACCATGAGGGTGTAAGAATGACACCTTCACCTGTCTGGATTCTGTTGATTTTTCCAAAACATATGATAACCACCAGTGGTCATCATAACCTATAGCAACAGAACCATTTATATAATTTTCTTCTATCATTTCCTCTTCCTCGGTTACTTTTACGATTGTTGACTCATTAGATGCCGAATATCTTTTAACAGTAATTGATGAAAGTGAAACAGGTTTCACATGGTGCAATTTTAGAGTTCCGGAAATGGTTTTGGCTTTTGAATTTCAGTCTTTTAAAAATTCTTCTTCTCTTTGATGGTCTTCAATTGTTAAAAATTTAAAATTTATGTTTTTAATGTTAGTTAGCAAATTCAAACAAATTTTGGGGTGTTATTATTTGGTTATTATATGGTCTTTGGAGGCTTGCTTTTGCAGCTAATCTTTTAATAGTGCCCCCCAATCCATTGCATGGTCCTTTTCCATGACTTGTAGTGAAAAAATTCCAATCTGCCTCTAAATTAAAATCCTTTTTATGGTAACAGAGGTTAAGGAAATTTTTACAGTTTTTGTATTGGGCAGCACATCCATCCAAAAAATAAAAAATAAATTTTATGAATGGAATTTTTTCTTCTAAAAATTTACACAGGTGGCATTGAAAAAGATGAACCACGACAACATTGTGGTCATTACATTCTGAAATAATTACAAAATTTAAGTTCTTTAGATTTCCTTGGGCCTTGAAATATAGAATGAATGGATGAATAGTAGTCATTTGGTTGTTCCAATGGAACGACTGAACTTCATCTTGGAGAATAGCTGAATAATTTTCTGAGAAGTCTCATACAGCCAAAACTTCATTGTTTTCCAATGATGTTTTCTTATCCTGATAGTAGTTTGATTGCATATTTGTTAGGAAATCATGGATCTGAAAGTATGTATGTAAATTAGAATTTAGAAGGGCTTGTAGATATATTATTATTTTGTTAAAAACTAATTAAAATTCAGCCTTTTATTTCATTGGATTTTTCAAATGATATTCTAATACAAGGTTATTTTGTCAACATAAAGATACTGTATATTATTTTTATATGATTTTTTAATAATTATACATGATATGTTCAATAAGTGTTATTAAATTATTGTTGTTATTACCTGATACTGCTTTGATTTTTCACAAAATTCTTCTATGTAATCATCTGTAGACAACTGTATCAATTCTAAATTTGGCCTATCAGTGTTGGTCCTTTTTTTAATTGAATGTTGTCAACATAATTTTCATCGAATAACATTGAATAAAGTGCTATACTTTCAAAAATAAAAGTTACTCCACATCATTCCATAGGAATAGCAATGATTTTTCATTTTCTGTCATTTTTTTATATTTTTTTTTAAAATTTGCCATACCAAAAGTGCTATATTTTCTAAAGTATTTGCCAGAGAATAATGAAATTTTTATGCGATATTGTGCTTGGATAGAGGTATCTTGGGACAAAAAATTAAAAACATCGGAGAAGATATTTTTTTTACATGTTCAAATATTTCCAACTTCTATAACTTTTTGTGAATCATTTATGGGATATATTTCAAGATAGACAAAAGATTCTACTCCTTTCAACCTTTAAAATGACAACAAAATGAAGTACATCGGTCCAGTAGAAGCCGAGATATGACAATTTAGATATATTAAATTTAAAAAAAATCTGGCCAAAAGGTCAACTTTCATGACCTCATATCTTGGCACCCTGAGGTCACAGAGGTCTGAAAGTTTGGATATCTACATTTCTCATAAGGGTCCTTAAGTATACTAAGTATAAACAAAATTGGAGATGGTTGACATTTTTTTGCCCTTATGTGTCTGATTTTGACATGGAATGACCCTTGTCATCTTCTCTCTACTCGATACCAGAAACCTGACAAAGATATTGGTGAATTTCTGCATTCTCTGAATCACCTCACCAATGATTGTCAATTCAAAGCCATGTCCGCTAATGAAAATTGGTCTTCATTTGTCAGAGATTCATTCATACGTGGACTTTGCCATACTAACATCAGAGCACAACTCTTAGAAAACTCTACACTCATTCTAGAGGGAGACGTTAGTCAAGCCAGAGTGCTAGAACAAGTGCAAAAGAATACTGAGTCATACAGTAGTACTGTCCCTACTTTAACATGTTCAGCAGCAACTGCTGCTGTTGATTGTGCCAAATCTTCAAACACCACTTCTGAGATCCAAAACAATAACTATGCAAATGATAAACTATCAGCTACTGTGTGTAGCACAAAGAGTCCTCCTACAACAAGCTGCTGCATTTGCAGCCGATGGCAACACCCACGATCTCAGTGTCCCACTCGAGCCTCTGTCACAAATGCAACAAGAAAGGACGTTGGTTGAATGTGTGTAAATCCTCTTCTGAGACTGCTGCAGGGATGACACATACATCTTCTTACGTTACTCTCACATCGATTCATTCCATTCCTGGTCTGTCTTCATCAACCATAACTGCTAAGATTTCCAGTGAACCTTTCAGAGCCCTACTAGACACTGGAAGTTCTGACAATTTCATCCAGCAGGACATCGTTGAATTTCTTCACTTATCTAAGTTCCCAAACACTGCAACCGTCATGATGGCTTCTTCATTTGCAACCTCTATCAAAGAATGCTGTGTAGTGGATATCACCATCAATGGAGAAACTTACGATTGTGTAGAACTATCAATCATCCCTAAACTCTGCATTGATATTATATTAGGCATGCCATTCATCAATCTTCATGAACAGTTGAATTTAAGCCTTGGAGGCTGTAGACCCCCACTTCAAATAACTGAAACTTGCAATCTAACAAAAGTAAAAACATTAATTCTTAAACTTTTCAAAAACCTAACTGCAGATTGCCACCCTATTGCTACCAAAAGCCGGCAATACAGTTCAGCTGATAAAAAGTTTATCGAACAGGAAATCACAAATATGTTGAGAGAAGGAGTTATTGAACCATCACACTCACCATGGCAGGCTCAGGTAGTTGTGACATCCAGTGAGTCTAAAAGAAAATGCTTGGTGATTGATTTTTTGCAAATGATAAATCGATTTACCCTACCAGGCGCGTATCTTCTTCCATGCATTGAGAATCTCGTTAATGATGTAGCACAACACAAATTCTTCACTACTATCGATCTCTCTCAAGCGTACTATCAAGTCAACATCGACGCCTCTGAAAGACCTTACACAGCTTTCCAAGTTGGTAATAACCTCTACCAATTCACGAGAATACCTATGGGCATAACAAATGGCGCAGCAGCCTTCCAGCATGTGAGCAACGATTTCATCGCTGATCATAACTTGCATAGCACTTTCGCATATTTAGACGATGTAACTATTTGTGGACATTCACAGAAGAACATGACCAGAATCTCACAAAGTTCCTTGATGCTGCCAAACATGTGGGTTTAACTTTTAATAACCATAAATGCAAGTTTTCTACCACCTCAATCAATTTACTGGGCTATACATACTATCTCCCACAACGAACTCAGACCCGATCTAGACAGACTGAGACCACTGCAGGAATTACCTATGCTTAGTGACAAGAAGTCTATGCAACGGCTCATTGGTCTCATTGCCTACTATGCCAAGTGGATCCCACAATACTCACTAAAGATAAAACCACTTCTAGAAGTAACAAACTTTCCTCTAACAGAAATCATTTTGGTCGCAATACTATTGCTAAAACAGACCAAATTGCAAATGCCATTGTTGAAGCCATAAGTAATGATACACCTCTCGTTATTGAAACCGATGCCTCGGACCACAACACCACTGCTACTTTGATGAAAAATGACCAACCCATCGCATTCTTTTCACGATCACTTAATGCTTCTGAAAAACGTATGCATATAGTGGAGAAGGAGGCTTACATCATCGTAGTCAATACGTAAGTGGAAGCATTTCCTTATGAAACATTTCTATCTTCTTACCAACCAATGCAGTGTATCATTTATGTTCGACCAGAAGACAGCCAGCTGCATCAAAAATGAAATGATAAAATTCTGCACTAGAGAATCGAACTGGTGTCCTTTTCATTCTCCATCCAATTTTGACCATGCTGAAAAAATGTTCCTGCTGACACATTATCTCGAGCGTACTGCAACAATTTATCAACAATTTCCCTCGGATGATTCATTGGTCCACCCAGGAGTTAAATGAATGCTTCACTTCACCCACACATAATTCGTATCTTCTAGTCATCATCGATGAATTCTCATGCTTTCTGTTCACTTATGCCTGTAAAGACATAAGCTCTACTACCATCATAAACTGTCTGACAAACTTGTTCACCATATTCAGAATGCCTTCATACATCCACTCCGACTGAGGAGCTTCCTTCATGTCTGCAGAAGTGAAAAGATTGCTAACAATGCACGGTATTGGTTCAAGCCACATTACCCTGTATCATCTGGAAGGGAACGCACAGTGTGAGATACAACAGCATCATATGGAACAGCATAACATGTACTTTGGAGAGTCGCAAACTCAACATTCAGAACTGGGAGTCTGTTTTACTCGATGTTCTACACTCCATCCCATCTTTGTTATGTACAGCTATGAATGAAACACCACATGAATGATTGCTCTCATTCCAGAGAAAAAACAGGAACTGCTCTCCCACCCTGGACCAGTACTGCTGAGACATCGTGTGCCATTCTAAATATGACCCACTTGTGGAGACTGTTGAACTCATCGAAATGAATCCGCAATACACTCATGTACGATTCCCAAATGGAAGAGAAGACATGGTCTCTATCAAGGATCTGGCACCAATTGCATGTCAAACCAAAATTAACATCAGAAATGTCAGTGAAACAAATCGATCTTTGACTCAACCAGACCTCAAATATCCCAACACAACTCAAGAGCGAGAGGCAGAAGTAACGGTTGACGAATGATAGTCCAATAATGAGGATTCTAATCATGGTTCCAATTCTATCGAAACTGTCGAAGAGTTGACCGAATGAGAAAATGAACACTCCCTTCATCCCCATAGATCATCCAGACTTTGTAAACTCGTGCAGCGCCTTAACCTGTGACACTATTACGTGTTACTGTTATGCATCTATATCTTTATTGCTCTTTGAAATGTATATATGTACATATTTTGTTGCTCCTCCAATTGTTAAGGAGGGGAAAATGTCATGATTATGTTACGTTTGCATCTTACTTTATATAATTTATTGAGTAATACTTATCACATTACTACATAATAACCTAATTATGGTCATTCCATGCCAAATCAACAGGCCCTTGTCCTTGACCATCTCAGATTTGCTTCAAACTTGGTAGATTTATTGCCCCTCTAGAGTAACTAAGTCATGCAAAATTTCAGACATCTAGGTCCCATGGTTCCGGAGAAATGGCCCCTGGAATTTTGGCATGACCAGGGTCCACAAAAATGGCCATAACTCCTTGAATATTTGTCCTATTGACATGGTCTTTGCGCCATTTGAAAGCTCTTTGTCTGCTCTACATGTTAATGTAAGTTAGCTAATTGGCTACAGGTGAATGTTATAAAAGTTATTTTTATTTGAAATGTTGAGATTAAGTTTTCAACAAACACCTGTCATTGAAATTTGCTCAAATTGTGCTCACTGTTTCTATGGGCTTTTGACATTCTCTGTGTAAAATTTCATTCTGGGGAACAACTGGGAAGCTGAGTTAGAGGTGTTCAAATGAACAGGGTCATCGGCGAAATTTGACGTTTTTTCCTGCTATGGTCAATTGTGGCTATGCCACTACCAACTGTTTTTTTATTTTAACAGTTGGTAGCCCCATTGCCTAAGGGGCCACTCCTGATAGCTCAGCAGGCCAAGCCACAGGTCCCAACCACACACCCTTCACTTTGATGCCTTTGTTTTGTGGGTTTCCTTGTTGTGGTTCCCAAGCCACAGGTGGGTCTCTTCTCCATGGTTCCCAAGCCATCAGTGGGTTTCTTAACTGGATCCCAAGCCATACAGTCTTTCAAAAATGTTTTTACAGTTTAAAAGTTCTGTATAGCAAGAGGTTTATTTTTGTTCCACAATTCGTGATGCCTTTTCCATTTCAGTTTCTGTGAGTCTGTAAGTCCTTCCAGTGGCAGTCATTGGATCCACAATAGTAAGAATTTCTGATTTATGCAGTACCAAAATATCTGGTCTTGATGGATAAGTGAATGAACAAGAAGGGCCTTTAGGTGTCAAGAAACTGAGTTTCACTTCCCCACTATCTGTGTAAGTTTTAAGGACACATGCCAACCACCACTCATTATTATAGACAGCTGTGACAAATCCTCTGATGTCCTCAAACTGGATATCATTTTCTTGTTTTGTAACTCTAACTCTTTTTGCTTCTTGACTCCTTGAAAATGTCTTCACTTCCAGTTCTCACTGAGACACAGGAACAAAACTGTAGTTTCTGTGTTCCTGGAATTGTACTGGCATTGTTGAATCTCTCTTCCAAGCCACACCCTTGTTTTATCCATTCATCATTGGATGAATACAAAAAGTTAATCCCTGGAATATGATCTCTTCCATATTCAAAGAGCTGTCTTGGTGTCATGATTTGGTCATTGTAGGGCTGCTGCAGGCTGGCTCTAGCAGCTAGTCTCTTCACAGTGCCACCCACACCATCACATGGTCCTTTCCCATGTGAGGTGGCAAAAAAGTGCCACTCTGCTTTCATCCCAAAATCAGCTGTATGGCTGCACAAATTGGCAAAGTTCTTGTAATTTTGTATTGAGCAGCAGCTCCATCTGAGAAGTAGATCATCTGAACAATATCAAATTCAAAATCAGCTTTCAGAAAGTCTATCAACTTCCTTTGATACAAATGAACTGCCACTGTGTCATGATGGAGACAATCTGAGATCACTACCACATTAATGTGCTTCAGGTCTTCTCCATCCATATAGTAGCACACAAAGGGATGTAGTGTGGCTTGGGCATTATTCCAATGGAATCCTTGGGCTGCATCTTGTAAAATAAATGAATAGTTCTCTGCAAAATCTCCAAGAACTAATACTTCTCCCTTCTTCAAGGATTCTTTCCTCTGAGCAGAATGCAGACTGTTCTTTGGCAATAAAATCATGCCTCTTGAAAACTTGAAGGCTTGTACAAAATGCTTCAATGAATTCATCTGCTGATTTTGACACTGTTTCCAGGGTGGTTTTATCTGTTGATAACCACTGCTTATACTGCACTTCATCAATCATGTTATTGAAAACTTCAGCCAAAAACTGCTCAAAATCTGCTATCAGATGACTGCAATTTGAACACTGACTTAAATAGCAGTCTGCTGATGTTGGATTGCACATAACTGCAGTCAAACATTGATGGTAATCTGTCAAATGAAAGTTTTCCTCTTCTATAAGAGCAGGTAGTCCTGTTCCAACAATCATGAGTTTCATGTTTTGATGGATTGTGCAAACACACACAGTGTTGTGTTCCGCTGGCACCTGGTAGGACACATTCTTTAGGCCTGAGATCAGCAAACTTTGAGAAACTGATTTTAACTTCAGGATTCTTGGACTTGAACAGCTGATAAACCTCTCTTAAATTGCAGAGCATCAGGTGCTTTTATTCTTGAACTCTCTGACCTTGTTTCAGGATTGTCTTAAAGTCCTTTTTCCCAGGCATAATCCGGCTCACTTCTCGGCTCTTGTAAAATTTAGCAACTTCATCCACTGTCTCTTGTGGAAACAAGCTTTCTCTTTTGTTTGGCAGTGACAAAATTCTTTAACAAGCTTCTTAGCTTGTCTTGCCATGTAATTAGTGGCACCAAATTCTTCTTCAACTTTTGCAATACTCCAGCTTTTTGGCAGGATTGTCAAGATTTGAACTTTTTCACTTCTTTTTTCACTAATTGCAAACTTTTCTTTCAACTGGGTAATGATTTCTGATTCATCAGAATTAACTTGCTTTTCTGAAGTGGATCCTCCTTCAATTTTAGAACTGGGTGAGATAAGTTTAAGTTTCTTTGAAATCCTTTTCTGTATTTTCTCTGCTTTCTTTTGTCCATATCTGAACTGTCTGTTAAGCTTTCAGTGTTTAACTGGTGATTCACCAATTACTGACAGAGACTCATTCAGTGACTGTAATTCACTTTCTGGAGAAACAAAAACATCCCCAGAACACTCTGGTTGCTGTTCAGAAGACACAGGTGCAGCATCTGAAGACTCACTGGATGAAGATGACGATCTAGTCTCTGGCAATTTCTTCTGACATGTGTCACAAATTTTCTAACCAGGAATTATTCCAGATTTAGGGAATTTTTCAGCAAATGTTTTGGAAACTTTTCTCAGTCCTTTTTTTACAGGTTTTTCATGCAGGTTGAAAGGGTCACAGCATGGTGTCTGACTCACTTGAAACTTCGCTGCTGCATCCATTTCTGCACAACTCACTTAAGTTCCTGAAACAGTGAAAAACTGATTGGAAAGTGAATAAACATATAGTTAAAGTTGGATTTCATGCCACTAGCACTACCAAGCAATATGGATGAGCTTTGAGCATGGAATGCAATTTAGGTACACTTAAAAATTTGAAAAAAAAAACCATCGAATTTCGCGATGACCCTGTTCATTTGAACACCTCTAACTCAGCTTCCCAGTGTTCCCCAGAATGAAATTTTACACAGAGAATGTCAATGGTCCATAGAAACAGTGAGCACAATTTGAGCAAATTTCAATGACAGGTGTTTGTTGAAAACTTAATCTCAACATTTCAAATAAAAATAACTTGTATAAAATTCACCTGTAGCCAGTTAGCTAACTTACATTAACATGTAGAGCAGACAAAGAGCTTTCAATTGGCGCAAAGATCATGTCAGTAGGACAAATATTCAAGGAGTTATGGCCATTTTTGTGGACCCTGGTCATGCCAAAATTAGCCCAAAACCCCAAAATTCCAGGGGCCATTTCTCCGGAACCATGGGACCTAGAGGTCTGCAATTTTGCATGACTTAGTTACTCTAAAGGGGTAATACATCTACCAAGTTTGAAGCAAATCTGAGATGCTCATGGTAATTTTGCTAAAAAATCATGTTGATTTGGCGTGGAATGACCCTAATGTGTTTAATGTATGTTTAATCCCTACTTGCGTTATTAATCTGTAGACTATATTCTTTTCTTTTCTGTTACAGATATGGCTAAATGTTAAATGCTGAACTGTAATTTTGAGTTAAATAAAGCCTCGTTAATTTCATTGCATTCTTTTGGCTCAACAAACATGTGGCTTATGTGAAACTAAGCTCACCATATTAACTGCCATGAGTATTTATCCAGTGATTATTATTAATTAATTAGTTTGTCATTATTATAATAAATAATACAAATTCATGCATTATAATTAATGTCTATTATTATTATTATGACTATTACCAAATCTGGAAAATTGAATATATTCCTTAACAATAATACCATCTGATCAGAGTCATGTTGTAAGGGTTGAACTGCAAGTTTAAACCTCTAATTACACTGGCCAACAAAATGAAACTTTTTTTTCTCATCACAAACATGATCATACATTTCTTAATGCATGTTTCGCGCTGATTCCGAATCTGGTTTTATTTCTTTTCTAGCACGTATAGTTATATAGATACACTGGTTTTGATATTTTTAAGTTTTTGATATTGCTATAAGAAAATTTATGGATGTATAGATCACACTTAGGAATGCTAAACAACAAATGCATCATATACCTTATTCATTGTACTTATAAATAAAGAATATATACATTATTTTATTAAAAGCGCTGTGTGTGTGATTTCCTTTTGTAAATTTGGCCTGGATTGTCACGATACAGCATCCAACAATGGTCCGCCATCATGCTTTCATTCCAATATCCTTGGTAGCGCTTCTCCATCATCTGAATATCTTGATGGAAGCACTCTCCTTGCTCGTCACTCACTGCACCAAGGTTTTCAGGAAAGAAATCTAAGTGGGAATGCAGGAAGTGAATTTTTAACGACATTCAACACTCCATTTCTTTGAAGGCATCAAGGAGGTTCTTGACTCCATCCTTATACGCAGGTGACTTGTTGCTTCCAAGAAAGTTTTCACATATCCATTTGAACACCAGCCAAGCCTTCAATTCTAGCGGACTTAGGACTTTTCAAATTCAGTGTCATTCAAAACCTCCCTTATTTGTGGCCCAACAAAAATTCCTTCCTTCAATTTTGCTGCAGTAACCTTCGGAAATTTCCTTGAAAGGTATTGGAACCCTTCAGAATTGACTTTACCCATTGCTTTAACAAAATTCTTCATTAAACCAAGTTTAATGTGAAGAGGTGGCAGATAGATCTTTTGGGGATCCACTAAAGGGACAGACTGGACATTGCTTATCCCTGGGACATATGTATACCTAAGTGGCCAGTCACTTTTGGTGTAATGTTCTATAGTGGCGCGACTGTCCCACAGGCAAAGGAAACAAAATTTTGTGAATCCTGACTGCATACCCATAAGCATTCCTATAACTTTTAGATCTCCACAAACATTCCATTGATGACTGTCGTATTTGATTCCCTTAAGTACCGTAGTATATCCATATTGTCATATGTCTCTTTTAGATGGACGGAATGGGCAATGGGGATGGATGGCATTATATTACCATTATGCAAAAGAACTGCTTTCAGGCTTCTCTGTGACGAATCAATAAAGAGGCGCCACTCAGATGCCACATACGTCTGAGATATGGCTGTAAATAGTCCATTGATGTCATGGCAATAACAGAGAGGACCGTCTACTGAAAAGAATGCTGTTAATTCAAAATTCCGCTTTCGGTAGTAATTAATACGAACATTGTTCTCAAGTAAATTGTTCTCCTTTAGTCTTGAGGCGAGAAGCTCTGATTTCTCTTTAGACAGCGATAAGTCTCTAACAAGATCATTCAACTGTCCTTGGGTTAACTTTTTAGGCTCTAAATGTCTACCTTCAAAAGTGTACTCTGGTTCTGTAGATGGTCTGGAAACGCCAGTTGCACCTTCATCACTTTCCATGTCATCTATGATAGAATCTAGCTTCTAGCCTATCACTTGGGGGAATTGGAATGGGCAATGTTTCATCATGTTTTACTGGTCTACGTGCTGAATCCAAGTTTGGATATACAATCTGGTGTTTGTTCTTGGCAGAAAACCCCATTAAGTTCACACTACAAAAATAACAGTCTTCATGATGATCTCTCGGCTCCCTCCATATCATGGGTATGGCAAATGGCATTGAAGCTTTCTTTTTGTTAAGACAATCACGTAATCCATTTGAACAGCCAGAACAGATTTGATGTGGCGCCCATGGTTTATCTTGGTCACCTAGATGGCAACGAAAGTATAGCTTGTATATTTTCTTAATGTCGGTTGTAATACTTCGTCGCTGTGTTTTAGTTGTCAACTGGCCGCATACAAAACAGAACTTGTCGGGGTCATTCTTACATTGTCGAGGCATGTTGACTGACCTGAGCAAACTATAAATTCAAAAAAATGTACAGTACACCAACTTGACACAACAAGTTCTTGGACTGGACTGATCTTTTGACACACAAAGCACGGCGTTGTTGCCTGAATCACAATGCTGCTAGACGTAAAAGCTCACCTGAAATACATAAGATGTATAATTAAGATAATTGAAATAAATAAGATGAATAAACTAAAAAAAACACAATAAAATAAACACAATCAAATGTTGAAATATTAGTATTTTGCCTATTTAAAATGGTTAAATCTGTGTAGTTATATATATGCCTTCATCTTGAAAACTATACGTGTTAGAAAAAATCTGAATGCAGTTTTGGAATCAGCATGAAAAATGCTATCCAGCCACCACAAATTTTACTCTGATGAAAAATCTTTGTTGACCAGTGTTATTATCATACCTTAAACGATTTATGATATATGTAGAGCATTGGTGTTTAGTTTAGTAATTAACAGGTCATTGTATTCACCACGAAAGTTCTTCCACCATGTAACAAATATCACATTCCTTGTTCAAGAGCTGAATTTGTAAAAAAAAAGAGGGCAAGATTCCTCACTGGAGGCCTTGCTGCAAGAATGGGTTGAGGAATCCTTCTTGAAGGGTGTCTGCTGACCATTACCCACCCATCTTCCTTCCTCAATACACCCATCTTCTTCCCTCAATATCCCTGAGGCAGAGTTCACCTGATTGGGGATGAGTGGCATGACCTTGGGGGAGTGGGAAGTCCCTCCCCAACTCTGTGGCTTAACAGAGTGGGAAGGGGGGAAACTGCATGCTGAGGGAGGTGTTTGAGTACTTAAATGTCTCTCCCCTGCAACAGAAGGCAAAAGAGAGGGCAGTGATGCCTTGCCTCTTGGCAATGAATAATCTCTGTTATTACTACAGTAGACCCTTATTATTTCACGAGACTGTGATCAAGAATTACCATGAAATATTGTTTTCACAATATATCATTCTATATAATACAATATATGGGAATACCTCGAAATTTATTGTTAATTCGTTCTGGAATAACACGATGAAATACAAAATGACAAAATTTGAGGTAGATTGTAACAGATTTCAATGAGAAAACATTTTACTGTATTATGTTATTAAACAGATAAATTAATCAAATTCTACTCATTTTTCTGCAAAATATAATAATATATTGCATTGGTAAACAGTTGAATTTCATCAATTTCATTTTTTTTTTTTACATAAAAATGACGAATATGGACGATGGATTGCGAAACTATAGGTAGTAAAAGTTGATGATGAATCTGCGAAACAACGAATTTCGAGGTATTCCTGTATAGAATTTTTATATATTACTCAACCCACTTACTTCCATTACCCACCTGAAGCATTGTTGCTCACCCTATTACCCCTAATGATGCGTAAATTAACCAAAAGTTAAAGTAGTAGTTTGTAATCATACAATTGTCTTTTAAACATGACTCTTAAATAAAATGTGTATATATATATATAAGATACTAGGGTGGTCCACAAAATCAAAGTTGTTTATTTTTTGTGCTGTGTTTATTTGGTTCCTTTCCCTAAGAAAACACTGCATGCCAAGTTTTAGGTCATTATGACTTTGTTTAGGGTATGCACAAGCTGACTAAGAAAAGCTCACATTTGTTTGATCTCTTTCCCTATAGAATGACTCTTGTATGAGGAAAATGATACTCAAGTATTACATATCTATAAGTAAATTATTATTTAAGTGATTAATTTATTAATTAGAGGCAAACCAAACACAAACAATGTTGATTGAAACAGGAAAACAACTCTCCCATCCTCATGATTACAAGTTAGCCTTGTTTGTACTAGGAAACTGGCATCGATGTGTAGTGACCACCTGCAGCAGATACTGTTTCTGTTCTTCATTCTTCATAATGGAAGAGTTATAGTCCTGAATTAGCTTCACCCCTCTTTCAGCCACATCATTCACTACCAGCATATCTTGGAGGACTTCCTTGGCCTGGAGGAACTGTAGATCATCCTTCCATTGGGATGGATCTTTAGAGATGAATCTGGAGCCTAGTAGCGTGGTCTGGAAGAAGCAGTTGGTATTATTAGATGCCAACTTCTTCAGTGTCAGTGACAGAATGTCCTCTTCCAGCACTTTAATTCTCTTCAGTGGATCTTTCTCTCCTTCCCTTACCCTCATTGACTCCAGGATTCCTCTCTTCTCTATTTTGGAAACTGCATCACTGAATAGAGCCAGAGCTACCAACTCTTTGTTCAAATACCACAGATGTCATTGGAATACCTTTGTAGTTGCCACTCCAACTGCTCCATCCATTTTATTCCTGTATTCTTGAATTTTCTTAAAGGAGGAGATATCATTGCGTGGGGATTCAAAGATTATGGGAGCCTTGAACCATGCTGGTCTGTAGACAAGAGCAATGAAGAGGGCCATGGTTCAAATGAACTTCTCTTCCTTGGGGGACACCTTAAACTGAGGTTGAAACATGAATATTTGGAGACAGTATATTGCCTTTGACATCCAATGAGCATGGTGTATGGGGCCAGGCTGTCCAAATCAAATCCTTCAGGGAGGTGTCCCACCTAGGAAGACTACGCTAAGCTCCAGGAGTCGGTGGTAATTGTCGCAGGGTTGCGTACACTCAAGAGCTTCTATATAGTAGTCGAGAGCTTCTTGTACCTATTCAGGGTTTTCTCTGAAAACTGCACTGACATGGTCATTGATCATTCCAGTCTTGAAGTTTGCTTGATTGACCCACTGCCAATTCTTTTGGAACTGTTGAAATAGGAGAACCTCCAGTCTGCTGGACAATCTATGAACTGTCTTGAAGATGTCTCAGAGAATGACCTCCAAGATATGGTGTCTGCAAGCAAGGTGGAGTAAATTTCTTCCTAGTTGCTGTTCAATCAGAGTGCAAGCTCCACTAGTATGACCCGTATTGCTTGGAGTTGTATCAAAGCTCATGGTGATGACTCAGTCTTTGACCTTCCAATTCTTCAAGGCCTGCTTGTGCCATTCCTGTTCCACATGCAAGCTTTGGAACACCCAGGAGTTGGATGTTCACCTCTGACAATGATGAAACATCCTTCCCAGAGATCAGTACTGGGAGATGATTGACGTAGTCATTTTCTGTAAGGAATGGAAGGAGTTTCATGTCCCAATGAACAACAATTCCAGTATTGGTGCCAGAAGATGAGACCTTGTTTCACAGAAGTGATGAGGTCCCTGCGATGTCACATACAGGTTCTCTTAAATGTGGAGCGACTGATGGCCAGTTCATCAATGCTCCTTCCAAGGCTTTTCACAGTAGCTGGCATGCTGTGAACTGCCTCATGATTGCTGGTGTTGGTTCTATCCAGGGTGGCAGTGAGACCAAGGGACATGAAGTTTTTAGGCCTCGTTTGAGGTGCAGGATAAGGAGCTGCATTTGATGGGCCAGGGACCTGAAAATCCAGATCCATTCCAACTCAAGTCATCTTCAGAAATGAATGAGGGCCTTCATCATCAGAAGAGGTGCTGGTTGACTGCAGCTGAATGGGCTCTTGCTCTTCACGCATCTGCTTCTCTGCTACTTCCTTTTGCTCTCTGGCCTTCTTCTTAAGATACTTCTGTTTAATTTCTTTCTTAGCCAGGGCATCATTGACTTGTCCCATGTGAAACTTGCATTCTCTCTCTCGGTCTTTCAAGAAGACTCGGTCTTCCTCTATCCGGATCAGTCTTTCCACATCATGATGCTTAATGTTGAAGAGCTTTTCAAGATTGAGAACTCTTGTTCCTTCTGTATTTGTGGCTTACTTATTTGTGGCTTTTTCAATCAGGGCTGTTTCTTTGATAGGGGTAACTGCTTCAGTCTTTTTAAAATAGGAGTCCAAAGTTGTTTGCTTTGCCTGTTCCTTTTTTTCTTGAAAAATTTGTGTGTAACGGCTCATAAGGTCATCCAATTTTCTTCCAAACTTACTGCTTCATTCCATGTTGGGATTCATGTCAGAAATTAATTTGGTAAGGTGATCAGCTTTTTGAAACATTCTTCAAATTTTTTTAAAACTTCCATTTTAACATCAATGGTTAGCATGCTTTCCTTTTCTTTGAAACACTACTTTCAGCACTATCACTTTTTCTTTTTGCACTCATTGTTTTTATATAAGGGCAGTAAGATATGAGAGAAATATTTGATACTGTAGATGCATGTGAAATACAAGAGAAATATTTGATAGATGCACATCGATTCAAAGGCAACAACACACTGAATCAATGCTCAGAGTGTAGCAGCTGCATGTGCAGCTGGTAGCATAAATGTGGTACAACAACTGCAGTACAGTACAATAACATGTGGGAACAGCATTTGCTAAGTAAAGCGTCAGTTATGCTTGTATTTTATTTCATTTTAAAATTTTCAAATAGCTCATAACTCAGAATATTTTGTGCTTAATAACAGGTTATTGTGTCAAAAAATTATGTGCATAACTCCAAACACGTGTTGTAACATGCTGTGTTATAGCAGGATGAGCTGTATGAGGTGCGATCCAAAAGTTCCTGGACTGGCAGCATGGAGCGCTAACAGGCCATAGTATGGACTTGGGCTGCTAGATGGTGCTAAACAGTTTTATCGTGAAGCAGTGTGCCAAGTGACACGGTGATACATGCACATGTTTTTTTTTAACGATCATTTTTGTGCGTTAGTGTTAGTGGTTTTATGTGATTTTTGCAAGAAGAGAAATGGAAGACTTGAAGGAGCAGCATGTGTGCATCAAGTTTTGCTTCAAACTTGGCAAAACTGCATCGGAGACGCACAAAATGCTTAAACAAGCATTAGGTGATGACGCCATGGGCAGAAGCCAGACTTTCGAGTGGTTCTCGCAGTTCAAACATGGGCAAAGGTTGGCCTATTGTTTGGTTCATGCCAATGCATTCTCATGGAGGAACTCAACATGAGGTGGATCTTCGCCAAATTCGCTCTGTCTGTGCAGCAGTTTTTGGCCAAAAACAACATGGCAGTGGTCCCACCCTCATTCCCCTGACCTAGCCCCCTGTGACTT
Source organism: Bathynomus jamesi (assembly GCA_023014485.1). Taxonomy (NCBI): domain Eukaryota; kingdom Metazoa; phylum Arthropoda; class Malacostraca; order Isopoda; family Cirolanidae; genus Bathynomus; species Bathynomus jamesi. Next base: position 94,766 of record JAJOZX010005555.1, on the reverse strand, counting down.
CTTCCTGTTCCCCAAGATGAAGATCTGGCTGAAGGGGCGACGATTTGATGACATCGAGGAGATTCAGGCAGAATCACACAAGGTGCTGAACAACATCCCCCAAATGGAGTTCCAGAGGTGCTTCCAGCAATGGGAAAATCGCTGGGCCCGCTGTATCAACTTCGAAGGGGACAGCAGTAATTAGAACCTAAGGTAAGCCTACATTTTTTTTGTCGGTACAGTCCTGGAACTTTTGGATCACACCTCATATATAAAAAAAATGGGAGTAATTTGGGGTAGCATGAAATAAAGAAAGCAAAATATCAGACTGTGAAATAAAGAGGGTCTACTGTATTAATGTTGTTGAAAGTGTTGACTCATCACCTGTTTGTTGATCAATTGCAACATCAGGAGCAGAAGTTCTTTAACATGTTTCCTTTCATATACTGTACAGAAATGTGATGTATATTGAAACTAGAGTTTCTGATGAATATAGTGATGGGTTTCTTGTTTTAAAGTTTTAAAAAATGAGTAGAGTAGAAGATTGCCAGTCCAAATATCTATAGTCTGAATTCCCACACCATTTTCTTTGTGCTGCCATAGCCCATGCCATTACATTGGATATATTTACATATATTGCATACAAATAACATTTAAAAGACACATCAGATATACATAAACACCACTGTTATAGTTATGAAAAGTTTGCATCTCAACCTGGGCCCATAGGAAACATTGCAATCTATAGTTTGAAAAAATTGGCAATTTGAACACTGCTCATTCTCAAAGAATTTGGACTGGCGATCTTCTTCTGTATATAAAAAACTGGTGGTTGGCCCTACTATAGTCCCTATTTATAGGGATGACTAGTGTTTTTTTTCATATATTTCATTTTTAAAATAAAAAAAAATGTCACTACATTTGTCAGTAACTCTAGTTTTGATATATATGACATTTTTGTAAGTTTATGAAAGGAAATAAATTAAAACTGAATAACAAACAAATTTCTTTACAGATTTTGGGCTTCAGTTAGGCTTCATATGAGTCACTGAAACCTTTCTCACACTGAGCATGAGGGTAAAGATATTCAATTTCCAGTTGAGGAGTATCATGTGGCATTAACTAAATTTCAGATTTTCAAATTTTCCCATAAACATGTTGCCATTTTCTGTACCAATTATGTGTACAGTTCACACTGCTACAGTATTTGGCTAAATATCAGATTCATAACAATAAAAATCCTTCCCTTGGGAAGAAAGCATAGAAACTCATCCACCACTGCACCATTACAATTAATAGTATTCCCCCAACATCTCTGGTTGTGGATGCTACTTGCCATATTTTCCATGCAGGGATCTCTTTTCACCACATGCTATATTAATATCTTCAGATATCTTTACATCCAGCTTAATAAACCAAATTTATGAGTTTATAATTTAATATTTAGTATCTTTGTTGGTTAAAAGTTTTTTAAAACCAAATAAGAACACTTATCATAATTTATGATGGATAGCCTAGGCCTAGGCCTAATTTTGTGGCCATATATCTGTTTATATTTTAATCAATCTGTATGCATATAAAATGCCATTTCTTTTATAGAAATATAGGTACTGATTTATGGTGTAAATGTTGGTACTGTAATGATGATGATAATGGTTAATTGATTGTTAATGATAAGGTTGGAGTCACCAGGTCTTTGAAGACCTAATAATATTATTAATTAAGTTATTAATTAGGTTGATTGATAGAATGAGTTTTCTTCCTTTATTAAACAAAATAAATGATTTATGAAATGAGACAAAATGTAAGTTGGTTGTTTACAGTTGAAATTAGATGTACACTTGAATAATGACTTTGATATTAATAATGTGTGAGGTAAAGATTAGTCTTTATATAAAGTTGAGTGAATGACACCAGCCCCTAGATGGGGCCTACACAAATGGTGTTCACATGGTGATGGCTTTTGTGTCACTGGTTCTTCGGAGAGAGTTGGTGTGTGTTGAGAAGTCCTTGTAACGAAGTTAAGGTGTGAGGCAAAACATAAGGACATGCCTTGAGTGGATCCTGGTGATGTGACATCATCTTAGTCATGATTGTGTAACATCATCTTGGTTGTGTTTGTGTTGATGGAACATTGCTAAAGTATTTGGAAACGTCTCTGCCACTACAGAAATATTATATACTGTTTTACTTGAAATGAAGTATGTTCAGTTACTAACACTTTACATTACTTGACCACAGCCTATATCTATATTCTTTATAATAATAATAATTAATTTTTTCTAATATCTTTCCAACCATTGCTACATTTGCTTTTTCTAATAATTAGGTATTTCTGTATAATGTATAGATGTAACAGATGAAGTACTTAGTGCCTGTGCTAAGATATCCTCCCCTTCCTTAGGAAACAGCATAAATGTTATCAGGACCAGCAGCTTTATTTGGTTTCAGTTACATGTCTAGCATCATCCTTCACTCTGAATCCTATCAAGAATACCATAATTTTAAGAATCAGATTCCACTCTTATAAACACAACATGGTTCATAAATAACTATCTGGTATTTGAATAATTTAAAAGGCATCTTTGAAATTGGTGTGTGTTTTTAGGTTAGTGCATTTGCTATCTGCTAAAGAGTCCAACCTCAGTGCTGAATTTGACAGGCACATCACTGAGACTCAGGAGTGAATACCTTGACATTTATCCCATATTGATAGCTTGAATCCAGATAGGCCCATAAGATTTTTTACTGCACGAAGGTTTCTAAAGCTTATTTTTAAAATATAATTGAGAGATTTAAAACTTTTTTACTAAGATTGTTTTGTCTGTTGAAAGTATAAAATTTTATACTGGTTAGGATTTTGTGATTTTTCACTTTGAAATTCTCTAATTTGTGACGAGATTTTTTACTGACTCCTGCAAATAGGATAGGATAGGGCTTAGATACTTGCTCAATGTGTGTACTGTTCCATATTTGTAATAATGAAAAGATATTTGTATACCATGTTAGTACAATATATTATTATATCCATACAGTGATATGATGCCTGGAATAAAAGGTTTTTATTCACAAAATCTTTCATTTGCCAAAGCATTATCCTTTGTAATTATCTTTAAAACTTTAAATAATTTCTCTTATAACCTCAGAATGGGTGTACACAATGGAGTATTTTTGACTTAGCTCCTTATTTTGTGGAAAGGTGGATTTTTTTTAGGCTTAGAGAAATGGATATTCCTACAACATTTTATCAGCAGGACATTCTCATACATCTTGTAGGTTAGGTTAGTACGATATAATAGCAAATAGGATAGGCCTCTGAAACCTTTATGAATGTTAGAAAATTATCATTAACACGTTGTGTTTTGTCATACAATAAAGGTAATATTATAAGCTAAATACCGTAGTAACCATACTTTGACTGCACATTAAAATCTTCCAGTAAAATAAAATGTACCATATTGGGAAGTAAAAATAAAATCTGAAATTGAAATAAGTAGCTCCTAGGAAAGGAAGGAGACTGTACATGGTTAGTATGTTACTTTGCCACCAGAATGGAAAAGAGGTGTGAAGGAAGAAGTAAAGTTGTTGAGAAATTTTTTGCTAGGTGCGAGAAAGAGTGAAAAGAATTAGAATTGGATTGGTTTTCACATTTTTGTCTGATGAAGGAATCTTTGGCAACTTGAAGAACAGATTTTGGACAATTCCAGGCAGAAATATAAGCAGAGTGAGAGTCAGGAGTTGGATGATGATGGTACCTTCTGAAAGCCTTCTTTCCATTGCAGATAGCATTAGAACAAACAAAGTTAAACCAAGGTTTTTTTTTGCATTAGTAGTAGGTAGTGGTGTACCGATTAATCAGCATAGGCAGAATTGGCCATTTTTTGGGCATTGACATCAGCATTGGCCAAATTTAGCTGATTCTCTTACTGTTTCTTTGAAATTTTTAAATTTTCATTACAAAAGAAAATCTATATTTATAAAATATTGAACATACAAAAAAAAACCATTTATGGTAATTTATACTCATTTCAAAGTGTAATTCCATGAAAATATTTTCATTCACAAAAACTGCAAACTTTAATAAGGTAAGTTACCCAAAAAATTAACATTTTCTTAACTAATCCTTAAATACAGTATTATAAACTATTGTAATCTACTCTATATTAATAATAATTTTATGTTAAGTTGTACTTTATAATTTTTATATTAAACAATCTTATTATATTGACTTTATAAGTATTTTAATAATTTTATAAACCCAAATTGTATATCCATTTTTTATTCAAATAGGCCACCAGAGCCTTCAAATTTTAATGAAAAATTTTGTTGTTTGTTGAAGAAAAAAAGCTTGAACAAAGGAAAACCAATTTAAATATTGGTATTGAGTTTATGAAACTAAAATAAAGTTATTTTACCATTTTACTGAGTAATAAAACTATTTAACATCACTTTAGCTACAGTATATGAGTGACAAATTCTGGTATTGTAGACCTATTATGGAGTGAGCTAAGGAAAAGCACTTAAATAAATGTGCAATGTAAAAATATGAAAATTAAAGGTTTCACTTTGATTAGTAAAATTTATGAAGGGAATTGATTTTTTTAAAATATAGACAAAGACTTGGCATCAGCATCAGCAGTTTTTCATGGCATTGGCATCAGCATTGGCTAAATTTTGGAATCAGTACATCACTAGACTAGTAGGAAAAGAATACTGTATGGAATGTATGCCTCCATGCCTAAGAGAATCATCTCTGTAATGTTCTCAGTGCACTCAGAGGGGCCCCAGCCACAGAAACAGTAATCATTCCATGGGGAATCAAGGAAATAGTGCCCAAGGGCTTCCCACTTGCCAGTGCCAAAGGTGCTTCCTGTTGGGAGGATCCAAAGGCTGAACTGGAGTGATAAGACAGGAAACAGATGCAAGATTATGGTTGGAGGAGCCCAGTGGAGAAAAAGTTGGACCGAGCAAGAAGAAGGATGAGTGATGAGAAATAAATCCAGAATGTTGGGCCTATCTCCAAGATGATTGGAGATATGAGTAGGGTGCTGTACAATCTGATCTAGTTCATTCAGGATAGAAAAGTTGTAAACTAATGCATGAGGGATGTCAATGAAATGATAGAAAAGCCAAAGGTAGTGGTTAAACTGTTATTTCTCTTTGATTGGGTTTGGAATTCCAGCTGAGTCTTGAATGGCCAGTCTCTGAAGGCCTACCTTAACTTATAGCCCAAGTTAAGCTAGACTAAAACTAGCTAGGACTTGGAGGTCCTATTTGGTCCCACCTCAGGGTTGTTGACTCAATGTGACCCTGCCTTAGGCCTCAGTTAGTGTAAATAAAAAGGGGCATTATTTATGGTCTTTCTAAACCTTGCAACAACACCACAACCTGCACCATTGCATGGTGCAACAATCCTGTATCTAGAGTACCAAAGTGAATAGCAAGAGAGCTCTTGAAAAGACCATGCCCTATCAGTGCCACATTCAACAAAAGAGTAGAAAGGACATTGCCAGCATCTGAAAAAGTGATGCCACAAGGACCAAAAAAAGTTGGTACTAAAATAAATGACTTTTTCACTAACCTTACAATTACTGTATATATATATATATATATATATATATATACAGTGCCAGCAAAAAGTTTGCACTCACCTCATTTTTTTTACTTAGTATTTTGTTATATTTCCACAGATTTTTATTACATTTTTTATTCTTTTTGGCATAGATTCAGAAAGTTTCAACAATATTCGTTAGAAATGTTTGTAATCCAGAATTTCTTGATTACTTCAATAAGCTTTGGAATGGAACTGTTTCCTGGCCAGTTTAGAACAGTAATTGCTTCTGCCTTTAGCCAGTTTGATACTTTCTTTGCCTTATGGCAAGGTGCACTATCATGCTGAAATAATGTTGGTACCATGAATATCCATATGTAATCGGTAGAAGTTTTGATTTGAGAAGTTGTAAGTACCAATCAGCATTCATAGTAATACCTTTTTCAAAAAAATACAATCCTCCTCTTCCATTAGCTGAGAAACAACCCCAGGACATTGTTTTGTTTTTTGGGTTTACTTGGAATCAAATCTGTTTGAACCAAGAGGCCTTCTTACAGAACCTGGACAATGACAAAATGTTCTAAATGTTGATTCGTCACTAAACATTATCTTGTTCCAATCTTCTTTTGACTAGTCCTTATACTGCTTACAGAAATTTAGTCATTTCTTTCTCATTTGGTTAGTTCGCAGGGGTTTTTTGGCTGGATGTCTTGATGGTAACTGCAGGTCTTTTTGCAGGTGGTGCTGAATAGTCCTTATACTAACGTCTTGACAGAGAACTGGCTGAGACTGTTTTATTTCTCTAGCAGAAATTAAAGGATTTGCTAGGACTAAACATTTCAAAGTTGAATCAGTTCTTTTTGACAACTTCCTAGGTCTTCTTGATCATGGTATTGGATTTGGTGTTGACTAGGGCTTCTTTCCCGGGATCCCGTATGTTTTTAGTTGATTTTTAAATCTCGGGAATAGGAAAATTAGCTCTCTATAGTAATTATAAAAATAAGATTCCATGAGTATAGAAGTGTTGCCTGCTAGTGCGACCGGTAGATAGTATCTAGTGATCGCTGGCAACTCTATTAAGTACTAGCGATTGCTGGCAACTCATCTGGTGTTATTTTCCATCGTCTCTTCCGTACCATTGCCTTTCTTTAGTTACCAGCTGCCATTGATAATGTGAGGTGCCTGTCTCTCTCTTTACAATTTTATCTTTCTATTAGATTTTGAAATTTGAACCCCTCAATGTCTGATCCAAAATCATTTGTTTGGCAATACTTCGTAAAGAACACAAATGAAGAGAGTGCAAAATGCAAAAAATGTGACTCCACATTATTATGCCGAGGCTGGTCCACAAGTGGGTTAATTCGACATTTGGGTAATTCTATGAGAAATAGACAAATGAAGTACACGGTCACCTCTTCAAAATTCATGAAACTTGGTGTGAGGGTTGGTTTAGGTCCAAATTACAAATTTCTGAATTTTTTTGAAAATTGGTCAAGTTGGTCAAATTTTATGGCTTGACCAAATTTTGGTCAAATGAAAAAACCAATAATTTTCAAACATAAATATCTCAGCTCCTAATTGTGGTAGTGTAGTAAGTCTTAAACGATAAAATATGTAAAATTAACTGTAGTTTCTAAATATGTATCATTTTTTTAGGGTAACAAAAATAAAATTATGATTTTTTGAAAAAAGTTTTTTTTTTTTTGTTTTTTTTTTGCGATTTGGCAGCGAAGATATCATTTTCGAAAAAAAGACCAGGAATAAAAAATGTTTATTTGATGTATGTACACCATAATAAGTAATAAAAAGTCAGCTTATCGATGATTATTATGAAAAAAAAATTACTAAAAAAAAAATCCTCCAAATTTTAAAATTTTTTTGTTCTTTCCAGATTTTCAGTATATACCTAATTTTCTAGTATACATAAATTTACCTAACTCTTAAAATGCCTCAAAACACAAAATTTTGTTGCGATCCTATGAAAAAACACTCAAGAAGAATTTTCTGTAACATCAAAAAAGTAAACTCTGCCATGGCAGCTGCAAGCTATGGAATTTTGGAAGAAAATCAATTGCTATGTCAATTAAAAAGAAGCCAATTGTATTAGAACATGTTCAACGTTCATCCAGAGAGCCGGAACCTGCGCCAATACCTGAGCCAGACATACTTAACGAATCTATGGAGCGAAGCAGTAGCGATTCCACGAATCCACCACCATTGGAAGAATTTGTCGTTCAAGACAGGCAATTCAATAAAGATTTGCTCAGCGACAATATTTTACCTTTATTTGATAAAAGCCCTATTAAAACAGGTAATAAAACAATAGAGACTCCGTTCAGGACATTTGTTTCTTAATGCCAAATTCGTAGTTTTTTGTTTTTAAATATTAGCATCAGCACTTGAATACATATATACAAAATATTTGATATTTGATTATTTCACGCAACCTAAATTTATGAATTTGTTTTACAGCTGGATTGAAGCCGGGACAAAAACAGATAAAGGCTTCAATGAAGTTGTAGATGTAGAGCTTTCTTTGCAAAAACGTCTGAGTGAACCTATTACTTCTATCAAAGGTACTCGACAATTACATCGCTTCGTCCCAATTTCCAAGAATTCATTGAAGGTTTATCCACTCTCTCAGAGTGCACAGTCAGTCGAAATAAGAGAGCTCATTAGAGTTTCTGCTTCGGTTCAAGAACATAATACTGTCTCTCAACGCGAAATTGAAACAGGCTCTTTTGTGGGTTGTATGTATGAAAATAAACTATGGCTCGGATTAGTCCAGTCCTTTGACTGTGAATATGATGATTTTCTGATAAAATTTCTCCATCCTTCGGGCGTATGTCCTTCATACGTTTTTCCTGCACAAGATGATGATTGTCACGTTCCAACAGAAAATATATTTGGGAGTACAGTATTGAAGCAAGTTTACGAGGAGGAACAAGAATACAATACATTTTTCCGCTTCAAGAATTAAATAACTTTTCAAAGAAGATAAAATAAATTCTATCAAATGTATACTATTTAAGATTGTCTATATAATATTTCTAAAATTTTTATCTAAGATTTGTGTACTACTTAATAGTTATAAAAATCTTTTCAAATTCTTTTTTCTTATTATTATATTATTAGTGTCTAAAATTTGGATTCACTGGATGAGAATACTGTCTCTTAATTCATTCTCAAAGACTTGTGTACGTGTAGTATTAGGAAGAGTATTTTATACTCTGATAAGCGCTTTATAAATTAAACATTATTATTGTCAATATATTCTGTCCCTAAATAAGAGAGGTTATGTACCGTATGTACATTGTACATATATTTTAAAAGATTTTTTCTCCTTTGGTTTATCTACATGTATTTTTTATATGAATTGAAAATTGCCTTTTTTTGGACCAACAAGTCTGTAATAAATCTTCGTTGTCTGAAAAAAAATTTATTACTTAATTTCAAACTCAGTTTTGAGCCTTATAATAAACTATAAGCTGACTTTTTATTACTTATTATGGTGTACATACATCAAATAAACATTTTTTATTCTTGGTCTTTTTTTTGAAAAATGATGTCTTCGCTGCCAAATCGCAAAAAAAAAATTTGACATTTTTTCCAAAAATCATAATTTTATTTTGTTACCCTAAAAAAATGATACATATTTAGAAACTACAGTTAATTTTACATATTTTATCATTTAAGACTTATTACGCTACCACAATTAGCAGCTGAGATATTTACGTTTGAAAATTGTTGGTTTTTTCATTTGGCCAAAATTTGGTCAAGCCATAAAATTTGACCAACTTGACCAATTTTCAAAAAAAATTCAGATTTTTGTAATTTGGACCAAAACCAACCCTCACACCAAGTTTCATGAATTTTGGAGATGGTAGAGTGTACATTTGGCACTTTCATTTGTCTATTTGTCCTGGAATTACCCATTTATAGAAGAGGCACTCTATTGATAAATCAACTGCATCATCAGACTCAGCACAAGCAGGAAGTAAAATTTGTAAGCACAAATTAGTCAAGGACTGTGAAGCAAGCACTTCTACTGGTAAGTGAAAACAAACTTTACTTACATATTTTGCCAAGAAGGATAAAGAAACTGGAAGAAATTGTTAGCAAACTTGTTGCAGTTGATGGATTCGCTGTGAATGCAATTACAAAGAGTAACTTCATTAGACAGGCAATGCGAGACAAAGGTTATTTGCTTCCCGCAAACCCCAATGCTGTTATGAATATTGTATATAAACAATACAATATAATTAAGGCCCAAGTTAAAAGTGAAATTTTGGCCAAACTGGAAGAAGGATTTAGGTTTAGCCTATCTCTTGATGAGTATTCATCACTGAAAAACAGAAGATACCTCAATGTAAATGTTCATGTGAATGAAGGTAAATTCTGGAATTTAGGAATGATAGGGATCATTGGATCTTTTTCTGCAGAAGCTGCTGTTAAAGCAGTAGAGGCCAAACTAGAAGAATTTGAGCTGAATGTTCAGAAACACATTGTTGCATGCGTCACAGATGGTGCTAGTATGATGGTGAAATTTGGAAAATTAGTGAATTGCGAGCATCACTTATGTTATGCACATGGCATACATCTTGCTGTATGTGATGTTCTGTATAAGAAAAAAAGTGATTCAGGTAGAAACATTAGCGCAGAAAATGAGTCTGATGAAGAAGAGCTCAGTGAAGATATGAACACAGCAGTAGAAATTGAAGAGTTAACCACAAGTAATGAAATAAATGAAGAAGGAAGCATTAAAACAGTTACAAATATCAATGAAACTGTCAAAAAGGTGAGAATGATTGTGAGATTATTCAGAAAGTCACCTCTAAAGAATGAAATTTTGCAAAATTATGTGAAAGCAGAGCATGGTAGTGAAAAGATGATAATTTTAGATTAAAAAACTCGCTGGAACAGTTTATTGGCAATGCTTGAGCATTTTTTGGAAATAAGATCTGCAGTTTCTAAAGCGTTGATTGATATTAAGCATGAGCAACCTTTAACAAATGAAGAATTTGATGCCTTTCATGAAATTGTGTCGAGCCTGCATCCAGTAAAAATTGGCACAGAAAAATCGTGCAGCCATGATGCAACCTTGTTAACCGCCGAGGGGGTATTTGCTTTTATAATGGATGAGTTATGTCAACAAAAGTCAGGATTTGCCCAGAATTTGAAAAAAACTATAACACAGAGGATTAGCGAGAGAAGAAACACTACTTTGGTTAGACTCATCCAGTACTTAAACACTGGTAAGAAATATGAAAAACATTATGTAGCTACTCCTGGTTTACCCCCTTCGCCAAACAAAGGATCTTTATTGGAATCAGCAAAGAAAACATTGATAAGGCTTTTCAAGGAAGATGAATCATCATCATCTAGCTGTTCACAATCAGAAGATGAAGGAAGTCAAGAAATTGAGCAGCCTATGACATTGTCAGACAAATTAGAAGCAGCAATACTATCAAAGACTAAACCTCGGCAATCTCAGCATTCTTCCACTTTTTCAGGTCAGGCTCAGAGCATGGGCAAAGTTTTGAAGCAAGAGCTACAGTTGTTTGAGACAACAGGTAACAGAGCATCAACCATCACCCATTTGTGTGATGCGCTAAAAACCATTCCTCCGACCTCTGTCAAATCTGAGAGAGCATTTTCTGCTGCTGGTTTGTTTATTACTAAGTTGAGAACTCGGCTTAGCGATAAAAGTATTGATTGCTTGTGTTTCCTAAGAAGTTATTACAAAAATGTTTAACTTTTTTTTTTTTTTATATATAGTCTTTATTTTTTATGTTGGTATACTATAAGGGCATCAAATTTTAAAAGGAATATTTTTTTGCAGATGTACTGAATTATAAATAAAGGAATTTACTCTTTGTTATTATTTATTTCCTGCAAATAATTAATGCGTTCAATAATTAGTAAAAACCCCCAATCTAAGACTGATTGTAAACTCATTTCAGATATAAGTAATAAAGTATAAGTTCAAGCATAAAATAACCATTTTCTTAAATTTATAATTACTTCCCGGGATCCCGGGAATATACTCCAATTTCTTGGGAAATCCTGGGATGAAAAATTCCAGGAATTCGAGAAACCCTGGTGTTGAGACACCACCTTCTGTATTAAATCAAGTGAGCCATTTTTGAACTGCTGATTGTGATATCTTCAGGTGCTAAGCTATTTTGTGGCTTGAAACTGATTGTTTTGCGAGTGCAATTATAGCACCTCTAATATCAGTAGGTATTCATGTCTGCTTCACATAATTTTGACAAAAAGGACCAAAGTATTAGCAAGAAAAGGGTCAAATTATTGAATAATTATTTTACAAAAATTTGCTATAACCAACCGTAACAGTCTGAGGAGCTGCTGAATAAATTTCTGTTTCCCCACAGCTTAAGAACAAAGCTGTGACTAGTTGGTTGAAATCACTTTAAAAAATAACTTTTTTTCCCCATTTCATACCTTTTTCTATTTAGACTAATTTTTTCCAAGGTGAGTGCAAACTTTTTGTGGGAACTGATATATTATATATATATATATATATATATATATATATATATATATACAAAGGTGGGCACCCGGGCCTCAAACTGGACCGACGGTCCCGGTCCTTTCTGAAGATAGGACCTAGGAACGACTCGGTCCTCGGTCCTTATATATAATATAAGTGAAAATTTGATAAAAATGAAATTAAAGACACCAGAAATCTTTAATTTTATTAACGTAAATTATAATTAATACAATAGATAAATGATGAAAAAAAGTTATTAAGGTAAATGCTTGAGTTTCCCTTCAAGAAACAAAGGTGGGCACCCAGGCCTCAAAAAGGACCGATGGTCCCGGTCCCGGTCCTTGCCTCAAACTGGACCAACGGTCACGGTCACGGTCCTTTCTGAAGATAGGACCTAGGAATGACTCGGTCCTCGTCCTTATATATAATATAAGTGAAAAATTTGATTAAAATGAAATTAAAGACCGGAAATCTTTAATTTTATTAACGTAAATTATAATTAATACAATACATAAATGATGAAAAAAAGTTATTAAGGTAAATGCTTGAGTTTCCCTTCAAGAAGACTAGCATTTCAAAATGGCTGTCACTGAGCCCTGACCTTTTCGGCTTGAGAATGTCCTTCCCCAAAGAGAAGAGCCTCCTCTTCGTCTCCTCCAGGTGTTGAAACAAGTTTCAGTTCAGTCTCAGTCTCTTTCTGAGTCTTCTGGAGGAAACGATCCATCTTCTTTAGAACTTCAAATAATCACTAAACACACTAAAATCACTAAAAAAGACCATCTGGAATTGCTTTAAAAATGGACCGTCGCTCCTCATTTCGGTCCTCACTGAGAAAAGGACCGACTTTCCCGCTCATGGTCCTTACATTTCGAAAAATAATACTAAAACTTTAATTATGAATGTTTTATACCTATTTAATTGAGAAATATATGTAAATAAAGAAGGTAATAAATGAACTGGACGCAGTTTTTTTTTATAAGTTTATTAAAGTGCACCAGCATGTGCATGAAAAAATGCATGAAATATTTTTTATTTTTTGACAAAATATTTTAAGAGATATTTGCTTCAAAGTTTTTTCTTCTTTTTTTGGTACATTACTCTATAGCAGCAAATCGCATTTTCCATTCCTCAACGAACTTGCATGGCGTGCTCGACATTAGGATCTGCATCCATTATTTTTTGCTTCACAGCTTCAAAATCATGAAAACTTTGTCAAGTTCTTTTATTGTGAATTCCTTTGTTGCTGTTTCAATTTCATTTTCTTCATCATGATCTTCCTGATCTTCATATGCACGTTGTTGTTCTAGATTAAGAAGGTCTTCATCATTAAGTTCCTCATCATGAGACTGGAGCAATTTTTGAACACTTCCATTATCTATTTCTTTAAATCCTAGCTCTAACTCAGTAGACTGCAATATAGTATGTATGTATGTATGTACCATACGTACACTCGGCACTAAAAATCCGCACTAAATCAAATTAATACACACATTAATTGGGAAGTTGGTGTCAAAGTACATACCGCACTAACTCAAATAACGCACTAATCGGGGCATTGCTGTATATAAGCAAACAACCACAGGGAAAAAGGAAAAAAGAAACATGAATTCCAAGCGCTTTCATGATATATTCACATTTTCAAGGACTATTTGGCTATTTCTTTCTTGTCCTTGAAAATGTGAATTATCACGAAAGAGCTCGGAATTTGTGTTTCTTTTTTCCTTTTTCCCTGTGGTTGTTTGCTTATTAATAAGATCACATGTTATTTTGTGATTCTAGATATATATATACAGTGTATATATATATATGTATATATATATATATATAATACAGTGTATATATATATGTGTATATATATATTATATATATATATATATATATTATATATATATATATACTTAATATATACAAGCAATGCTGCATTAATCAGCCTAGTCATCATATTGCTTTGGATAACAATGGCTTGTCCTCTTTTAGATTCTCTAACATGAACATTGAAATCGCCTAAAATTGAGATTTCAGCAAAAGAAGAAAGGGATAGAATGTATTCCAGTTTGGAAGTAGGGTAGTCAGAGTTTTGGATAGTCAATGGAATTTGGAGAAAGGTAGACAGTGCACATGTAGGGTATTTAGTTTAAGATTGGCATGTTAGCAGTAGCCAGTGTGTTTGTAAAATTTGGAAGACTCAAGTTCATGAATACAGTGCCCGCGAAAAGTATCCGATCACTCAAGAAAATACAATATTTTCCCTTAATATTCAGAGACACGTAATTCACTTTCTATTTGTTCTAGCGACATCTGGTAACTTTGAGGTTGCTCGCTGATATGAGAGCTATCCAACGCATTCTCAAATTAGTGTTCTGGTAGCCTTCGTTGCGGGTGGCTGTGTCTCAAATTTGTCAGATTTCACTGTTTGTGTAAATTTCTTGATTTTTTTTTTTTTTACAGAAAGTGGTGTAAATAAAATTTATATATAATGTGTGCTAAAAAACAACTTAAGAGTGATTGTCGAGGTGCTATTGTTGCTTTGCATGCATGTGGGAAATCACAGAGACAGATAGCTAAGGAATTAAACATATCCCAAAGTACCGTTAATTTATGGGTTTCACGGGCTAAGAACAATGGGGCCTAACCACGCCAGTCCCTAAAAAACGATCTGGCAGACCGAGAAAAACAAATTCGCGAACAGACAAACTTATGAAACGTTTAGTATTGAAAAACCCAACAATAACTGCGAAAGAAATAAAATTTAATATGAATAATTTGTTATCTGGTGTTTCTGAACGAACTATCCAGGAGCGGCTCCAAAAAGAACTCGGATTACCATCTCGCCATGCTGCTAAGAAACCGTTCATTAATGAAAAAATGCGTAAAAAACGTGTCGCATTTTGTAAAAAATACATTCATTGGACTGTTGATGACTGGAAGAAGGTTTTATTTAGCGATGAGTCGACATTTTTGACATTCAGAAGTTGTCCAAAAAAGGTTCGCCGGCCTATTGGCTCAAATAGGATGGACCCTAAATACACCCTAAAGACAATGAAACACCCTCCAAGTGTGATGGTTTGGGGTTGTTTCGGTTACTATGGGTGTGGAAACTTATATTTTCTTCCGAAGAACACAACTATGAATGGTGCACGGTATTTAGCAATGCTACAGGATAAACTTCCAATGGCAATGGCAATCCAAAGGACAAAAACATACATGCATGATGGTGCACCATGTCACAGGGCCAAAATAGTGACAAAATGGATTACTGACAATAAATTTGATATTTTGGATTGGCCTGGTAATAGTCCAGATCTCAATCCGATAGAAAATCTGTGGCTAATAATAAAAAATAAGGTTGAATGCCACGACACTGGCTCAGTCGAAAAATTACAAGAGGCCATCAAAAAGGTATGGTGCAAGGAAATATCAGTGGAAGTTTGTCAAAACTTGATTAAATCCATGCCAAAATGTCTAGAACAAGTCATCCAAACCAAACGACAGATGACAAAATACTAATATAAGGTTAGTATACATTTAAACATTGTTTTTATGTAAAAAATACAAATTTCAAGGGTGATGGATACTTTTCGCGGGCACTGTACAAGAGCAAATTAGGTCATTGCATACATATTGCAACATCCACCTTTGGAATGAAATTGAGTATAGTATAGAGAAAGTGAGCCATAGGACTATGCAACAGAAGTAAGCAATTGATCCCTATCTTGAAGATGCTGAAGGACTCCATCACTGGCTAAATTCGTGAATTCAACACCATTCATGGGTGTTAGAGAAATTCTAGATTTTCACTCAGAAAAATAACTGATTGATTGAAGAAAAGCAAATAGTTTGTGGTTTGGTACTGTGTTCAGTGTCTGTTCCTTTATCCATAATCATTATGGTCCTCTGCATGTACAGGGAGCATACTTAGTCTATAAGAAAGGGTAGCTAATTAAAATTAAATCTTCAGTGCCCTTGACATTGTATTTTTAATGACTTTATTTTTTCATTTAATAGGGTTCCTTTTGTCTTGAGTCTGGGACCTATTTTGTGAACTTCAAAGAATGCAAAGGCTGCGGAAAAAAAGATTCTCTTAAAGTAGAGAATTGTTCAAATATTACTGATGACAATGATGTAGAAACCACTCAGTATGAACGTAAGTAACTATATATATAGCTACCTCATAACCTCGTAGCAATTCCATGCATTGGTCTCTCTTCACATGAAGGTCAAACTGGTGGCCCCACCTCTAGGCCTGGTTTGGTGAAGGAGCAAGTTGCTCTCTTGTGATCTCCATTGCACATAGCCAGGCACACCCATCTCATCTGGTACTATACTATCCTGAGCCAGGCATCTAGTGTTCTTTTGGAGAATTCTATGTTGATACCAGTATGTTCCCAATCCCTTTCAAAAGCTGGTTGAATAGTCTTGGCACCCTGACAATCATGTATTTTCTTTTAGAGTTGAGGGTGTCCCTTGTCTAGCCTTTAGTTTGGGAACACTACACTTTCTACCTTTCCTATTTTTCACTTGTTTGGGTAGTTACTCAGTTCAGCTTGAGGTTAGATACCAGTTTTTCAATCATTTTCCATACATTTTCTACTACTCATTACAATCTTCCACATGACTATCCCCTTGCTTTCAACAAACACAACTCAATCCTTCCTTTTCTTGTGATCTTTCCTGGAAAGATCGCATATACTCTTTCTAAAACAGCTTCTAAGAGGTTAAGTGTGCTGTACTCCCTCTGCAATTTTTTCAATCCCGCTTAGTTGCACTGGGTGGAATCAAAGGTTTTTTGTTTTGTCATTTCCCCTTGCCTCTTACTGACTGTCTTTAATCCCTCTCTCTTCACCACAATTTGCCTCACTCTATCTTTAATATCACTATTATAATGAATACTGCTCTTCTGAACCTTCTAACTGCATCCCTCCTCCTTTAAGGAGAGCACACAATACAAGACTTTCTACACATTCTCATTCCTTTTCTGTCCAACTCTCTAATGCAAGGGTTAATCAGTATTTTCAATGTTTCATCTACTCAACCAGTCAATTCTAGAACAATCTTCCTTAATCCATCTTCCCCCCCCATCTGCAACCTCCAATCTTTCAAAAACAGTGTCTCCAGGCATCTCAAAAACCTTGATTTTGGCTCTCCTTATTCTACTGGAGGATACTTTTGTAGGCATTCGCCCTTGGCCCTTCCTTCCTTGCATAAAAATAAATAAATAACTAAATATTCCAGTGAATATAGATTTAATTTATGAAGTCTTTCCCAGTAGTTGAGTTCTTTGCAGCCATCGATCTTGGCTGTGAAATGTCTCTGAATTTCTTCTTTTTATATGAGAACATAAAGAATGATCAGTGTTTTCAGGGGAATCATGTTCTTGTCCCTTCTTTTAAAGTTTTTTTTTTTTTTGTCATCTGATTTTGTGTGTCAAGTTTTGCATCATTGGTCATTATAACCCCTAAATCTCTTGCTTTCTTGTTTCTCTAAATTTCCTCTCTCTCTCTGTGGCATATGCTGTCTGTGTGAGCTCCTCATTTCTCCCATATTTCAAGAGCTGAAATTTCTGCGCTAAATTTCATGTTTTTTCATGTTGTTATATATATGATACATAATTGGAAAGGAAAACTTTTGGCATATTAAAGTACTTGACATAAAACCCTGTACTATTTATTACTGACTTTTTATTTTTTTAAACAGATAAGTGTGGCGACTGTAACCACTTTGTGGCTCAACATGAACACAAGTTTTGGGTGGAAGATAATTTTCAGTATTATGAAATGAACTGTATGCTTTGTGGAGAAGCCGAGGATTCAAGATCATGCCTTCCTGAAGATCCAAGACTCATTGTGAGCCTGTAAGCAAATAATTTAGCTCCTTAGAAAAGAGCATTAGATAATTTGCTGAAATATAACCTTCCTATTATTGTTTCTCATTTACGATATGGTTCGCATCAAGAAGAGCCGAGTTGTCATTCTTATTTTAATCCTAACTTTGTATTTTCTCTTTATATTATTTACTAGAAAAAGTCAAGATACAATACTACAATTTAAGAAACATCGAAATATTGTAGATAATGATTTATCCCATTTAGCTGTTATTATTATGGAATTTGAAAGTTTTGATAATGATGTTGTTGGGACAGGACTTTCAGTTTTGTCTGCTTGTCAATATAAATGCAAAGTCTTAATTGTAAGTGAAGATATAATATATCCTCCTCTAGAATTACCTAAGGGTGCTAAACACATTGTTTTGAAGCCTGACATATTGAAGCCCCAGCCTAATATAAAACATCTTGTAGAGTTCAGTAAATATATTCTCTTTCTACCTGACGGAGCTCGCATTTCTTCAGAGTCACAGTTAAAAGATCATATTCACCTCTTGGAAGCTGGAGATTATCAGGTGGTTGCGTTGGGAATTGGTGGCCCTCCTCTTAGTTGTTACCAGTATTCTCTTGACATTCGAGCTTGGACTCTCGTAATTAGTCCTACTCCCCATAGTGAAGCTTGTGATGGAATTAGTGGAAAAGCAGCGCTACTTTTACGTACCAGTCATCTCACCAACCTCACTTTCCTTTGGTACGTCCATCAGCACTAAGTTTAAGTATACAGGGAGTGGCTAGGGGATGAAAATCCATGTTGGAAGAGGAACCGTTTTAGGCGAAGGCAAGCATTTGTATTTTTCTGATCATTTTCAATGGAAATATCAAACATTAGAAGAGGAGCGCATTAAGAACTTATACATAAGCTTAGGCATTAAAAAGGTTGTAGAATCAAATCGTCGGGTACAGTGGTATGGATGCACAAGAGTTTCTCCGAGGTGCTTTCCCACTGTGGTCAATGATACTCCTTCCTATTTATACAAAGGCCGCTGGACACCGCCCTGCTGCCTTGAAGGCTTGAGGGTAACGGCTAGGCATGTGTTTCAGACGCTGCATTCGTGTCGCGTTCGGTGGTGGCTCGAAGGTGGTTCTTTGTTAGGTGCTGTGAGGAGTGGTGATATCATTCAGTGGGACTATGATGTCGACGTTGGTATTTATGCCGTTGATTTGGATCGATGTCCTCAGCTCAAGTCTTCGCGGTGGCAAACTCTCGAAGACAATAAGGGTTATGTATGGCAGAAGGCTTCCGAGGGTAATTTCTATCGTGTTCATTATAGCACAGCCAATCATCTTCATGTAGATATATTCCCCTTCCAGTCTAAAGATGGAATGATGGTAAGAGGAGGGGCGTGGAACACCGGTCATAAACAGGATATTGACTTTCCTGAATACTATCTAAGACCCTTGTCCACTATCATGTTTGTGGGCGTTACAGTGGCTGCACCAAATAATGTTAGAGATTTTCTCGAGCTGAAATTTGGCTTAGGCGTAATAGAAAATCCGCAGTATCCCAATAGTGATGCTTTGAATGCTTTAAATTTCACTTTCCCTTCAATTCCATAGTAGTAGTAGTAGTAGTAGTAGTAGTAGATTTTTACAAATTACTAAGCTTGTTAGTAGATACCATAAAATATTACATTGTAGATAGATGTAAACTCTTACAGTAATGATGTATGTTTGTAGTTCTTATAGTAAAATTGTCATTGGTATAATTTTATAAATAATTTTCCCGTGTCTCGTGAAGCATTTCAGATGCTTTTCTTTTTATAAATAAGTGAAGAAAAAGAACTCTTCATCTACGGAAACTTGTCACACTGACTTTATAAATAAAAATTTTAAAAAATTATTATTTTTAATTGTCGTTTGTAATACACTTTTTTTTAACTTCATAAATACATTGTATTTAGAATTTTTACTTTGATGAATTAAAAAAAATAAAAAAAATTTTTTACCTAACCTTAGTGCCATCAAACCGGAAAGGGCGTGATAAGTGTTTAGGATACAATTGATGTCTCGAAGATTTTTTTTAATGCAGGAAGAAAGAGCCAAGGGCAAATGCCCGCAAAAAAGCCCCCCATAGAAGAAGAGATCCAAAATTAAGGTTCAGGGTTTTTCAGATGCCTGGACACACTACGATTGAAAGATTGGAGATCATAGACGGGGGGGTAAGATGGATTGAGGAAGGTTGTTCCAGAGTTGACCGCTTGAGTAGATGAAAGATTGAGAATACCGATTAACCCCTGCGTTAGAAAGTTGGACAGAAAAGGAATGAAAATGTGTCGAAAGTCTGGTTCTATGTGCTCTCCTTAAAGGAGGTGGCGCGCAGTTAGACGTCAGAAGAGCAGTGTTCGTTATAATAGCGATAGTAAAGAGAGAGGAATTGAAGACGGTAAGAGGTGGGGAATTGATGAGACGAAAAGCCTTTGATTCCATCTGGTCAAGTAGGGCTGTGGGTTGAGCCACCTCACACATGAGAATCGTACCCCATACAGGGGTGGACAAAACCCCTGTACAAAGGCAGCAACTAAGTTGGGGTGAAAAAACTGCAGAGCCGGTACAACACACGTAACCTCTTCGAAGCTCTTTGGAAAGAGAGTATATGTGATCTTTCCGGGAAAGATCACGAGCAAAGGAAACGCCAAGAATGTTAAGAGAAGAGGAAGAATTTAGTAGTTTATTGTTAAAGGTAAAGGGATAGTCATGTAGAAGATTGTGACGAGTAGACAGATGGAGGAACTGAATTCCTAAGGCATTGAAAGCCACAAGGTTTTTCTGCCTCAGCCAGAGATAGCAGAAAGATCAGGCGTACCATATCCATTCTACGCGAATCATGGAAGGACGCTTTGTGACGCAGGTGGAGAAGTGAAGAGTGGGATCATCGGCATTAGGATCGGATAGGACAGGTAGTGCGACTTAATAGGTCATTGATAAATAAAAGAAAAAGAGTGGGTGACAGGACAGAACCCTGAGGAACATACTATAATAGTTCTAAAAGAACAGTGGCCATCTGCATCTCCAACTATAGATCGGCCAGAAAGGAAATCGGAGATGAAGGCACAAATAGAAGGATAGAAACCGAAGGAAGGCAGTTTGGAGATTCGAGATTTGTGTCAGACTCTATCAAAAACTTTTGATGTGTCGAGCGCAACAATAAAAGTTTCACGAAATACCGAAAGGAGTATGACCAAGAGTCAGAGAGAGAGACAGGAAAATCACCAGTAGAGTGCCCCTTGCAGAATCCATACTAACATTGCGAGAAGAGAGGTGTTTGAGAATCTTCCTGTTAAGAATAGATTAAAAAACTTTTGGAAGGCAAGAAATCAAAGCACTTGGACTACAGACCTGCAAACAACTGCGCATTTTGTGTATCTGCTACGCATTTCTTGGCAAATGATACGCAAAAAGCCATTACGGGAAGCTGAACAATCGGACGTCGCACCGATTTTCTGTCATGGGTCAAGATAGCTTTTATAAATTTCAAAAAATAGTGAATAATGTACTGGTGCTTAAATTTTATATATATTTTATTAATAAATAAATCAACCATTATAAAATAAATGCCACAATTTTGTCATAAAAAAATTAGTTTTCGTAAAATACCGACGCCTCGGTCACGTCATCGGTGTAGTGCTTACAATACGGCAGCACGATCGTGTTAGCGGCGGTTTGAGGCAGATAATAGACGATTTCCTGCCGTAAAAATAGGTTAATGCGGGCCCCCCCCCATCCTACAACTAGATTTGCATCGTGCCTTCGGCGCTTGCATAGTGATACGCATTTTCATTTTCCAATGTTGGCAGGTCTGGGACCATAGCTGTCCCTTCTTTGGGACAGGCTGAATGAAAGCGAACTTCCAGCAAGAAGGAAAAGTACCAGATGAAAGGCAAAGACGAAAGAGTTTGCGAGGCAGGGTGTCAGCACAGAAGCACAGTTCTTGAGAACAACAGGAGGAACACCATGAGGACCGTACGCCTTCCTCGAGTTGATCCTAAATAGGGGAAAAAGAACATCTTTGGAAGAGATTCTAATTTCAGACATAATTTAAGTCCGATGGAGAATTGGCACCGGAATCGTTCATGGTTGAGTTTGAAGCAAAAGTTTGAGCAAAGGGTTTTCTGTTAAGTCATCAAATAGTGAAGTATTCGATAATCAAATCTGACCCAACTTAATCAGGACTAATATTTTTTCCGACAGTAAAAATGTTGATTTTCAATATAAATTTGTAATGTTCCGAGGTATGTGTAGTGTATTGTGGTGTAGGTTTTAATCGAACGAAATCCCTATAGTAAGGGTTTATTCAACTAAATCAACATTACAGCTGAAAAGAACAGAAAAGAACAATTAATAACACATACCAACATTAATAAGGTATAGAGAAAAGAATAATACTAAAGAATACTAATAATGATACAGTAGCTGAAAATAGGCCCAATAAAGCAAAACACACAACACTCGACCCCGCAAAATAGAATGCAAAAAATAGATTAATACAAATATTAGAAGAAAAAAAACTAGCGGGGTTAAATAGGTTTGTAATGCGCGGCCGTAGATAAGCGACTCATAAGTTCAAGCGATGCACTGGTTTGCGTACACGTGAAGACCGTCTGGGGACTGACGTCTCAGAAGTCGGAACTGCGGGTCCACCAGGACGGACCATCCGAAGCCTGGGCTCGGTCCTGTTGCGGGCTAGTATTGAGTTGCAAGTCCGTGCGGTCCAGTTCGTCGAGTGGTGCCCCTGAGTGCGCATTATTGGGGCGATTCGAGTCTCGGAAGTTTCAAGATCAGCCATTCTGGGGCAAGGTGCCAGGTTGCGGAGTGCGACAGTGTCCTCTCTTCCATCCCGGAACTTCACACGCGCGTGAGTAGGATTGACATCGATTAGCTCTACGACATCTACGGCAGGATCATACTTATTACGGTTTCCAAAACGTTTTAGAAGAACCTCGCCGGGCTCCGACAGCCATGAAGGCAAGGCAGAGCCGTTAACAGAACGTCTTTTGAAAGTAAAAAGTCTTTCATGCGGGGTAGCATTAGTAGCCGTGCATAGTAAGGAACGTATGGCGTGCAATGCCTCAAGCAGAACGTCCTGCCAGGCATTCATCGTTAGCCCTTGAGATTCGAAAGCCAGCTTGACAGTGTTCCAAATGATGCCATTATAGCGTTCGCATTGGCCATTACCACGCGGATTGTAAGGACAGGCACGACTAGCGCCGATGCCAAGGCGTAGCAGGAATTGTTTAAATTAATTTCATTGAACATAAAGGAGGAGCCGCGGTCCGAGTGAAAATATGCTGGTAGACTGAACATGGTGAAGAGACTCATGAGGCAATCGATCACCACTTTGGATGAAATGTCACGACATGGGAAGCGGCTATATTCGTCGACAACAGTAAGCATGTTACCCCTAGCGGTAGTATCGAACATGAATGATACGGCTCTCTGATCGGCAACAATAGTAAAATGTCTGCCAGCCAAGAACGGTTTCCATTTGCGTATGCTTTCTACTATCACATACGCTTCTTTCTCAACGATGTGGTGCCTCATTTCAGCCCGATTCAATGAGCGAGAAAAGAAGGCAACCGGGCGGCCGGACTGTAATAGTGCAGAACCGATTGCTCCATCCGATGCATCAGACTCAATGGAGAAGGGCAGCTGCTCGTCGATTACTTTCACTGAGGATTCGGCGATGTCACCCTTTAAAGTTTCGAAAGCAAGAATGGCAGCAGAGGACAACGGAAACCGGTGACATTCTACTAGCGGACGCACTTTCTGCGAGTAGTTACGCACCCACTTAGCATGATAGGCGAATAAGCCTAAACAGCGCTGGAGAGATTATTTGCCGGAAGGTACAGGTAGCTCCAATAGCGGCCTCATTCGTTCCGGGTCTGGTTTCAGAACACCGTCAGAAATACGATAGCCCAGAATATCGATGCAGGTTAGTGAAAATTTTGACTTGTCTGAATTGAGACAGAGGTTGTAACGGGAAGCGGCTTACATGAAGTGAGGCAGATTGCGATCGTGCTCCTCCTTCGTCTTTCCGCAGATAGTAATATCATCGAGATAGGCGTACGTATCGGATAGGTTGTTATCAGCGATGAATTTGTTCATGAAGCGTTGGAAAGCCGAGACCCCATTGGTAACACCCATTGGTATTCGTTTAAACTGGTAAAGATTATTTCCAGCTTGGAACGCGGTGTACGGGCGATCATTGGGCCAAATTTCAATCTGGTAATAAGCCCTAGATAAGTCGATAATACTGAAAAAGCGATGCTTCGCGATGCTATGACCACGTCTTCGATCCTTGGCAGAGGATAAGCATCGAGAAGAGTGTACCGATTTATCGTCTGGGAGAAGTCCACTACCATACGTTTCTTTCTATTTTCACTTGAAGTAACCACCACCTGAGCGCGCCATGGCGAGTCACTCGTTTCAATCACTCCTTCCTGAAGTAGGCGTTTAACTTCACATTCGATAAATGCGTTATCCGCAGCATTGTAACTGCGGGATTTAGTAGCAATCGGGCGGCATTCGGGTGACAAATTTTTGAACAGTTTCACGGGCGGAGTTTGAAGCTTAGATAGAGCACACACACTTAGTGACGGTTCACCGCCGCCATAGTTCACGCTGACGCTTTTGTGTAGTTTCAGGAAAGGCAAGCCGAGAATAATTTCAGCTCATGAATTAGGAAGCACAGTTAGTTTGACGTTGTCATAAACACGACCATTCAGTGACAGATTGGCGACGCAATAGCCGGACAGTTCCACCGAAAAAGACGCAGAAGCCACAGAAACTACAGACGGGCGCTTATGTATGAGAAGCCGCATAGATGACGCTACTGTCTCGTTGATGAAGTTCTCCGAGCTACCAGTGTCGATCAGCCCTCGTAGTAGTCGTTCATTCTCATTCACCTGGACAGCAACAGTAGATGGTAGTAAGTCGCCAGTAGCACAAGTAGACGCCAACACTGTAGCTGAAGGGAAGCGTACTTTAGAACGGCAGACCTTAGCGAAATGCCCGGCTTTTCCGCATTTGCGTCACACAACGTTGTTGAAAAAAGTGGTTAGAAATAACCGCATATATTTCCAAAGAAAATATAAACAAAATAAATAAAAATAAAAACCCTCGTTTCTAACCAACTAGTGAAGTTGGGTTTCCCTAATTAACCAAAAGAAGGAAAAAAAAAAGTTTCTGGGACAAAGAAAAACGGAGCTTTGCTCAGTCTTGAAAATTTTTGACCGCATGAAGCGGGCCCTTTTTTCTCAAAAAAAATAAAATGCTCGTGGTTACCCAAACCGGGAAACTGAGCCAACCTTCAAACCTAACAACCTTTAATTAACTCGTATCCTTAATTAATAACCACTGCAATTAATCAAAACCCATGTTTAACTAAATAGAGGCCGATCAGAACTAGGTGCAAGTAAGTTAAAGAAAATAACTAAGGTAAGAGAAAAACTAGGTACCTAGACGAAACTCGAACCGGGCTACAACGGCCCTAACTCAATAATTAAATGGCTGTTATAGCCCCTATTAAAACCTAAAGGCAATATAGCCCTAACTTAACTTAAATAAAACCTTCTAAACCTTAAACCTTTAAAACCAAAAACTTAAGGGCAATCCAGCCCTAGCCTAACTTAACCTGCAAAACCTAGGTCTGGGAAATAGCCCCTACAAATAAATAACCTAGCAGTGTGTTAAACAATAACCTAAAACTTAACAACGAAAATTAAAAAAAAAAACTGGAAACTAAATGAAACTTATGAATCAGTTAGAAACTGAAAGGGTAACGTTCAACTGGCAACTTCATTTTTGGTAAGTCTAAATTAATTTTGATGAATTTAGCTTCACCATAGTTAGTAATCTGGCTGCTGACCAAATTTAATCTGAAAACCACTGCAACCTACAGTGAAAAAGTCTGTAGCTGTGTTGACAGTGTCTAAATAGGCCATTATTATTTCTATAATTACCGAGTCTATTTAAAGTAAACTTAACCTTAATACTACACCTAAATAAAAATAATATCTCTCAAGCTAAACAATAAATTTTTCAATATGGCGCCCCCGGGTGGGCAGTCGAGAAGTTAGTTACCCTTTTTTGTTTTAATTCTGATACAATAGTTTTAAATCCAGTGAATTAAATTTTTTACATAATCTGAAAATTTAAATATAAATATCATTTATAATAAACCTAAAAATGGCTAATCAAACTGAAGCCACTCGTGGAAAAAGTATGGAGACCTGGTTGGGAAGTGATGTGGAAGCACTTGAAACTAGTAAACTGGTAAAAAGGAGGGGAGCAATCAGAACCTCAGCTACTAAACTTTTAGCTACAATCAAAGAGAGATGGGATGATTGGACTGAGGAACAAAAAAATTCACATGCTCGGCTTTTGTCCTCACAATTGGACAAGTTACAAAATTTAGATGAGGAAATCCTTAGAATGTATGTTTGTTCCGAAGGCTTCTCAGAGGATAAACAAGAAGAACTAGATGAAAAAAATAGTTATTACCACTTTGAAATAGATCAAATGATACAAGCATTAACAACTAAAAAAGAAAATAATGCCGAAGCCAAACCTAAACTAAGAATAAGTACTAAAATTCCTGAGCTTCAAATATTACCATTTGATGGAAATCCCTCTAAATTTCAAAACTTTAAGACCTCATTCAGAAACATTTATGATAACAGGTGTGATAGCGTGGGGTAGACACCCCAGTTAGGTTACTTAGGTTCTAGCAAACAATCAAAAGCACTTACCGGTGCGTTGAATTAGGTATTCCTTGAAGCCTACCGTTTTATTCCTGTGTCCCACAACAGCCTACCTAACTCTCTCTTACATTACCAATTTAGAAGCTATAGACATTACCCCTAACTATACTTAAGTACGAACAACTTCCTACCCGATTTGTTACCTTAGATTCATCACCTAATTTTACTCAGCACCAAAGATTGGGTCAGATAGGAAAAAACATGTCTAGGCCAGACCGAAGCAATACGAACAGCCCGTTGGTTTGTTTATGGCTTCGTCTTGCCATTCAGCTTAGATTTAGTGATATTTACTCTTTAGTGACTTTTAGACTATATACATATATATACATACACGTCACCTCAATAGGTCTTTCCGAAGAAGAGAAATTTGCCTACCTGAAACAACATTTGAGTGGAAACCCTGCCATTCAAATAAACTGCATGCAAGAACCTTACTGCAAATTGTGTAAGAAAAACTCTCACAGAATCTCAAAATGTGATTCTTTCCAAGAAAGTTGGGATAAACTGAAAAAACTTGCTAAATTAAATTATTGTACTAAATGTACCTCATCTAAACACCAAGCCAAAGAATGCCCCATTTCTTTACAACCCTGTTCATTTTGTAGGTTTTCTAACCATTTATCCTTCCTTTGTACCAAACAAAAAGGAAAACCAGAGGGAGATAAGAAAACCAAAACCAGTACGGAAGTAGCTACCCAAAAAGAAAACTCCAAACAAGGGAAACAAGTTACTAACTTATTAAGTTTAAAAAACACTGATCAAGAAGTAGCATTAATCCCTTCCATGCAAATGAGAATAAGAAACTCAGAAAAATCAATTAAATGCAGAGCACTTTTGGATAATTGTAGTCAAGCCAGCTACATTACCAAGGAACTCGTGAAAAAATTAAATCTTCCAACTAAACACTACGAGGAATCCATAACCATAACAGGATTTATAGCCGACAAGAAACAACCAAATTATGAAGTAGCTATAATTAAATTGGAGGATTCTAGAAACCCTGGAAACTACCAAGAAATAGAAGCCATTATAATTGATGATATTAATATTAAATATGAAGTTCCAGGATTACTGAAACTTCAAACTTATTTAAAATCATTAAATTATCAGCTTGCAGATCACTTTGAAGCTGATGAAGTGGCTGACTTCATGTTAATTTTTGGGGCTGCAACCCACAAACTTTTTGCCCTCAGCAGTCATCAGATTCATACTGCCTCTTGTTATAAATCTCCCTATGGAATACTTTTATTGGGTTTCCCTTCAGATTACTACCCTGAAAAAGAAAAAGAACCAATAAGAGATCAGATCAGCTTCTGTATTACCAACCCGCTACCTACTAGTACAACTTCTAATGAAGATCTAAAAAAAATTGAACACCAGATTGCACAATTTAGCAAACTAGAAAACTTGGGTATTTCTGGGGATGAACCACTTTCAAACAAAGAAAAAGATCTGATTGCAAACTTTGAAAAGGAAGTTAAAAAAGAAGATGAAAGATTGTCTGTTAAGGTACCATGGAATGACCAAAAAGATAAAATTTCACCAAACTTTAACTATGCTATTAGCAGGTTAAAGTCCACTTGCAAAAAATTAAAAAAGATAACTTAATGCAACCTTATTCAGACATCCTTGAACAACAATTCCAGGAAGGAATAATAGAAGAAGTACCTCTAACAGAACACTTAAGACAAGCAGGAAATTTTTTACCTCACTTTCCCGTAGTTCGCCCTGGGGTACAAACAACTAAAGTTAGGATTGTAGTAGATCCCTCGGGTAAAAGCAAACCAGAAGAAATAACCGTAAATGATGCTACTGAGGACTGCCCTTCACTCCTACCTCACTTAGCAAAATTGTGCATTAAATTAAGGCATGGTAAATATTTGATGATTGGGGACATTCAAAAAGCATATTTACAACTTTGAGGTGACGTGTATGTATATATATGTATATAGTCTAAAAGTCACTAAAGAGTAAATATCACTAAATCTAAGCTGAATGGCAAGACGGAGCCATAAACAACCAACGGGCTGTTCGTATTGCTTTGGTCTGGCCTAGACATGTTTTTTCCTATCTGACCTAATCTTTGGTGCTGAGTAAAATTAGGTGATGAATCTAAGGTAACAAATCGGGTAGGAAGTTGTTCGTACTTAAGTATAGTTAGGGGTAATGTCTATAGCTTCTAAATTGGTAATGTAAGAGAGAGTTAGGTAGGCTGTTGTGGGACACAGGAATAAAACGGTAGGCTTCAAGGAATACCTAATTCAACGCACCGGTAAGTGCTTTTGATTGTTTGCTAAAACCTAAGTAACCTAACTGGGGTGTCTACCCCACGCTATCACATTTGGCGACGAGGATGGGATTTGGCTCATTTGGTTAAATTTTGTTCATTGGGTTAAATTTGGCTCATTGGGTTAATTTGGCTTATTGGGTTAATTTGGCTTATTGGGTTCAAGTGGTTGTTTGGAAAATTGGATGCAGACTAGTGGGTCGTCCGATTTGGTTTGTTTGTGTGGGGAAGCTACCGTACTATAGCGTAGGTCCCGCCGCCCTAATTCTAAAACTAATTCCTACTCAGCCCTAACTCTAAAACTAATTCCTACTCAGCCCTACCTCTAAAACTAATTCTTACTCAGCCCTAACTCTAATACAATTCACTATTCAGCCCTAACTCTAATAAAATTCACTATTCAGTAACTAGACCAAATTTAAACCTAACCTAACCTACTTCACGTGAGTTGGTCTAATTCGGTTTTGCTCTAGCATGTCGGTGATTGGCCATATAAGCCCCTACGAAGACAATGGGGAGGACTTCGAAGCTTATGCCACTAGGGTGAGGTTGTTTTCGAGGCAAATTCCATTCCGGATGCTAAGAAAGTACCTACCTTTTTAACTATAATAGGCCCTAAAACGTTTGGTTTAGTTATGGACCTAGTTTTCTCCTAAAGCACCGGAAACTTGCACCTATAATGAATTGGTACAGGCCCTAACCGATCACTACAAACCCCGAGTAGTTCTCATCTATGAACGTTTCAAATTTTATTCAAGGCATCAGACGGGAAATGAAAGCATTGCAGAGTTTGTTGCAGGAATAAAAAGCCATAGCCGTACGTGTAAATTTGGGGACAAATTAGATGAAATGCTAAGAGATAGGTTTGTAATGGGTCTCAAAGAGGAGTCTACCCAGAGAGCCCTATTAGCCATACAGGACCTAACTTTTAGTCAGGCTGTAGAAATAGCTACGGCTAGAGAAGCAGCTGCTAAAGATGTTAGAGCTTTTGGAAATCATAGTAGTAAAGCCCAACACGTAAATAGCTTTAAATCTTCTAGGCCTGGCAGACCTAACGAGCCTACTAGACAGGCAAATAAAAGGTATGAGGCGAATACGACTAAGCCTACTAATTCTACTAAGCCTTCCAAGCCATGTACAGGGTGTGGAAAACACCATTGGAAGAAAGATTGCCCTTTTAAAGAAGCAGTTTGCCGAAACTGTAGTAAAATAGGCCATATAGCTAAAGTGTGTTTTTCAAAGAAAACAAAGGGTGAAAATTCTAATTTTAACATTTCTAGTATAAATCCTCAAAAGGGAAATACTTCGAACATTGGAGTGGAGTACCTATTCTATGAGCAGCAAAGTGGGAAAAATACAGGCCCATATATTGTAGAGGTAGGCCTAGATGGAATTACAGTTCCTCTAGAATTGGATACGGGTGCTGCCCGGACGGTCATGTCCAAGGTAGTTTTTGATAAGATTTTCAAAAACACTCCTAAACTACATGCATCTAAAACAATTTGAAGAAGTACGGTGACACACAAATACCTATTTGTGGAGAAGCATACGTCACAGTTACACTTAACCAGAAAACTTTGTCTCATCCCTTAACCCTTTTAGTGGTGGATGAGCAAGGGCCTACTCTACTAGGCCGTGATTGGATTGATGCTTTGGAAATGCCAATTGACAAAATCTTGCCAAGGGGTCAGGCAGATGTGCATACACTTTCATATCCATCTGACATAGACTCATTGTTAAGGGAGTTTTCTTCTATTTTTGGGCCTGAAGTAGGCAACCTAAAAGGCCATCAGGTCTGCATAGAAGTAGATCCTAATGTAACTCCGAAATTTTGTAAGGCTCGTTCAATTGCGCATGCACTGCGGGAGAAGGTAGATTTAGAAATTGACAGGCTGCTAAAAGATAAAATTATTGAACCAGTCACACACGCTAAGTGGGCTGCCCCAGTAGTTCCTGTACTAAAACCGGACAAGTCCGTGCGGTTATGCGGGGATTACCGTTTAACAGCAAATAGAGCCGTCCTTCTAGATTGCTATCCTATACCCAAGCCTGATGAATTATTTAGCTCTCTTGCTGGGGGAAAATATTTCACAAAACTCGATATGTCCCAAGCCTATGCTCAACTAAGTTTAGATGAAAACTCTAAAGAATTAACTATCATAAATACGCACCGAGGCCTATATAAGTACAATAGGCTATGCTATGGAATAGCATCGGCTCCAGGTATTTTTCAGAGGACAATGGACCAAGTTCTAGGTCACATTCCAGGGGTACTTTGCTTTCTAGATGATGTCCTCATTTCAGGTTCGACTAAAAAAGAACACCTAACTAGATTAACCACGGTTCTAAAAAGACTCCGGGATGCGGGACTTAAGCTAAAGAGAGAAAAGTGTTCATGGGTCACTAACGAGGTTTCATATTTAGGGTTCCGCATAGATGCCTCAGGCATTCATCCAACGGTGGATAAACTAGAAGCAATAGAAAAGGCACCACCTCCACAAAACATCACACAGTTACAAGCTTATTTAGGTCTCCTAAACTTTTATAGGAAATTTTTGCCTAATGCATCGACTTTCCTTGAACCCCTGAATAAGCTATTACGATCTGGGGAACAGTGGAGATGGGAGAAAACTCAAAAGGAAGCATTTGAGGCTTCCAAGGACGTACTACTAAAGTCCACTCTCCTAGTGCATTATGATCCTAAACTTCCTCTCGTAGTTTCAGCAGACAGCAGTTCTTATGGAATTGGGGCAGTGTTATCTCACCACATTGATGGTGTAGATAGGCCTATCTGTTTTGCTTCTAGAACACTAACTGAGACGGAAAGACGATATGCACAAGTGGAACGTGAAGCATTAGCCTTAGTATTTGCAGTAAAAAAATTTCATTTCTATCTATGGGGTCATGAATTTAAACTAATTACTGACCATAAGCCTCTCTTAGGTTTATTTTCACCTAATAAAAATATTCCAGTTATGGCCTCAGGTAGGATTCAACGATGGGCACTGATTCTACAAGCCTATAAATTTGACTTAGTACATCGGTCAGGTAAACTTCTAGGTACGGCTGATGCGCTAAGTAGGTTGCCCTTAGAAAATCCAAATGATTGTGTACCTATACCTACAGAATGGGTTCACTTGGTGGAGTTTTTGGAATCCACTCCAGTATCTGCAGTACAAATAGAGCAGTGGACAAAATCAGACCCTATTCTGTCTAGGGTCATCCATTTCTGCTCAGTTGGTTGGCCTACTAAGGTTGAGAGTGAATTACAGCCTTTTATTCAGCGTCAGTCTGGCCTCTCTATTCAAAATGGCTGTCTCTTATGGGGCCACAGAGTGATTATTCCAAATAAAGGCAGGTCGAATTTAGTGAAGGAACTTCACGCTGAACACATGGGCGCAACAAAAATGAAAGAGCTGGCGAGAGCTTATTTCTGGTGGCCTGGTTTAGATGGAGAACTCGAATCATTGGTTCGTTCCTGTCAAAGCTGCCTAGAGAACAGAGATCTCCCAAGGAAAAGTCCACTTCATCCTTGGGAATGGCCTACTATACCGTGGCATAGGATCCATGTTGACTATGCAGGTCCTATAAATAATATTCATTTCCTAGTCATGGTGGACGCCTACTCTAAGTGGGTGGAAATTTTTCCAACCACTTCCACGACTTCGGGTGTAACGATTCGCTTACTCCGTTCAGTTTTCGCTCGATGGGGTTTACCCGTAGTCCTGGTTTCCGACAATGGTACTTGTTTTACCAGTGAGGAATTTCGTTCCTTCGTCCACCTAAATGGCATTAGACATGTCCGGTCTAGTGTTTTCCACCCATCTACTAACGGTCTCGCGGAAAACATGGTCCGTACTTTCAAGTCGGCCTTGCGTCATTCTCGTGGGGAGGAAATGCAAGTGGTGTTGGATAAATTTTTGTTTAAATATCGAATAACACCACACACCACGACAGGGGTGTCTCCCTCTAAACTTCTGATTGGCCGGGGAATTCGTTCAGTTTTTGATTTGTTACGTCCAAACGAAATGTTACAACAACGAGTTTTACGCCATCAGGAAAAACAGAAGTTGTACCACGACACTAAAAGAGGAGAGTTCTAGAAGCGAAACCTAATGATCCAGTTGTGATTCGCAACTATGGGGCTGGACCAAAATGGGTTCCTGCAACTGTGCAGGAGAGAACGGGCCCTGTTTCCTTCAAGTGCCAACTAGAAGATGGTCGTTCTATTAAACGCCATCAGGACCAGATATGGGAACGGGAAGTGCAGAAGGACCAGAGTCTTCCGGAAGAGAGAACTGATCCTCCGGAAAATGGTTCAACTTGCCCGCCTATACAGGTTGCACCTGATCCTACTACATCAACCCCGCTCCGCAGGTCGTCTAGGGTCCCTCATCCCCCTGACAGACTAAACTTGTAGGGGAGGAGTGAGGTGACGTGTATGTATATATATGTATATAGTCTAAAAGTCACTAAAGAGTAAATATCACTAAATCTAAGCTGAATGGCAAGACGGAGCCATAAACAACCAACGGGCTGTTCGTATTGCTTTGGTCTGGCCTAGACATGTTTTTTCCTATCTGACCTAATCTTTGGTGCTGAGTAAAATTAGGTGATGAATCTAAGGTAACAAATCGGGTAGGAAGTTGTTCGTACTTAAGTATAGTTAGGGGTTCTACCCCACGCTATCACAAACTTAAATATCAAACAGAATTTGACTGCAATGCCCACAAAATTCTGTGGGTAAAGAATACCCAATTGGCTCCAAATGACAACAACCTGAGCTGCTATAAATATAGAAGAGTTACCTTTGGCAACAAAAGCAGTCCATTTTTACTACAACAATCTCTACAACACATATTTAATGAACAACAAAACCAAGTGGCAGACTACCTAGCTAACCGCTTTTACATGGACAATGCTTTAATTAATGCCAACAATCTCTCAGAACTCAAAGACCTTTACAATTATAGTGTAAACACTTTAATTGAATATAATTTGAAGCTATATGAATGGGCCTCTAATCACTCAGAACTTCAAGGACTATTTGAAAAACATGACATAGCCTCCTCCGAAGATAAAGAAAATGTAAAACTATTAGGATATGGTTGGAACACAAGTGCTGATACACTCCATCTAAAAACGGTAAACTTGAACTCAGAAGCCAAAACTAAAAGAGAAATACTAAGTTCTGTGCAATCATTGTTTGATCCAATTGGATTTGTTGCACCCTTAGTGTTTAAATTAAAACTCTTCATGCAGAAAGTAACAGCTACCAAAAAAAATTGGGATGAATATCTAGAACTGGAAATGCTGCGTGAATGGAAAAAACTTTGTAAAGAAATAAACAAAGTGGAATTTCTGAATTTTCCTAGACAAGCTTTTGAAAATCCCAAACCTCTCATGGAAAATCTTCAACTCCACATCTTTTGTGATGCCAGCCAAGAAGGTTATGCAGTAAGTTGCTATCTAGTTGGAAATGGAAAATCCGAACTAATTTACGCTAAATCAAGAGTCAATCCCAAATCAAAAAATTGGACCATTTGTAACTTGGAATTAATGGCAATCTGCCTAGGAACCAAAGTCCTAGAATACCTTAAAGAAACCTACCTAGAAGAAAACTCAGAAAACCAAAAGTTCTTCAAAACAATAATTTGGACAGACTCACAAGTGGCTTTAAATTGGACTGCTCAAAAATCTCTAAAAATGAAATCAATCTTTGTAAAAAACAGAGTGAAAGACATTCAGGAAGCAACAAGAAACTTAAACCATCACCTGGAATTCAGACATGTAGCAGGAGAAGACAACCCAGCAGACCTACTCACCAGACCAATATCTTTCAAGAAATTTCAAAAACTTCTTCACTTTTACCAACATGGTCCCACATTTTTGAGAAATGAAATTGAATGGCCCACCAACTTAATTTTTAACCCCCACCAAGAAACCTTACAGACAACAATAAATGTGTGTCAAACAACTTGTAAAGAAATAAATGAAAAAACTCCCTTGTTAAATATGGAAAGATTCTCTAACAGGAAAAAACTGGTCAGAATCACTGCCTATGTTCTACGGTTCATAGAAAACTTAAAGTACTTCCGCACTCACAAATATAACCCCAAATGTAACCTGACAATGGAAGAACAAATTGCTGTCTTGGAGAAAAATCATACAGCTTACAAAACTAAGGCCACAAATTACTGGCTAAAATTAGTCCAGCAACAACATTTCTCAAAAGAAAAAGAAATAATCCACAAACTAAATAAAGGAGAAAAAGTTGAGGACCTAACAAAGCTGCAAAAGAATCTAAAACTCTTCATTGACAAAGAAGGGTTAGTCAGAACAATGGGGAGATATAAATATGCAACTAACCTTAACTATTCTGCTAGGTATCCTGTACTACTGCCCGAAAATTCTCATTTAACAACGTTAATTGTAACTGAATGTCATGCAAAAGCCAGTCATGCAACCTTAGCTACCACATGCAATTTCCTCAGACAGGAATTCTGGATCCCCAAAATAAGGCAAGTAGTTAAAAAGGTTCTGAAACAATGTCTGTTTTGCCAAAAATACTTTGCCATGGCTTATGAAGTGCCTACTACTGGACCCTTAGTAACGGAACGTTTAAGCTATGAAAAACCCTTTGAAAAAACTGCCCTTGACTATGTTGGTCCAATTTCTGTCCAGGATGAGAATAACCAATTCATGAAAGTCTACTTATTATTGTTCACTTGCTGCGCCACCAGATTCACCAGCCTTCACATCTGCACTGACCTTTCTGCTAAAACCTTTTTAAGAGAACTCTACCATTTGTCCTTAAACTACTCCCTTCCAAAGGTTTTGATTTCAGACAATCAATCCACCTTCAAAAGATCTGAAGATTACCTTAAACATTGGTTCCAAAATGTTCTTGTGTCTCAGTACCTCTCTGATCATGGTATCCAGTGGAAATTTACAGCAGCCTATTCACCCAGAACCTTAGGAATAGCTGAAAGAATGGTGGGTTTAGTCAAAAGAGCCCTCTATACCTCCCTAAAAGGAAGAAAAATCCCGTTAACTGAACTAAAAACAATTGTTCTTGAAATAATGAACACAATTAATTCAAGACCACTCACTTATGTTAATTCAAATGAAGATCCTTCCTCTGATCTACTAACTCCTTTCAAGTTGCTTTTTGGGTATGACAATACCAAATTCAACTTTTTAACCACTAATGATACCCAAGAAGCTGTTAATGAAGACGATCAGGTGGATGCTGATTATATGACAACAACAGAGGACAAAGAAAGAAAGAAAATACTGGATTACTTTCATAAGGGAGCTAAACAATCTCAAGAAATCAAGAAAAGATGGCGATACGAATTTGAGTAGTGAGGGAAAAAGAATACCAACAACACAAACAACCAGTAAGTAAAGAACCTAAAGTAGGAGAACTATGTCTCTTAGATGAAAATTCTATGAATCCCAAATACTTCTGGAAGATTGCTGTAATTGAAACATTACACCCCGATGAAGATGGCATAATCAGGCATGTAACTGTAAAAACACCCAATGGTCATCTCTCCAGAAGACACATATATCGGTTATACCCACTGGAAATAACTGATAAGCCGAATATTGACCTGGAAGAACTGGAAAATTCTTCCACAGAATCAGGAACTGTAGATTCTCCTGACACTACTACTGCCGCTACTCAACCCCGACCACAAAGACAAGCTGCAGTTAGATTTCGGGAAGAACTGCAAAGGAAAATACAGAGTGGATCTTTGTGAAGACCACAAATAGAAAATTGTAAATAATTGTAAATAGCTATAACTTAGGACCAACGTTCTACAGAAAAGACGCTTTCATCTTCATATTTCACCTAAAAGGAACTTTTCTGAAGAGCATGTCATTTTCATTCAAAAAAAAAAAAAAAAAAAAATTTCCCAAGAATACAATTCTGGGTAAATTTTTCCCCTTGGGGGGAATGTTGAAAAAGTGGTTAGAAATAACCGCATATATTTCCAAAGAAAATATAAACAAAATAAATAAAAATAAAAACCCTCGTTTCTAACCAACTAGTGAAGTTGGGTTTCCCTAATTAACCAAACTAAGGAAAAAAAAAAAGTTTCTGGGACAAAGAAAAACGGAGCTTTGCCCAGTCTTGAAAATTTTTGACCGCATGAAGCGGGCCCTTTTTTCTCAAAAAAATTAAAATGCTCGTGGTTACCCAAACCGGGAAACTGAGCCAACCTTCAAACCTAACAACCTTTAATTAAATCGTATCCTTAATTAATAACCACTGCAATTAATCAAAACCCATGTTTAACTAAATAGAGGCCGATCAGAACTAGGTGCAAGTAAGTTAAAGAAAATAACTAAGGTAAGAGAAAAACTAGGTACCTAGACGAAACTCGAACCGGGCTACAACGGCCCTAACTCAATAATTAAATGGCTGTTATAGCCCCTATTAAAACCTAAAGGCAATATAGCCCTAACTTAACTTAAATAAAACCTTCTAAACCTTAAACCTTTAAAACCAAAAACTTAAGGGCAATCCAGCCCTAGCCTAACTTAACCTGCAAAACCTAGGTCTGGGAAATAGCCCCTACAAATAAATAACCTAGCAGTGTGTTAAACAATAACCTAAAACTTAACAACGAAAATTAAAAAAAAAAAACTGGAAACTAAATGAAACTTATGAATCAGTTAGAAACTGAAAGGGTAACGTTCAACTGGCAACTTCATTTTTGGTAAGTCTAAATTAATTTTGATGAATTTAGCTTCACCATAGTTAGTAATCTGGCTGCTGACCAAATTTAATCTGAAAACCACTGCAACCTACAGTGAAAAAGTCTGTAGCTGTGTTGACAGTGTCTAAATAGGCCATTATTATTTCTATAATTACCGAGTCTATTTAAAGTAAACTTAACCTTAATACTACACCTAAATAAAAATAATATCTCTCAAGCTAAACAATAAATTTTTCAATAAACGTCACGTGCAGGGCAAAGCTGCCGATCATCTCTAGGATGACGTGGGCCACCACAATTGTAGCATGCTTGCCTCTTTTTTGCAGTGAGTTTTGAGGCAGCAGCCGCAGCCAAAGGTTTAACTTCGTTTTCATCATCACTGTTCGGAACGGCGGCGAAAACAGAATCGCTAGATGCTGCAGCCGCTGTAGGTCCAGCCGCGCATGGCGGTGCCAAGTACGACTCCGATCTCAGCAGCGCCTGCTCTAGCGCTCGGGCCTGCTGCGTAGCAGTTGCCAGGTCAAGCTGCTGATTCTCAAGCAGCCGTGCACGCATATTCGGAGACTTTAGGCCACGTATAAATGAATCTCTGATAGACTCATCACGATAGGTTGCAGCAGTCACATCCTTGAAGCTGTAATCCACAGCAAGGCCGTTGAGTGCTTGGAGATACTGGTCGATTGACTCATCTGGTAGTTGCACTCGGGTTGAAAGCAAGTGACGAGCGTGAATCTCGCTGGGAGTTTTCACATAAGCAGCCTGTAATAGTTCAATAGCCCTGGAGTAGTCTGTACATCCCTCAATTATATCTGCAACATTGGGCCCAATGTACAGATACAGTACTTCCAGCCTGTTTGGTGTCAGTTCAGAAATAGTAGTGAGAAAGTAATGAAAATTCCTGTACCATAACTTCCATAGCTTTGCAGCATGAGGATCAGAGGTAGCCACGTCAAACTTGTCCAGGGGTATAACTTTATCCATTTAGTTGAATAAATTGTAGTGTATTGTGGTGTAGGTTTCAATCAAACGAAATCCCTATAGTAAGGGTTTATTCAACTAAATCAACATTACAGCTGAAAAGAACAGAAAAGAACAATTAATAACACATACCAACATTAATAAGGTATAGAGAAAAGAATAATAATAAAGAATACTAATAATGATACAGTAGCTGAAAATAGGCCCAATAAAGCAAAACACACAACAGTATGAAAATGTTACCTTATAAGCAATTGCCCCACTACAGCTGTGAATTATCACACTACCTCACTTATGCTCAGTTGCCTATACGCACACATTTTTCAATATTTGTCTGCCTTTTATCATGTTGAGGTTGTTTAACCTCTTGCATAAAATCTAAAATCATTGACGGAGGGGACCAACAACTTTACGTGGGATCCGAGCCACGGATCGCTACATCATCTGTAGATTGTAGTCTACGTGTCTGTAGTTTGCATGGTATGGGTGTTTCTTTGAGTTAAGACTTATTTTACTTCTTTTCATATTTCACCCCTTTCCTATTCTCTCCGACCATTTTTCCGACTTGTCGGCAGTGGCCGGCGGATGATGATGGTGAGTATTTCTCGCTTTTTTTTTTAATGAAAGTTAACCCACGAATGATAGGTTTTGCTACTTACTTAACCCCCTACTCTCTTCTTTCTCTCGGGCTAACCTTGGAGTGGATCTTAGGGTCTTTGTTAGCCCTAGCTTCTGTAGATCATCTGGACGCAGAGGACGGTCACTTATCCAACTATTACCCAGATTCACTGTGGCTTAACTTAGTCGATCGACGGGAAGCAGTGTTGTGACAATGGCTACGATGCCTTATTGATGGCAGGTACAGAAGTCCTCAAATCTCTTTAAATCCTTGAACCAAAAGAGGATTATGTCTGAGAAAAGATCGTGTGAATATTTTATTTCGCTTATAGTCCATATTAAAATGGTTTAAACAGTTCAACAAATAATTTTGTGGGACTAGGTCTTTAACTTTGGTTGAAGTGATCGGCTTTGTTTACTCTCCAAAACTATCTTCCATTTGTTCATATCTGATTTATAACCAAATCGTATCAATTGAGGAGTGTGGCAAAAAGTAGAAGAATTGGAGGAGTTTTCTGATCACTATTTTCAACTACTTTCTGTGATGTACAAAATAATACATACATGCATTATCAAAAATCTCATTTCCCAAGAATTTGGGGCATCAAGGCAGAAAACAACTCGGATGTATATTTACAAAAAAAAAAAAAAAAACTAGCATAACCTTGTCTAGTTTAATTTCTCTCTTTTAATATCTATTGTAGCTGGAATAAACTAAACAGACTCATACTTTATATACCAACTGAAAGATCTTTTTAGAATGCTCACCTCAAAAAAATTGTGATATAAGATCACACCCGCACCAGTCAAAAATCCACTGGTTACGCATCAGATAAGAATCTTAATCTGGTATTATTACATATTTATGACAGGCTAGAATTTTTGTATTACTATATCATTATCGTACTTGTTAATCGTATGTCGTTGCTCATCTTCCATACCTTTCTCCACATCCATGTGTACAGGGGAGTTCGGGCTTTTAGTTGACGGTAGATCCGGGGGATCGTTCTTTGTCGAAGTTTCTTGCCTTTGTTCATTGGATGTAGAGATCACAGGTTCTGCATCTGCATCCAAACGGACATTTTCTTGCGGGGCTGGTGCTAAATGCCTGACGGAAACTGTGGTCTCCCGTCCATCCTGTAGACGTACGTGCGCATATTGTGGATTAGCATCTAATATCTCTACTTCGTCGACCAATGGGTCGTCTTTATGATGACGTACGTGTCTTTTGAGGAGAGCCCTCCCCGGTGAGACCAACCATGTTGGTATAGCACTGCCATAAGATGATCGACGAGGAAATCCAAAGAATCGTTCGTGAGGTGTCATATTAGTGGCAGTTGAGAGCAAGGATCGAACAGAATGTAAGGCGTCCGGGAGTACAGCTTCCCATTGAGAGCTATCCAAATCTCGGGATTTCACAGCTAAAGATACGGCCTTCCAAATAATGCTATTATAGCGCTCGACTTGACCATTACCCTGTGGGTTGTATGGAGTGGTACGGCTGGTAGCCACTCTCCTCTCATGGAGGAATTTCCGTAGTTCATGTGACATAAAGGAAGACCCCCGGTCACTATGCACGAATGCTGGCATGCCAAAAATGGAGAACAATTGGCATAAGGACTTGATGACCGAAGATGAAGATAGATCGGGGGAAGGGAAAGCAAAAGGAAACCGTGAGAATTCGTCAATGATTACGAGAAGGTACTTGTTACCAGTTGAAGAAGGCAGAGGACCTTTGAAATCAATATTGAGCCTCTCGAATGGTTGAGTTGCTTTAATTAGATGATCTGCTGGTGGTTTATAAAGTCGAGGCTTGAGTTGCGCATATAGAGAGCAAGAAGCTGTCATTTTCTTTATATCATCCATTGAGTAAGGAAGATTGCGGCAACGGATGAAATGGGCCATCCTAGTTACTCCAGGGTGACAGAGAGAATCGTGCAATTGATATAATAGATCAGTTCCCGTAGCCGAACAATGACTGCGTGACAGTGCATCCGCGGCTACATTATCTCTACCAGGTCGGTAAACGATGTCGTAGCAGTAGGATGACAGTTCCAAGCGCCATCTCATTATCTTTTCATTCTTTATCTTTCCAGTCTCTCTGTTGTTGAACATAAATGCCACTGATTTTTGATCTGTAACGAGCTGAAAGTGATGCCCAAGGAGATAGTGCTTCCATTTCCGCAATGCCTCAACAATGGCATAAGCTTCTTTTTCTATGGCAGAGTGATGTTGCTCTGATTTTGAGAGCGTTCTGGAGAAGAATGCGACAGGCCGTCCAATTTGATTTAGAGTAGCGGCTATCGCATGTTCAGACGCATCAGTCTCAACAACGAATGGAGAAGTAGAGTCTATAGCCATCACCACTGCATTCCGTATGTCTTGCTTCAATGACTGAAATGCAGCATTTGCATCACTGGAAAGGGAATTCTGTAGATCGAGTGAAGGAGATCTTTTCCGAGAAATGAGGGATCCACTGTGAGTAGTAAGAGAACATGCCTAATGCTCGACGGAGCGACGGAAGGTCTGATGGGAGCGGTAGCTCCAGCAATGGTTTTATTCGTTCAGGATCTGGCTTCATA
The DNA here is from genome assembly GCA_023014485.1 of Bathynomus jamesi. Taxonomy (NCBI): domain Eukaryota; kingdom Metazoa; phylum Arthropoda; class Malacostraca; order Isopoda; family Cirolanidae; genus Bathynomus; species Bathynomus jamesi. The sequence continues at coordinate 52,885 of JAJOZX010005555.1, read as the reverse complement.
GTGCCCTTGCTAACACAATAACCAAGAAGATTGATTGTTTGGGCAGAAAACACGCTTTTATCTGTATTAAATGTAAGGTTGTATTTCTTGGAAACAGCGAGAAAACAATCAAGATTCCTGTCGTGCTCCTGCTGAGTACGGCCACAAACAGTGACGTTATCAATATAGGCATAGGCAGAGATGGGCACGATCTTGATCTTCAAGATCAGATCGTGATCTTGAAGATCAAGATCGTGATCTGATCTTGATCTTGAAGATCACTTTTATTATGGTGATCTTGATCTTGATCTAAGATCACTTTATTTCTTGTGATCTTGATCTTGAAGATCACTTTAGACTTCAAGATCACTTTTAATTTCAGATTCTTAAATATGCCGCTATGCGAATGTCATTTGTTTTTTGTCCAAGCGACATCTGGTGGCAACTTTGTTCAACACCGACTGTTTATGTTTTCTGTTAGTTGGGTGACTTGCGTCATGCGTGGACTCATGGAAGGTGTAGTTGCTGTGGAATTTAGGCTCGTAAAAAGTGTAATTTACTGTGCAATTATGTTAAAAGTGTTCTATTAATATATTATTATATATAGGCATAAAATATAGCCTATAGGTCCGTATTCATAATAAATTAATTCTAAACATATTTTATTTACAGATTGAATTTTTTAATAATGAGTGCAATTTTACAACTTCAACAGGCTCCCAAGGGAACCAAATATTCTAGGTTGTCACCAGAACAGTATTCAATATATTTAGATAACAATGTTGGTAATAAGGATCAATCTGTGCTATTGAACGGAAAATATTTTCAAATTGTCGAAAAAACTGGAAACAGTATCAAAGTTATTTGTAGGCAGTGTACAAAGAAAACTACAATTCTGTCTGCTGGCCTCGACTCAACAAGCAATCTTCTGAGGCACCTCAGGGTTAGTACTACTTAGTAACTAAGTAGTAAGTAGCAACATTAACATAATGGTTCAAGTCATATTTTAAGTGACTGGTGCCATACAAGACTAATGCTACATTTACATAGACGTCCATTTGAATATATTGTGCACTTCAGATATTAATAGATTATGGACTAGTAACTACATTAAAAACTGCCGATATCCAACTATAATAAAACGCCAGGTGTATCTGTCTTTCTCTCTGTCTGATCCATGTCTGTAATTTCTCCTATTTAGTTACTGAAGGACGAAATTCGGCTTTCAATTTAACATAGGATAAAAATGCACTGATCATGGTGAAAATAATTTTAGTTAAAGATAACAAAATTTTAGAATCTTGTTAAGTATTAATTTCAACTAGAAGTTTGATACTCTGATAAATATTATACAGGGTGTTCAAGAAGTCTCTCCGCATGATAATAATTTATTTTCTTGTGCAGAAACTACATTCGGATCTTTTGGGTGAATATGAATCTGAGAAGAAATCTCGCAAGCGTCCAGCTAAAGAAGAAGATGCCAGCGGCAGCAATGCTGGCCCTGCCAAAATTGCCAAGCAGTCAACACTAAGCATGTTCCACATTTCCAAGCAAAAACCAGGACCACCAATATGCAAGGATATCCTTGAAAAGAAGATTCTCTCGCTTGTGGCTAATGGGCTCCTACCATTGAGCCTAGTTGAACTACATGAATTTAAGGATCTTCTTTCATGTTAGTACAACTCAAATATTTTGCTATTTTTTCCATAGCTAATATCTGATTAAAATAATTAATCATATTTGTATGAACATTAGACTATCGCTAGCCTAGCTAAATATTTTGATATTTTTTCCATAGCTAATCTATTGTATTTGTTTTAATTTTTTAATATTTTTTTCAGACGTCAACCCGGCTGTTCAGGTGCCATCTAGACGCACCCTGGCTAGATCTCTTGCAACAACAACCAGTACAATGAAGGAAGACATACAAGCAAAACTGGCAGCAGTTGACCATGTGTGTGTTACATGCGACATATGGTCAACTAATCACTGCAGTTTCATGGGAGTCACTGCGCATTGGGTATGCTATTGATTTAGTGTATTATTTTTATATAATTGATAAATTGACCATTGGTGATAGACTGATAGTCTGATAGACTTATAGTATAATCTTTTCAATTATTCGACATGTGTTCCTCATTCATTAATTTGGTGAGTCTTCATTTTGCTGTGATTCACAGTAATTTCACACTAATTCACTGATTCTGTCATCTGTCATTGTGTCTGATTCACAGCAAAATGTGGAAGAGTCCATATTCACAGGCTGTGAATATGGACTCTTCCACATTTTGCTCTTATGGGATGGGTCACTGATGTAGTGGTATGGTAGGCGACTCATCGCTGATTGCCTCCTTTATATCACATAGTTCTTCTCTTCAATGTTTGGTGGCGCAGTTTAGCTGGTGCGTGTCTAACCAATATATTAAATTAAGCTTAAAAAAATGTTCATACAAACATTGATTTTATATTCTTACATTACAGATCAATGATGACTTGTCGCGAGGATCAGCTGCACTGGCATGCCGAAGATTTCGTGGAACACATAGCTTTGATAAAATTGCTGGAATATTGGACAGGATCAACTCGGAGCATGGTTTATCTTATAGAAAAATTGTATCTACAGTCACCGACAATGCATCGAACATGGTGAAATGCTTTAAAGAGTTCGGTGTTCGTGTTCAGAATCGTACTGACGACATTGATGAAGATGATGCAGATGAAGATGATGATGAAAAAGATTCAGATGAAGAGGTTATCATCAGCAACTTTCCTGAACATTCAGGAGAGCATGGAGAGGAGTCAGTGAAACTATCATCCCATATTCGATGTGCCTCCCACACATTGAACTTGGTAGCAACAACTGATGCAGATAAAGGACTGAATTCACCTGGACTAAAGAAGATAAAGCATTCTGCAATGGGAAAATGTTCGGCGCTGTGGAATGCTGCTGGTAAACCCAAGTCAGCAGAAAAAATACAGGAAATAACTGGCGTCCAATTTAGGTACCCATGCGTCACCCGATGGAACTCAATGTACGACTCATTAAGCCAAATATATAAACATAAGAACGACGTGAATGTAGCTCTTGAAGAACTGAATCTACCCATCCTCAAAGACAATGAATTGGAATTTATTTCAGAATATTTGTCTGTTCTAAAACCAATTGCAGCAGCCCTCAACAAATTACAGGCAGAGAAAGAATGCTACTACGGTTGTCTTCTTCCAACAGTCCTAGTGACTCAAGATGCCCTCGCAAGATTGGAGCCTATCCAACCAAACGACCTGCGCTTGAGACACTGCATGCCATTACTGGCAGCAGTCGTCTCTGGCTTCAATGCCAGATTTGGTCATTTTTTGTCGTTGAGCCCCGAGGTAACTGATGCCGTTTTGGCCTCAGTATCTCATCCGTATTTCAAACTTAGATGGATATCATTGTTGCAAGGGCCTAATTTCGGCGATCATGAAGCAATCAAGTCTCAAGTAAAAGACAAGCTGCAAATGGCTGTAAGAAATTGTAATTCTGACAGCAGTGGTAATAGTTCGGTGAACTCAGATTCATCATCTGAAGACGATTTCTTCAGAACTATGGACGGCTCATTCTCTGCTCCTAACAACAAGGAAGACTTGGAAGTCCTCAATTATTTGCAGGACACCAGTAAGGCACTCGACTCTTTAGATAGGTATCCTGCTATAAAGAAGATCTTCAAGAGGTATAACACCACGCTACCTTCCTCTGCACCAGTGGAACGGTTGTTTTCGTTGCTGGCATGGTTCATAGCCCAAACGAAGTCGTCTCTCGGATGGTAACTTTGAACAATTGGTTTTGCTGAAAGCAAATGTTTACAGCGGTTGAACATTAAATTAACACTCTTAACTTGCGGTTTTTACCCTTATATTGTCAGTAATTGCGTACTGCAGTAAAACTGTAAAATTAAATTCTATGTAAAAAATGTTTACTTATATATGCTGACCATTCATTGATATGGGTTATGGACCTGGTGAAATGAGAATTGAGAAAAATAGAACTAAAAACTATATGTAGGTCATTTAATAGTTTTTTCTTTGCTGATAAGTTATGATAATACTAAGTTTTAAGTTTACCACCTGAAAAACTGAAAGGGGAATCGTCAATCCCCGTGGTTTAGATCAGGTGACATGGGTAGGATGCGATGCTTGTATTGCCTCAGCCCTCAGGGGAGTATTAGGAGTGATACTTTTCAGGAGTGATTAACAAAATAATTTGTTTTTGTTTACTCTACAAGAGTACAACTTTTTTCAATTCATATAAAAGTGATCTTAAAAAGTGATCTTGAAAAGTGATCTTCAAGATCACGATCTTGATCTGGATCTTCAAGATCACATTTTTCTGGTGATCTGATCTTGATCTTCAAGATCACATTTTTCTGGTGATCTGATCTTGATCTTCAAGATCACCAAAGTTGGTGATCTTGCCCATCTCTGGGCATAGGTAGCTCTTAGGTTTTCCTTAGCAATAACGTCATCGATAACACGCTGAAAACTCGCAACGCCATTGGTGACTCCAAAAGGTATTCTACGAAACTGGTACAGTCTTTGATTCGCTTCAAATGCGGTGTATATTCTCTCTTCTTCTTTGAGAGCTATCTGATGGTACACACTTTTCAGGTCTAGAGTGCTGTAGAATCCATATTGGGAGATCTCTTTAACCATCTCATCAATGCGGCGCAATGGATAGGCATCGAGAAGAGTAAATCTGTTTATCGTCCGAGAATAACACTGGGCAACACGTATTTTATTGAATGATATCTGACACTTGATTCTAGGTAATTTGGGTGCGCTGAATACGAATTTCAACTCGGTTTGGCTCTATCAGGTCCTGATTCTTGTCGACAGCCTATGTGCCATTTTCCAGATTTTTCAAATTAGGACTAAAAAATTAAGTCATGTGTTAAATTTTTTTTTCAAGTTTCATGAATACAAGCAGTTCAAACTACAGTAAAATTACATTATAACGATAGAAATGACAAAATAAAAAAACAACAGATATGAAGCTTTCACTGTGGCAAAAATTTTCTTTTGTAAGACTTTCTAGCGTATTTGCTTGTTGATGGCAGGTCTCTTTTCAAGCACCAGCAGTAATCAGCCATCATGTGGGAATCCCAGCGGCCTTGGTACCGTTCCTCCATAATTTTGATATCTTGGTGGAATCTCTCCCCTTGTTCGTCACTTACATCACCTAAATTACTTGGAAATTGGTCAAGATGGCTATTCAAAAAATGCATTTTTATGCTCATATTGCAACCTAACTCTTTGTAGTCCCTTAAAAGTTTTTTTACGATTTCTTCGTAGTTATCTGCCCTATAATTGCCAAAAAGTTTTCTATCAAGTCCACGAATGAGAACCAGCCATTTTTTTCGCGTTCATTCATGACATTAGGAAAATTGCTGTCTTTAATCATTGTTCTTATTTGTGGACCGTCGAAAATTCCCGCCTTGATTTTTTCATAACTTAAACTTGGAAATTTTGAAGTTATGTATTTGAAACACTCGCCGTTCGTATCTAAAGCTTTTACATATTGTTTAATGAGGCCTAGTTTTATATGCAGAGGAGGAAATATGATTTTATCTCTGCTCACTAAAGGTGGATTAATTACGTTTTTTTCTCCGACAGTAAGTGATGTTCGTGCTGGCCAGATTTGTTTGAAATAATGTTCTTCCTTGGCTCTGCTGTCCCATAAGCAAAGGAAGCAGGGATATTTAGTATACCCTCCTTGTTGTCCTAGCAGAAAATTAACCATTTTTAAGTCAACACATATGATCCACTCGTGCTCCCTATATTTGATAAGATTTAAAACCTTTTCTATATGTTCATACTTTTCTTTTAATTTTGTTGAGTGCCCAATCGGTATCGAGCCGTATAGATTGCCATTATGCAACACACACACTTAAGACTTCTTTTCGAACTGTCTAAAAACAAGCGCCACTCATTTGCATCGTAAGACTCAACCCCCATCTTCTTTAACAAACCAACTATGTCGCAGCAATATACTAAACTATCCTCTGTTCTAAAATTTAACAAGTTCTTCTTCTCTTTTTCTGTAAAATGAAATGTATGTGTTTGAAGTAAGCAAGTTTTTCTCTTTAAGTCTTGAAGCTAAAATTTCCGCAGCCTTTTTTGGCAAATTTAGATCCCTTACAAGATCATTCAACTCGGCCTGGTTAAACTTTTGCGGATCGTTTTGACTTTCAAATACGCTGGGGTCAAAATCGGTGTCTGACTCCTCAAAGTGCATAACAATATTTTCAGGAACATCTTCAACTAATTCTTGAGTTGGCAGACCCTTAAATTTTGGAATGGGGATCTCATTTGAATGTAGCACAGGTCGTATCGCGGTGTCGAAATTTGGGTACTCGATACAATGTTTATTTTTCTTAGTGAAGCCCGAAGTCTTGACAAAGCAAAGGTAGCAATCGGTCTCGTGGTTAGTAGGCTCTCGCCACACCTGATGTGGAAAAAAAATTGTAAAGCGTTAACAAAAGCGACGAGAGACTTGTTTTATGAATTTTATCAAAAGTTATCACCCAAACATTTAACATTTCTATGTGTTTCAACCTTATGCAATATTTGAGATTCTTATAAACATTTTCTGTAAATTTTTGTTTATGTACCTAAGTTACAATTACATTTAGGTAAGTTACAGTATACTAGTGATTAAATTACGTAGTTTTATGAAATCATAAACTTACCATCGGAACTCCAAAAGGTATTTTTGAATCCGAACCCTTCGTCCAATGTCGCAGTCTTTCAATGCATATAGTGCAGGCTTTATGTGGAGCCCACGATTTATCTCGGTCCCCCAGTTTTATGCCAAAATAAGCTAAGTAAGCTCTTTTTACGAAGTCAGTTATATTTGCTCGTTGATGTGGAAGTGTAAAATTTCCACATATATAACAGAAGGAATCAGGGTTGTTTTTGCATTTGAACTTTCTAGTGCTTGATGACATATTGCTTGATTGTTCTGCCAATTTGTAAAGGTATTTAAAGCCCTTAATTCATATAAATTTAAGAAAATCTGAAATATAAACACAAAAATTAGTTTAAATAGGTACTTATTATGAAATAGGTACTTACAATCTATGAAATTAAACTAGAAACACGGATGAGTAGGTACAATATAAATTACGTCTAATTAAATCAACTATATTAAATCACGATGACAAAATTACTCACTAAATCATATGCCAATTCAAAATTATGTTAATGCCCAAACTTAATTAACTAACTCGACTGACTGACTGATTGAATTGACTGATTAACTCTGGAAACGAGTCGCTTTTATATATTTTAGTTGTCCCTCTAGAATACTCTACAGAGAACAGGAACGCTCGAGAAAATTTTAGAATTCTATGATATTTTTAGCTTAATTTACTAATATTAAAATGGGTTAAAAATGACAAAATTAAAAATATTTTTAGGGTGTTACATATAAAAATATACATAATACAACAATACCATAACAATAGGTACAAATACCTAGATAAAAACCTAGTTGCATAATGTGTAACTGCAAAAGACTTAGCGAGTATTGAGAAAAAAACCTTTTTATGAATACGACGAAAGAGGAGGGGTGTTGAGCAAAATCAGGACCTGATAGAGCAAAACCGAGTACAAATTCGTGCTCAGCGCACCCAAATTACCTAGAACTAACTGTCAAATCTAATTCAATAGACAAAAATTTGAAATTTGTTCCCCAGTGTAATAGTAAAAAAGGAAATTACCATACCTTATTATTTAGTTCGGCCTCGCGGCTCTCTTTCGATGTAAGCGATGGAGTTACGCAACGAGTTTATTTGGTTTAATTAATATAGGCATTCACTACACTTAAATACCTGAAGGAATAGGCCTATCCTTTTGAATTATTAATTTTATATTACTTGCCTACTTGGTATTCACTCAGAACTTCTAGGAAGATTAAGTACGTTTCCCTTGCTTAAAGCATTGCTGTAACTAAGCGGCTCTGAGATGAGCTAATATAAAATTCCTTTTCTTAAAAATTCGCTGACTTTATAATGTCCCCAGACGTCTAATTTTTGTGTTTTCTGTATTTCTTCTCCAAGTAATTTTCATGCGTTAGCGATGGAAAATTTTGATACGAATTAATACGTTTTTCTTATGTGGACCCAATGCCTACATATTGGGTTCTATTGTATGGCAATTATTTCCATTCCCAATAGGCTATGTCGTCAATCCTGAGGCAATTTTTAGTTATTTAATTCATTGAATTAATAATTTGTACTTAATTAAGAAATTAAGTTATCATATATGATACCATATTGTAGGCGTGTATAATTTTTCCATAAGTATAGTTTCTTAGTAAATGTCTTAAGAAACTACTCATAAACTAAGTATTTTATAATAATTACCCCTGATGAAAATGACTTAATTTGCTCATCAAATATTTCAGTACATAAAATGTTATGTGTAAATAACACTAACGATGATTATAGAAATTCTCGTTAACAAAATAAATTGCAAAGGTTGTCCTTCATACTACATTGGTATTAAAAGGCTCACTTACCATGACGAATAAAATTCCTGAACCAGAAATGAAACAAGACGTGTTTTCAAACATGCATCTTTTCTCGATCATTGGGTCACTGTGAAGGGGTCTTGACTAATTTTCTTTACTTGTAGTTTAGTGCGACAGACTTCTTGAATTATGTTGAATTCGTAAGATTCCTAATTTCAGTACTAACAAAAGATTCTTTCAAATGGACTTTATTTCAAATAAATTAGAGCTGGCTCCAACTTTTATAAAGATTTTTATCAAAATTTCGACCGGTTTTAGCTGGTTGTTTTTATGCCTTATTTATTATCCTCAAATGACGTAATCTTTCTGGTGGAGTAAAGTGGATTTTGAACTTCCTGAACTTTTTCTAGTTTGCATTTAACTAGCCTGACGAGTACATGTTGTAGATTTAACTTTACTTACTTTTGCTAACTGCTATTATGTTTTCATTGTGTTTAATTAATTATTATTTCTGTTCTGTTTCAGATGTAATCTCGATTATGAATTATGCTTGAATTAGTTGAATAAAGCCTCTAAACGTTGAATTCATTGGCCTTTTCATAACAATTTATTCAACTCATTCATATCATGGGAAAATTTCTGAGGCCTGAAAGATTTAATACAGACTCCAACTGTGCTAACGCAGCTAAGGAATGGAATCACTGGTTCCGCACATTCAATAACTTCCTCTCATCATTAGCTGACAATACTGTGGACAAATTGGCTCTTCTGGTGAACTATGTTACACCTACTGTCTATGAATTTATAGGTGACTGCAATACCTATGAAGACGCTATAGCTATCCTCGAAGGAATTTACGTAAAGCCTCAGAATGAAATCTATGCTAGACATTTGCTTGCAGTCCGCAAACAGGAGACTGGGAGTCACTCGATACATTTCTCCAAGCACTGAAACAACTCAGTCGTGACTGCAACTTTCGCGACAGTACTGCAGTGCAATGTCGTGATGACTCCATTCGTGACTCTCATCAGTGGACTTCGATCCTCAGCAATTCGCCAGCGATTGTTGGAAAACAGAACTTTAGATCTTCAAACTGCCTACGATCAGGCGCGGGCCTTGGACGCTGCACAGCTACAGGCCGAATCATACCCCACTTATCATTCATCTGTTGTTGCCATGGCCGAATCAGAAAACAAGCCAAAAACGCCTTTATCTAACCGATCAGAATACAGTCCAATTGAGTCGGACGCTCCTGAAGATTCTGCCATGTCAGCTGCTGTAGTGCAGAAGTGCTACTTCTGCGGATTTCCTCGACACCCTCGGAGCAAATGCCCTGCTCGAGAGGCTGTTTGTGGCCGGTGCACTAAAAAAGGACACTTCGCTAAAGTCTGCCGATCTGCTGCTGCTAAACCAACCTCTTGCGGCAGCTCCATATTGGCTACATTTCTGCATCAGTTCCTGGCAGTTTATCGAAAGCTCTCCTACGAGTAAAGATTAATGGCATAACGGCCGACGCTCTCGTCGACACTGGAAGCTCGGAAAGTTTCATCTGCACAATTCTTTGCAATTGCTTCCCTGCTCCAGTAGCATTTCCATGGCTTCTACAGCATTTTCAGCGAGGGCCGCTGGTGTGTGTCATGCACAACTTGAGTATGATACTCATGTTTTTCAGGACGTCAAATTCACTGCTTTAAAGCATCTATGCGCTAATGTAATACTGGGGCATGATGATTTGGGTGAGCATGAACGAGTGGAAATAGCGTTTAATGGTGTACATCCTCCACTCAAATTATGTAGTCTTGCTGCTGCGTCGGTGCCTCCACCCTCTCTATTTTCCTACCTCACGCCTGACTGCCGACCAATCGCAGATAAATCTCGACGATATTCGCTATCAGATTCAAAATTCATAGATTCTGAAATCTCTCGTCTTCTCAAGGAGGGTATCATCGAACCCAGCATTTCTCCATGGCGTGCCCAGGTTCTCGTCACAACGAACGAACGACACAAAAAGAGAATGGTTGTCGATTACACTGGGGAACAAATTTCAAATTTTTGTCTATTGAATTAGATTTGACAGTTAGTTCTAGGTAATTTGGGTGCGCTGAGCACGAATTTGTACTCGGTTTTGCTCTATCAGGTCCTGATTTTGCTCAACACCCCTCCTCTTTCGTCGTATTCATAAAAAGGTTTTTTTCTCAATACTCGCTAAGTCTTTTTGCAGTTACACATTATGCAACTAGGTTTTTATCTAGGTATTTGTACCTATTGTTATGGTATTGTTGTATTATGTATATTTTTATATGTAACACCCTAAAAATATTTTTAATTTTGTCATTTTTAACCCATTTTAATATTAGTAAATTAAGCTAAAAATATCATAGAATTCTAAAATTTTCTCGAGCGTTCCTGTTCTCTGTAGAGTATTCTAGAGGGACAACTAAAATATATAAAAGCGACTCGTTTCCAGAGTTAATCAGTCAATTCAATCAGTCAGTCAGTCGAGTTAGTTAATTAAGTTTGGGCATTAACATAATTTTGAATTGGCATATGATTTAGTGAGTAATTTTGTCATCGTGATTTAATATAGTTGATTTAATTAGACGTAATTTATATTGTACCTACTCATCCGTGTTTCTAGTTTAATTTCATAGATTGTAAGTACCTATTTCATAATAAGTACCTATTTAAACTAATTTTTGTGTTTATATTTCAGATTTTCTTAAATTTATATGAATTAAGGGCTTTAAATACCTTTACAAATTGGCAGAACAATCAAGCAATATGTCATCAAGCACTAGAAAGTTCAAATGCAAAAACAACCCTGATTCCTTCTGTTATATATGTGGAAATTTTACACTTCCACATCAACGAGCAAATATAACTGACTTCGTAAAAAGAGCTTACTTAGCTTATTTTGGCATAAAACTGGGGGACCGAGATAAATCGTGGGCTCCACATAAAGCCTGCACTATATGCATTGAAAGACTGCGACATTGGACGAAGGGTTCGGATTCAAAAATACCTTTTGGAGTTCCGATGGTAAGTTTATGATTTCATAAAACTACGTAATTTAATCACTAGTATACTGTAACTTACCTAAATGTAATTGTAACTTAGGTACATAAACAAAAATTTACAGAAAATGTTTATAAGAATCTCAAATATTGCATAAGGTTGAAACACATAGAAATGTTAAATGTTTGGGTGATAACTTTTGATAAAATTCATAAAAACAAGTCTCTCGTCGCTTTTGTTAACGCTTTACAATTTTTTTTCCACATCAGGTGTGGCGAGAGCCTACTAACCACGAGACCGATTGCTACCTTTGCTTTGTCAAGACTTCGGGCTTCACTAAGAAAAATAAACATTGTATCGAGTACCCAAATTTCGACACCGCGATACGACCTGTGCTACATTCAAATGAGATCCCCATTCCAAAATTTAAGGGTCTGCCAACTCAAGAATTAGTTGAAGATGTTCCTGAAAATATTGTTATGCACTTTGAGGAGTCAGACACCGATTTTGACCCCAGCGTATTTGAAAGTCAAAACGATCCGCAAAAGTTTAACCAGGCCGAGTTGAATGATCTTGTAAGGGATCTAAATTTGCCAAAAAAGGCTGCGGAAATTTTAGCTTCAAGACTTAAAGAGAAAAACTTGCTTACTTCAAACACATACATTTCATTTTACAGAAAAAGAGAAGAAGAACTTGTTAAATATTTTAGAACAGAGGATAGTTTAGTATATTGCTGCGACATAGTTGGTTTGTTAAAGAAGATGGGGGTTGAGTCTTACGATGCAAATGAGTGGCGCTTGTTTTTAGACAGTTCGAAAAGAAGTCTTAAGTGTGTGTTGTTGCATAATGGCAATCTATACGGCTCGATACCGATTGGGCACTCAACAAAATTAAAAGAAAAGTTGAACATATAGAAAAGGTTTTAAATCTTATCAAATATAGGGAGCACGAGTGGATCATATGTGTTGACTTAAAAATGGTTAATTTTCTGCTAGGACAACAAGGAGGGTATACTAAATATCCCTGCTTCCTTTGCTTATGGGACAGCAGAGCCAAGGAAGAACATTATTTCAAACAAATCTGGCCAGCACGAACATCACTTACTGTCGGAGAAAAAAACGTAATTAATCCACCTTTAGTGAGCAGAGATAAAATCATATTTCCTCCTCTGCATATAAAACTAGGCCTCATTAAACAATATGTAAAAGCTTTAGATACGAACGGCGAGTGTTTCAAATACATAACTTCAAAATTTCCAAGTTAAGTTATGAAAAAATCAAGGCGGGAATTTTCGACGGTCCACAAATAAGAACAATGATTAAAGACAGCAATTTTCCTAATGTCATGAATGAACGCGAAAAAAATGGCTGGTTCTCATTCGTGGACTTGATAGAAAACTTTTTTGGCAATTATAGGGCAGATAACTACGAAGAAATCGTAAAAAAAACTTTTAAGGGACTACAAAGAGTTAGGTTGCAATATGAGCATAAAAAATGCATTTTTGAATAGCCATCTGACCAATTTCCAAGTAATTTAGGTGATGTAAGTGACGAACAAGGGGAGAGATTCCACCAAGATATCAAAATTATGGAGGAAACGGTACCAAGGCCGCTGGATTCCCACATGATGGCTGATTACTGCTGGTGCTTGAAAAGAGACCTGCCATCAACAAGCAAATACGCTAGAAAGTCTTACAAAAGAAAATTTTTGCCACAGTGAAAGCTTCATATCTGTTTGTTTTTTATTTTGTCATTTCTATCGTTATAATGTAATTTTACTGTAGTTTGAACTGCTTGTATCATGAAACTTGAAAAAAAAATTTAACACATGACTTAATTTTTTAGTCCTAATTTGAAAAATCTGGAAAATGGCACATAGGCTGTCGACAAGAATCAGGACCTGATAGAGCCAAACCGAGTTGAAATTCGTATTCAGCGCACCCAAATTACCTAGAATCAAGTGTCAGATATCATTCAATAAAATACGTGTTGCCCAGTGTTAGTTAAAGTGACCATATTTTTAGGAGCAAAAAGCGGACATTTTCTATTTTTGGAGTTATAAACTAAAATGACTATATATATATATATATATATATATATATATATATATATATATATATACAGGGCGTCCCAAAAACATGTATACACACTTTAACAGCTGATAGCTCAATTGATGTTTCTTTCTTTCCAAGTTAAACCATTAGAATTAATATGGCAGTCAGACTAAGCTTTGAACAAAGGAAATTCATTCTAAAATGCTACTGGAAGTGTGAAAACGCAGTTGAAGTGCAAAGACAGTTTAGGAGGGAGTTTCAAACAGATCCACCAACGCGACTTACCATCACTCGAATTAGAGAAGTTTGAAGCCGATGGAACTGTTCAGAATGTCCACAAGAAGCGTTCCGGAAGACCACGGACATCGACAAGCCCCACAAAGCAAGAAAGAGTACTGGAAACGTATCACCAAAGTCCAAGAAAATCTGTGCGGCAAGCGAGTCGTGAGGTAGGAATTTCAGAATCGTCTGTCCAACGCATTTTGAAGCGCTGTCAATGGAAAAGTTACATTCCAAGATTAGTCCATGCTATTAATGAAGATGATCCAGACCGAAGAGTGGAGTATTGCGAGTGGTACTTGGCACGATGTGGATGTGGATTAGACGAAGGGGTTTCGTAGAATACCCTCCGCGTTCACCAGACCTCACACCACTAGACTTTTTTTTATGGGATACTTAAAAGACAAAGTCTACGCTATAAAACCTGCAACAGTCGCTGAATTGAGAGCAGCCATTGAACGAGAATGCACACAAATACCAAACGAAATGTTTCGTGATGTTTGCGATTCCATTGCTTCGCGTTATCAGCAGTGCCTGGACCAGAACGGACGTCAGTTTGAAAACAGGCGTTGACAAAACAATTAAATAATGTCTGTAGATTCTATTACATTTTGAAAATGAAATGTATTTTAATAAACACTGCCTTTATAATTATTTAAAGTGTGTGTGTGTGTGTGTGTGTGTACATTTTTTTTGGGACGCCCTGTATATATATATATATATATACAGGGCGTCCAAAAAAAATGTACACACACACACACACACACACACACACACTTTAAATAATTATAAAGGCAGTGTTTATTAAAATACATTTCATTTAATATTATATATATATATATATGTATATATATGGAAAACTGATGAGTGGGTAGTTGGGAGGTAACGAAAATGGTTCACTGAGTAGGTAGGTAGTTAATCTAACAATTATTAAATTCTTTTATGTCAATAACTGGGTGGATGAAACCAATTGGTTGCTCACCAGAGTTATTCTCCACACTAGTATTTATACTGTGTGACAAGAGCGTGCTCGGTAATATACATTACCGATCAACCAACCGAAGAAAAAACCAAGACGACGCTGGTGGAAAAAGCCCCGGGAAAAGGAAGACAAGGGGAACGAAAACGAGGAACGGGGCGAGAAGACGGAACGGGAGAAGGGACAAGAACAGACAACGAAAAAAGATCCCCACCAGCAAGTACGCTCTTAACAATTAAACAAGACGGGAAAAGGGACACTCTAATAACTAGCAGTAAGTGACTAATTGTGTTTTTAACCCAGTTAGAAGTAAACGCATTAAATTAAGCTGGGTCAGACAACTTAGGCCTACATTGTGGCCTGAGACCTAGCATCAACTCATAGCTTAACAAAGGTGAAGGTAGATTGCCCTAACCTAATTTGGTGAGGAATCCTACTGTGGACCTCAATTTATCTGCCCGCTCTGGACCATTTCCGGAATCTCTAGGCTGACCCCTACAAGGCTAGACTTAAACTACTCTATAGTTAGACTGGAGATATAAGGGGTGGGTTAATTGTGGACCAATTCATACAGAGCATTTTACACATTGGTGGTCCGTGTGTGGGGAATTTACATACTTTAACCTTACTTAACAAAAATTGCAGAATTAGGCTAAATGGTCTAGCCTAAACCTAACCTAATCAAGCCTAAAGTAACAAACTTGCCTAATTAGGTCTACAACCTAGGGCCTAACTAGGAAACATTTACATTTAAGGAGTCTCATTCTCTTATAAGCTTAGACTTGAGTGACACATAAGTACTTGTGGGGGATTAAACCAAATTTAAAACTTGACTGTTTTGTCTGATTACTCAATTTATTTGATCTCTCTTCTCTGGTAATTTCTTCTTGTCCTATATTTCATTACGATCCCCAGTTAAACAATTTTGACTTAAACATGGACAGTGAGGAATTGAAACAATTAAAAAAGAAAAAGAAGGGAAAGTTGGGTGCTGTTACAAAGGCCATGAACACTTTTAACAAAATTACACAACCAGGCAAGGAAGATTTAGAGTTAGTAATTATTAAATTGGATAACTTAAAAAAGGATATAATAGCCATTGATGAGAGTATTTCAAAATTAATTGAACCTGAAATGGCTGATGAACAACTTATTGACTTTTACTCTGATAATGAGCAGCAGGTAGCCTTAATTGTACAACACATAAGGAGATTACAGTCTCGTTTGACTGACTTAACACCAAATAAACCTATTTCTGATTTAATCAAAGTAGAGCTAACTTTCAACCAAATTTAAGTGGCATGCAAAATCCTGAGTCACCAGAATTTAGGGCTCAGTTACCCACTTTGCTAGTACCAACATTTGAAGGGGACACGGTACAATTCCCATCCCATCTTCATTGAAAATTTGAGAGTTTAATAGGTAATAAACCTTATATTTCAACTGTTGATAAGTTTAGCTACTTAACTAGTTTCCTTAAAGGCCCAGCCTATAACATGATAGCCTATTTACCAGCTGTAGGGAATTCATATGAAGTAGCTATTGATCTCTTAAAACGTAATTACATTAATAAAGATGAGATTGTATATGAATTATCTCAACAAATTTTTGATTTTGCACCCATAAAAGATAACCATAGTGATATGGAAAATTTTTATTCAAAATTAGAAGCTATTATAGGACAACTGGTTAGCAATGAGATAGATATTAAAGCTTCATCTTGGATTATACAAGGCATAGTTCTTAGGTGCCTTCCTTGAGGGTTAAAGATGTTTTAGTTCTAAAGACGGGAGAAAATTATCCTAATCTTGAAAAATCAGAAAACACTTTCCAACTATCCTAACTAATTACAAATTGAGAAATATTCAACACAAAATAAGACCCAGACTATGGATAAACCAAAGACTGTCCCCAGAGACCAACTAGCTACAGCCAAACAGACAAAACTTGATACTGTAGAATCAAATGTGACCAACTGTAATACACGAACACCTACATTACAGAACTTTAATGTAACTGCTGCCTCAACTTACACACCACATTGCAAATTTTGTGCAAGTGATGAACACAGTAGTACTGGGTGTGACAAATATTCAGACTTTAACTCAAGAGCTAAAAGATGTGAACAGTTGAACCTATGTAAAAAGTGTACTGGCCAGGGACATTATAAGAAAACTGTAAATCTAGGTTAAGATTCAATTGTAAGTTTTGTAAAAGTTTACGACATGTCTCATCAATGTGTGATTCACCAAAGTGTCCAAACAACAGTACTCAAACTCAAAAGATACCTCCTCCAAACAAAGGTAATCAAGAAAATGCCACTTTCATGGGACATTCTGTTTGTTCAAACAACGTAACAAGAAATACTGAGATTCTTTTACCAACTATTACTTTGGACTTAGTGAATGTGAGGGTAGCACCACTCCAGTGAGATGTCTTATAGACTGTTGTTCTCAACAAACATTTGTTTCGCAAAATGTAGTTAATAAATTGGGTTTGACACCAAACCCGAATGAACAAAAACTCAATATTGCATCCTTTGTTAAGGATAACTCGGACAAAAATAGCTATAAGACAATTGACCTGGAACTACATTTAGAAAATAAATTAGAGAAAATTGAAGCAGTTATATTTCAAAGTAGGACAAAACAAACTGGTTATACCCAAACTAGAACAAACCATAAATCATTTGGGAAAACACTACAAAATAGCTGATAGACATATCACAAACAACACAGTAGCTAACATTGAAATGTTAATAGGGGCAGATTATATTAATCTTATTCATAAGGGCATAGTAAGAGAGGTAATGGTATAGCTTATCAGACTCCATCAGGGATAGCCCCTTTGGGTGACCTATCCAAATACAACCTAGACCTAAACCAAAATAGTTCATGAGTAACAACATAAATACTATGTGCCTCAACTCAGTCCTACATAACACCTGTAAGAATAGCAACACTTTGAATAATATTATCTCAACTGAGAACATTAATTCATCATATCAAATGAAACTTTGGATGAGGCAATTCAAACTTTATGGTTGCTAGAATCTGTGGGTATACATGACACAAATCAAACTTCAGAAGATCAGTTAATGGTAGAAAGATTTGAAGACACCATTCAGTGCAAAGACAATAGTTATTTTATTGAGTTACCTTGGAAAATAAATTGTCCAACTTTAAGAGAATCTCAAAGTAGCTAAAGGACATTTATATAAAGTAATGAAAAAACTCAAACAAGATAATATAATTAAAATGTATAATGATGTCTTCAAAGAAGCTACAGAAAGGCTTCATTGAAGAAGTAACAAATAACCCTTTTAAAAAAGATGGTTGTCATTATTTAACCCACAGGGGGTTTATCGACAAGATGCCCCAACAACAAAACTCAGAGTAGTATATAACTGTAGCCTCAAAGACAGTGATAAACACAGTTTGAATGATTGCCTGATTGAGGGTCCTAATCTCATTTCTGACCTTGTGAAGATCTTACTGAGGTTCAGGTTAGATAAATATGCCGTACAAAGTGACATTTCAAAGGCATTTTTGAGAATAAATCTTAAAAATGAATATGATAAGAACCAACTTAGGTTCTTATGGTTCAAGGATCCATTTGATTTGAATAAAGGGTTCATAACCTATAGATTTAATGTTGTGTTGTTTGGAGCCAATTGCTCACCTAGCCTATTAGCATTGACAATTGGACATCATTTGAACCAGTTTAATAACTCTTTAACATTGAACTTCCTTAAGGAACATTTTTACGTAGACAATCTAATAGGCTCAACAACAACAAAATCTGAATTATCTGAAGTCTATGAACACTCTCAAAACATTATGCAACAAGGTAACTTTGAACTTAGAGAGTGGATTTCAAATGATGAGGATTTAAACAAAAGATTTTAAAGGATAATAATGGTCTTACTGAGCCATCAGACAGAGTTAAAACTTTAGGTATGAACTGGTATTTGGATGCAACTTCTAACAGTCATGATTCAATCTGTACTAAAGGTTTTAAACTTGATGAGGAAGCAAACTAAAAGACAATATTATCAGAGGCTTCCAAAATTTTTGATCCTATGGGTCTATTCCTGCCTTCAACAATAAAATCAAAGATTCTCCTCCAAGAAATTTGGAGGACAAATGTTGGGTGGGATGATCCAATAACAAATGAATCAAAAATCTTGGAAGAAGTTAGCTGCTGATTTAACAAAAGTGCAGAACATTAAAATTCAAAGGTGCTGTGGGTTTAGGGATAAGCCCCAGAGACTTCATGTGTTTGCTGATGCAAGCACACAAGCTTATGGGTGCTGTGCATCTTGTAAGTCCTACAGAAAGTCATCTAATTTATGCAAAAGGGAAAGTTGCACCTCTCAAACCTACCCGAACCATACCTCAATTGGAACTATTGGCTGCTGCATTAGCCATTAAAACCATTTCATTGCTTAAGGATGCTTACCATGATGAACATAACTGATATCCACATCTGGCTTGACAGTCAGATTTGTCTTGCCTGGATACGGAATGATAGCATTAATAGTAAGAATATCTTTGTAAGAAATAGGCTAAAAGAAATAGCTGAAGCTAATGAAAGCCTACAAGTAAACTTTCACTATGTTCCAACTAAACAAAATCCAGCAGACTTTCTGACCAGAGGTTTATCCTACAAGTTGTTGAAGTCAAACAAAACTTGGTTCATGGGACCTAAGTGGCTCTGTAATACAGACCAATGGCCTGTGGAACAAGTTAACTTGACATTAAATTTAATCTTTTCAAATGAAAAGGTTGAACCAATCACTAATTATGAACGTTATTCTGATTTCAGCAAACTTGTCAGGGTCACAGCCTACTGTTTGAGGTTTGCTCACAACTGTTTAACTACAATAACAAACAGCTAAATAAAAACAATCATAATTATACAGAAGTTGCAACCAAGTACTGGATAGGGCATGCACAACAAAAGGAGTACAATAAAGAGTTAGAATTCTTGACTAATGGGAAACAAACAAAAGAACCTGTACCATCAGTAGTTGTGGATCTAAATTGTTCAGAGATGAGGAAGGCCTTCTAAGGTGTAAAGGGAGATTAGACAAATCAAAACTGTCATACAAAAGCAAACATCCAATCCTTTTACCTAGATTTAGCTATTTGACAACATTAATCATCAGAAAAACACACAATGATGTATCATATGGGGGTACCACAGACACTAACTACATTAAGAAAAACTTATTGGATACCCAAGGGAAGGATCACTGTTAAAACAGTCCTGAGTGAGTGTGTCACATGTAGGCGTATTCATGCTAGGCCCTATAGGAAACCAAATCCTCCTGCTTTGCCAGAGGAGAGAGTTACTCTCAACAGACCCTTTGAGACTGTAGGCATTGACTATACAGGAGCATTGACTGTAGGGGTGGTTGACACTGAACAAAAAATGTACATTGTACTGTTTACATGTGCTGCCTCACGAGCTGTTTATCTGGATGTTGTGGAGGACCTTACAGAATCTCTTTGTTGCTGTCTTTAAGAGATTCTGTGCACGACATTCAGTACCCAAGACAGTTTGGACTGACAATGCTACATATTTCAAGGCTGGTGAACAAGTCATCCACGACTTTTTAAGCAATGAACTCACACAATTATATATACAAAATTCAAACATAAAGTGGAAGTATATTCCGTTGCCTCTCCTTGGTATGGTTCTATCTGGGAGAGGAATATACAAACAGTAAAGAATTGCTTGAAGAAAGCAATTGGTAAAAAAGATACACTTGTTTGAGTTGCTCACTCTCCTGGCTGAGATTGAGAACATCATTAACAATAGACCACTCACTTATGTGAGTGACAACATTAATGACCCGGAACCATTAACTCCAAATCATTTGATTCGGGGAGAACAAGTTAGTCTCCTGCCGGACTACAATATAGACTCTTCAGAAGACCCAAACTGGACTCAACGACATGATGAGCTCCAGACTAAGTTACAACATTTAACTAGAGTTAAAGCTCATTTCATTAAACAGTGGAAAACTGAGTACTTGATGGGTCTAAGGGAGAGACATAAACAAATGACTAAGAAGGATTGGTCTGACACAATTAAGGTAGGGGACCTTGTTCTCATACATGACAGTACTCCAAGACAATACTGGCCTCTGGCTAGAGTTTTAGAACTCAGACCAGGGGCAGACGGGGTAACAAGAGTGGTCAAATTAAGGACTTCAACGGGTGACACAACAAGAGACATTTCTCTTTTGTACCCCTTAGAGTCTGGACCCAAAACAATGGACTGTGGAGAACCTTCTCCACCGACAGTAACAACTGGAGACACTGAACTTCCAGTAACTATTCCTTTGACAGTAGGAGTGGTAACGCATCCTACTACAACATTGACAGACACAAGACCTCAGCGACAAACAGCATTAAAGGCGCGACTAGTTTTACAACAAAAAATAGATGCTGGGGAATTGTAATTTTATCTTCTAACTTTCACTTTTTCTTTTCTTATGTAAAGACCATAGACAGTTTCATCCTATGGATGTATATTTTCTCTTCTAATTAAATGCTACACCTTCTCCATGAGAAGGTGAGGATAGTCACTGTTAATCAGATTAACAGACATTTACAGTCAAATAGTTAGCTAGTCTACACTCAGACATAAAAATTGGTGACAATGACACCAAAATTTTTATCTCCGGGGCCCCGTATATGGAAAACTGATGAGTGGGTAGTTGGGAGGTAACGAAAATGGTTCACTGAGTAGGTAGGTAGTTAATCTAACAATTATTAAATTCCTTTTATGTGAATAACTGGGTGGATGAAACCAATTGGTTGCTCACCAGAGTTATTCTCCACACTAGTATTTATACTGTGTGACAAGAGCGTGCTCGGTAATAGATATACAGGGTGGGCCGTAAGTTTCCATACATAAAAAAAACATTTTTTTAAGGACAACCATTTTTATTTATATAATATGCTCTACATGGTTGCCATTGTTTTGAAAACACATTTCAATACGTGTTCCCCACTGTTGATGAACACGCATTAGCACAGTTGACGTTATGCTTGTAATGGCGTTGGTGATACGTTCCTTTAGATGATTTATGTCTCGTATCTTTTCCCGATACACCATGCCCTTCAAGTGCACCCAAAGATAGAAATCAAGGGGGGTGAGATCTGGGGATCTGGGAGGCCACTCCACAGGACCACGCCGACCAATCCAAGCATCCGGAAACTGCTCATCCAAATTTTCCTATGTATGGAAACTTACGGCCCACCCTGTACATTACCGATGAACCAACCGAAGAAAAAACCAAGACGACGCTGGTGGAAAAAGCCCCGGGAAAAGGAAGACAAGGGGGAACGAAAACGAGGAATGGGGCGAGAAGACGGAACGGGAGAAGGGACAAGAACAGACAACGAAAAAAGATCCCCACCAGCAAGTACGCTCTTAACAATTAAACAAGACTGGAAAAGGGACACTCTAATAACTAGCAGTAAGTGACTAATTGTGTTTTTAACCCAGTTAGAAGTAAACGCATTAAATTAAGCTGGGTCAGACAACTTAGGCCTACATTGTGGCCTAAGACCTAGCATCAACTCATAGCTTAACAAAGGTGAAGGTAGATTGCCCTAACCTAATTTGGTGAGGAATCCTACTGTGGACCTCAATTTATCTGCCCGCTCTGGACCATTTCCGGAATCTCTAGGCTGACCCCTACAAGGCTAGACTTAATCTACTCTATAGTTAGACTGGAGATATAAGGGGTGGGTTAATTGTGGACCAATTCATACAGAGCATTTCTCACACACCACACACACATATATATATATATATTATATATATATATATATATATATATATATATATATATATATATATATACAGTGGACCTAGTTTTAGCCGTTTAAGGTGATAATGATTTAATTGTATGCAATGATTAATTGATGCAATGACTGATTGCTTATTAATGAAAAGCTGGGTTAATAATTTATGATGTAATACAGTATCACCGATTGGAATGAATTGGTTATTTGATTAGGCCCACCATACTATTGGAAGTGACAGGAAATGGCAGCGAGGTCACCAGCTTGGTTTTCACCCAAGCAAATTAATATTAAGGTTATGAAAGACACCTTATGTTTTTGTGTAGTTTAATTAAGAAAATATTTATATTAATTTTCACAGTGAAAATACAATGGAAAGACTGTCTAGAAAGCTTAACAATTCGATAATGACCTTTGAAATGCGCTCGTTTATGTGAGGCTTAATGGTGTACAAAATGGGACACAACCTGAAATATGAGGCCTAGTGAATACAAAAATAATGCATGTACGTAATAATATAACAAATAGGTTATGTAATACACTGATTAGGGAAGCTACAGATTATGCATAAATATGATCTGTGAAAGAGGCCTATTAATGACACAGAAAGGGCGTACGTTTTGGTACACTGAATAGCATAAGTCTCGGTACTTTATTTTATTGTAAAAATAAAGCCGTTATTTATTCACTGTGGTATAACAAAGAACTAACGGTAATTAATTGATAGTTTACGTTACGCTTATAACATAGACCTAGCTAATAAGATGAAATGTTAATAGCTTAATTGACACGTATAAATAATACTCATCGATGGTATGTAAATGGCATGCAACATAGAACATTGAATGGGCCTAGTAAATGATATAAAAATGCACGTGCGTTTGGTACATTTAATGGAAAACATGATACTCTGATTTGGTAGGCTAGATGATTGAATGGGCCTAGCAATGATATAAAGAATGCCCGTGCGTTTGGGATAGGCCTAAGGATAGTTGAGGGAAATATACACTGTATATGAATTAGGCCTGCAGTAGAGAACTTATTTATCGCACAAATACAATAGTGAACACAACAGCGGATGATGTGAATTACAGGTTCTGAAGGACACTTGAATTAGGAAAATGGTCTACTGCGTTATTAACGGGAATCAATTGGAACGTTTCATTACTCACTTTGGGAGAGTAGCCTGCTGTTCGGCGGTAGGCTAATGTAGGCTTCAAGAGTACTTAGAATATGATGTACTCAGCAGTGATGTAGCCGAGACCACCAAGTCCGAGACTGAGACCGAGACCGAGACCTGATCCTGTGAGACCAAGATCGAGACCGAGATCAAAGGTTCGAGATCGAGATCTACCTTCCGAGATCGAGACCCTTAAAATTCGAGACCGAGATCGAGACCAAACTCATGCCCTTTCAATTTGTTTTACACTACTATGGAAATTAGACTATGTTAAGTATATTAATAAACTAATAACTACTTTCTAAGATGTAGTGTGTTGAATGCAAAAAGTGTAGCCTATAAATTAACAAATGAATATATATATATATACGTACTTTTTATTTATTTACTTCTTTTATATCTGTTACAGAAGTTTTAATGAACGTACCCACTACCCAGTTTGACTTGTGCATTTATTTAAAGCATGATAGGTGCTCATTACACTTAAGGAACAGCAGCATGCTCAGAAGATCTGCTGAAGTTCGACTTCTGTGGGGCCTCATCATTATGCCTCCATGGCTAAATACAAGCTCAATTGGAGCACTAGAGGCAGGCACTGTTAAAACAGTCATGGCAATATTGGCCAGTGATGGGAATTTATCCCTTTTCTGGTGTCAAAACTTTATTGGAGAGCAGTTGTCTAAAATATGAGATTCATCGATCTCTAAGAGGTACCGCCGCAACCGTCCCCTGCGGTTCAAAATCTTCCCAGTTTCAACGTTCTTCTACTTGGACCAATAGCTTTGATATTTTGCCATTAGTCTCGGAACTTTGGTTTGACTGTTTTATTTCGTCATCGCTAACCTAAAAAAATTTAGACCCACACCCCCCCGCAAGACAAACGTGGCAACTCAAAACAGGGTGACTGATTAGTGAATACCTAGAGTCCCTTACTTTTACAAATTTCATAAACATTCAGAATTGTGTCTGTTCAACCAAGCCACCATCATGAGTATGCCAATAACATGTATTTTTCATTACGGTCTCGAGAGGTCTTGAAAGGTCTCGGGGAGAAAAACCGAGACCGCGTCTGTCGAGACCGAGATCGAGACCGAGATCTAAATAGCGGAGACCGAGGTCGAGATCGAGATCTGCAAATTGGGTCTCGAGACCGAGACCGATCTCGAGACCTACATCACTGGTACTTAGCTTACCCGGACGATGTAACGCTGTGGAAGGAGTGTTGAGAAGGAAACTAATACCGTGAGTGTCGTTGATCGTCCTCTGGAAACTGGTCGCTCACGTGTTGGTCGCGTCGTGGATTAGGCCTTTTTGCGAAGGAGATGTAGGCCCGGTTGTGGTTGTCTCTTGGAAGTTTGTTCCGTAGGTCAAGGTATGATGGGCCTAATGGAGTCTCGTAGACGACCGTTCTTCGTAAAGCGGTAAAAGCGGACCAGTTGTGGAGTGATTTGGGCTTGTAGGTAGCTTTCGCCGTCGAGTCACGCAATGTGTCCACCTTGACTCCTTGAGGATGCTTCTCGTAGCGTTGCAACCTTGCCGGTGCTCTCGAAGATGCTTCTCGTAGCGTTGCAACCTTGCCGGTGCTCTCGAAGATGCTTGATAACCGGTTTATGCGGTAATGAAGAGACCAAGGGGAATTCCTGATGCCGTTGGGGTTTGCTGCGGCAGTATTGGTGGATCACTTCCAATGATGCTTCGTTTCTTGAATGTGGTGTTGAAGTGAGCCTTGGTCTTGAGCCGGTTAAAGCTGATGAGGGGTGACCACGTAGAGAGTAGTCGAACGAAATGGAAGCGCTAACGAAGTGAGAAGGAGTGATAGTGGGTGCTCGCTTTTATACGTAGTTCCTGTGACGTAGGACTTCGTACCAAATCTTAAGAAGACGCTTTGTGAGCGCGTCCTTTAGTTGATAAGAATTTGCGTTCGCGCCTTGGGGGAAGAAACAGACTCTCCACTGTTTGACTCTTGCCCACGTGTGTTTTCCAAGTTCTTTGATGATAGCGTGGAAGTAAAGGATCTGTCTATTTGTTGGTCTATTTCTTGTCGATCCGCTACAAGTAGTTCCCTCTCAGAGACGAAGGAACGATGATAAAAGGATCACCATTTCGGGGCGAAACTGACGCGGCCGCTCCGAGTACGGACACCAGTTCGTGTGTCTGGCGGTGTTTCGTTGGCGGGAGGGCGCGAGGCATCTTCCTGGGTTGGGGAAATGGGGAGAATTGTGTCTGCTGTAGTCGGTTGTGGGGGAACTGTTGGGGAAATTGCGTCGTCCTCGAGGTACGCCGGCTTTAGGCGGTCGATTGACACTACGTCCTTGCGTCCCGCACGGTCGAGGATGAAAGTTTTGTCACCCCTCCGCAGCACTGGAAAAGGCCCATCGTATGGATGTTGTAGGGGAGGACGGATGGTGTCGTTTCTGACGAAGACGTGGGTGCAGGAGGACAACCGGGCGGGGACAAAAATGCGACGAGCAGTGGGATGACGCGGGGAAACTGGACGAAAATTGCGCATGGTCGTCCTTAAGGCGTCGGCGTACGTGCTGCCATCCACCGAAGGATGTGCTCCTGACGAAGTGAAGAATTCGCCTGGTAGCGGCAGAGGAGTACCGTACACCAATTCGGCCGATGTACATTGCAGGTCATCCTTGAGCGCTGCCCGAATTCCCAGGAGGACAAGGGGAAGGGCGTCGGTCCAACGTGGGCCGGTGGTGGTCATCCTGAGGGACGCCTTCAGGTGACGGTGTAGTCGCTCGACGAGGCCATTGGCCATGGGCCTATATGCTGTAGTCCGAATCCGGGAACAACCTAAAATTTGTGTCAGGCTCTTCCACAGGGCGGATTCGAATTGCCGACCACGGTCAGTAGTGATTGTTGATGGGACTCCAAAACGGGACACCCAACCACTGACGAAAGCGCGGGCGGCGGATTCAGCCGTGATGTCCTTTATAGGGATCGCCTCAGGCCAACGCGTGAATCGATCGACGCAGGTGAGGAGGTACGTGTAACCTTCTGAGTATGGAAATGGGCCGACGAGGTCCAGATGTACGTGATCGAAACGTGCGTCGGGGGACGAAAAACAGCTAAAGGTGCCGTCGTGTGACGTTGAATTTTTGCTTTCTGGCACTTTGTGCAAGCTTGGGCCCAACGTCTGACGTCACGGTTGATGCTGGGCCAGACGAAACGAGAGGTGACGAGAGCCTGAGACGCGCGAATTCCGGGGTGAGAAAGAGAATGAAGCCTATTAAAAATTTCGCGTCGGAATTTCTCGGGGACGAAAGGACGGTATGATCCTGTAGAAACGTCGACCGTGAGGGTCCGTGAGGAAGAAGGCAGTGGAATCTCTTCCAGTTGTAACGACGTGGATGCACTACTGAGCTGCTGCAGTTCATCGTCTCCTCGTTGAGCTTCTGCTATGGCTTCGTAGTCGATGACGTCACCGCTGGCGGGAACAAGGGACGAGTTAATCGTGACTCGTGATAGAGCGTCCGCTGCGGTATTTGCGTGGCCTTTTATGTGCCGAAGATCGCCAGTGAATTGTGAGACGTAGTCCAAGTGTCTCATTTCCCTGGGGGAATACCGGTCGGATTGGGAATTGATGGCAAACGTAAGCGGACGATGATCCGTGTATATAATGAATTCTCTTCCCTCTAAGTAGTGGCGGAAGTGTTTGGTCGCCAGATAAACCGCAAGCAATTCTCGACCGAAAGTGCTATATCTGGTTTCCGTTGGTTTGAATGCGCGTGAGAAAAAGGCTAAGGGCTGCCAACCATCTCCTGACGCTTGTTGTAACACGGCGCCTGCCGCAGTGTCAGAAGCATCCACGACGAGGCTGATTTCTGCGTCAGGATGAGGGTGAGACAGCTGGGTCGCATCAATGAGGGCTGACTTAGCCGACTCGAACGCTCGCTGGGCCTCTTCAGGCCATGGAATTGACGTAGAGGATCCCCTCCTGCAGGGGCGCAGCAGGGCATGCAAAGGGCGGAGGAGGTGCGCGCAATGGGGAATGAATCTGCGATAAAAGTTTATCATACCTAAAAATTCCCGCAGTTTTCTTTGCGTGGTAGGGGGGGGAAATTCCTTAATGACGTCAACCTTATGGGGGTTGGGGGAGATACCGTTGCCTGTAATTTGATGACCGAGGAACTGCAGTTCGGGGACGCCAAACTGGCACTTGCTGGGGTTGATGACGACTCCATACTCATCGAGTCTAGCGAAAACCTGCCGAAGGTGTTTGGCATGTTCCACTTCATCGCTGCTGGCGATGAGGAGGTCGTCTATGTAGGCAAAACAGAAGGGGAGACTCCGAAGGACGTCGTCGATAAATCTCTAAAAAGTCTGTGCCGCGTTCCGGAGGCCGAAATGCATGCGGATGTATTCGAAAAGCCCAAAGGGCGTTATTATCGCGGTTTTGGGAACGTCCTCTGGGGCTACCGGGATTTGATGGTAGGCCCTGACGAGGTCCAGTTTGGAGAAAACCTTACACCCAGAGAGATTGGCGGCAAAAGCGTGCAGAAGGGGGGGAGGGTAGCGGTCGGGCACTGTGCAAGTGTTGAGCGCCCTGTAATCGCCCACAGGACGCCAGTCGCCCTCAGTCTTCTTGGGGACCATGTGTAACGGTGCGGCCCAAGGGCTTTTGGAAGGCCGGACGATTCCTAGTTCCATCATGTGTTCGAACTCTGCCTTTGCGATGCGCAGACGGTCCGGAGCCAAACGTCGAGGACGAGCATTCTTCGGGGTCCTGCAGTCTGAATATAATGGAGTACATTATGCTTCACTGGCACCTCGCGGTTGCAAGGGCGTGTCACCGATGGAAACTCAGCCAGTAGTGTACCGTACGGTGACTCAGGCGAGCCACCGAATATACTGGCGGAGGCGCTGACGTACGAGGAAAAACGCCTTGCACGCTGAGGCTGGTCTTGTGGTCGATGAGTCTCCGGCGTCTAACGTCCACACCTAAGTCGTAATGCTGCAGAAAATCTGCACCTAAGATTGGCTGTTGCACGTCGGCGATGAGAAAAACCCAACGGAAGGTTCTCCTAAGTCCGAGGTTGAGGGTAAGGGATTTTTGACCGAATGTTTGAATGGGAGTCGAGTTCACCGCGTGTAATTCAGTCTCCCAACTGGGATGTAACCGCTCTTGTGGGGAGGGGGGGAGGAGACTGACTTGGGCACCGGTATCGACCAAGAAACGTATCTTGGAATGGGCGTCTGTGACCAGTGGCGGTCCTAGCTTACATGACGCCCTGGGCGAACCTCACCTTCAGCGCCCCCCCCCCCCTGTTCGCCACACACACACATTCGAATCCCCCCAAAATAAAGGACAGACATAACTCTTTCACAAAATAACTTTTTATTGGACTAATTGTTGGAACTTCAGAACCAAAACAAAGACTCAAATTTCTGAATTTTACAAATCCTTCATCACGTAAATAGAATAACTCACTTAAGAGAATGTAATTATGATACTATGAACAGGAAAAATACAAATTAAATTGCACAACTGCCATAAATAAACTAGAGAATCAAATTTCTAAATTGTACAAATGCTCTATCACATAAATAGAATAAGACACTTAAGAGAGAGTAATTATTATGCTACACTTTGAACAAGAAACAAAATAAATTGCACCACAGCACAACTGCCATCTAAAGCCTGACTCTTCTTACCTTCCTTGATGCAAAGTCATGAATTAAATCATCATATGAAATCTGCTCAGCAATTGTATCATTTATACTGATGATGGCCAGACCGGTAAGGCGTTCCTGTGACATAGTTGACCTCAGGTAGGATTTGATGAGCTTCAGCTTTGAAAAGCTCCTCTCTGCTTCAGCAACAGTGACTGGAAGAATAAGACCAATTCTGAGAGCAGTCCACAATTTGGATATATTTCAGAGAGCTCCCTTTCATGGATAAATGTCAGCAGTTCAAGCAAGGATATGGTCTTTGATGGCAAGTCAGGCAAGTTCTTCAGCTCCTGTGCAAGCTCTCTGCCATCCAAGTCAGATTGTCCCTTAAAGTGTGTAGTACTAAGGTTCACACATTGTTCTGTCAGCTCCTCAAATGTGAGATTTTGGAAATGTGTCAGCACTCCAAACTTCTCTCCCACAATTTCCAACGTGGAAAATCTTTCCTGAATGGCTGATGTTGCAGCATCAACCACTGCATTGAAAAATGTCACCTCCAGCTTCTTCAAAGCATCAATCAAGGGCTCATCAGATGCTTCATAATATACATTTCACTATTTAACCAAACCCAGAAAAATAACATTACATATGTTAAAGTATGGGCCTTTATTCCCAATAATATTAATCTGGAAGCATTTTGCATTGTTTAGGTCTTTTATGGGAAGGTTTATGGAAAATGCAATAGATGGTTTTTTTAATAAAAATATATTTATTGATCTTTTATTATTTATTTTATTTATTTTTATTTTTATTTATTTCTTTATTTATTTATTCTTATTTTTATTTTATTTTTTTTGCAGGCGCTCATGCCGCCCTCACAAATGCCGCCCTGTGCGGCTGCCCATATTGCCCATATGAGGAACCGCCACTGTCTGTGACGAAGAATAGGCGGACGCCGTGGAAGCCTTGAGCATGAGACGCCGTTAATGCTCGGCTGATACGTTTCCCGCCCGAAGACAGGGGCCGTGCATTTCCGGGCTTGACCGCCGAATGTCCTGTGGTACCAACATACGCCCGGTTCGTCGTTGGAAACGGGGGCGGGAACGGGAACGGGGTCGTGAGTTGCGGTGCTGAGGGTCGCGTGATCTGCTTCGTTCACGCGTTTGCAACTCGCGTACATCGCGAAAGAGACCTTCTACCATGGTGGCCAACTTCGCGACAGTCTCCACCAAGTTGTTGTCGGGCGCGGTTGGGGGAGGGGGTGGTGAGGCGACTCCGGCCACTTGTGGCGTTTCTATGTCCAAAACCCTGTCTGCTATATCCGCCAGGTCCTTCAACGAGGTGTCTGGTTTCGTCACCACCAGCACTCGTTGGACCTGCGGTGGTAGGCGTTGTATGAAAAGTTGCGGAAGAATGAGTGCTCAATAACGTGGGCTGAATCCCCCAGGCTGCTGCATGTGTCGCAGGAACTGCGACGGGGATCTGTCGCCAAGCTCTTCGGTCACGAGTAATCTCCGGAGGCGATTTTGCTCTGACATGGCCGTTCGCTCCAAAACGGCGGTTTTCAACGTCTCATAGGGGTTTTCTAGGGGCCTCTTGGCGAGAATGTCTCGCACCTCGCAAGCGACCTCTGGTGTGAGTTGCGAGGCTACGATGTTAAACTTGGCCACGCTTCTTGTTATGTTCTGGGACTCGAAATGATATTCCACCTGTAAGAACCATGTGCGGGGATCCGCGGGCCAAAAAGTGGGGATTCTGTTGGAATCGCCGTAGGTGTGGGATGTAGTGGCGTTGTTGTTTTCCTGCTGCATATTTTTCGCGCGAAAACGTGTTATCATGTGCCAAAAAAGATTAACCGTAGATGTATTTGTGGCCTAATGTGTACGGGAAAATAACACCAGTCACAGATGTAGATAGGCCTATTGACGCGCCGTATATGTTGTACCGTGTATAAATTTAAATATTTGATATCACCGCTATTTTGTTATTTGCAATAAAAGAACTCTTAAAAATTAAGAAAATGTCCCTAACCACTAAACAACAGGTTCACTGTGAAAATTAACTTGAAATTACTTTCGAGTCACTCCGGGGTTACACCAATTTATAGTGGACCTAGTTTTAGCCGTTTAAGGTGATAATGATTTAATTGTATGCAATGATTAATTGATGCAATGACTGATTGCTTATTAATGAAAAGCTGGGTTAATAATTTATGATGTAATACAGTATCACCGATTGGAATGAATTGGTTATTTGATTAGGCCCACCATACTATTGGAAGTGATAGGAAATGGCAGCGAGGTCACCAGCTTGGTTTTCACCCAAGCAAATTAATATTAAGGTTATGAAAGACACCTTATGTTTTTGTGTAGTTTAATTAAGAAAATATTTATATTAATTTTCACAGTGAAAATACAATGGAAAGACTGACTAGAAAGCTTAACAATTCGATAATGACCTTTGAAATGCGTTCGTTTATGTGAGGCTTAATGGTGTACAAAATGGGACACAACCTGAAATATGAGGCCTAGTGAATACAAAAATAATGCATGTACGTAATAATATAACAAATAGGTTATGTAATACACTGATTAGGGAAGCTACAGATTATGCATAAATGATCTGTGAAAGAGGCCTATTAATGACACAGAAAGCGCGTACGTTTTGGTACACTGAATAGCATAAGTCTCGGTACTTTATTTTATTGTAAAAATAAAGCCGTTATTTATTCACTGTGGTATAACAAAGAACTAACGGTAATTAATTGATAGTTTACGTTAAGCTTATAACATAGACCTAGCTAATAAGATGAAATGTTAATAGCTTAATTGACACGTATAAATAATACTCATCGATGGTATGTAAATGGCATGCAACATAGAACATTGAATGGGCCTAGTAAATGATATAAAGAATGCACGTGCGTTTGGTACATTTAATGGAAAACATGACACTCTGATTTGGTAGGCTAGATGATTGAATGGGCCTAGCAATGATATAAAGAATGCCCGTGCGTTTGGGATAGGCCTAAGGATAGTTGAGGGAAATATACACTGTATATGAATTAGTCCTGCAGTAGAGAACTTATTTATCGCACAAATACAATAGTGAACACAACAGCGGATGATGTGAATTACAGGTTCTGAAGGACAATTGAATTAGGAAAATGGTCTACTGCGTTATTAACGGGAATCAATTGGAACGTTTCATTACTCACTTTGGGAGAGTAGCCTGCTGTTCGGCGGTAGGCTAATGTAGGCTTCAAGAGTACTTAGAATATGATGTACTTAGCTTACCCGGACGATGTAACGCTGTGGAAGGAGTGTTGAGAAGGAAACTAATACCGTGAGTGTCGTTGATCGTCCTCTGGAAACTGGTAGCTCACGCGTTGGTCGCGTCGTGGATTAGGCCTTTTTGCGAAGGAGATGTAGGCCCGGTTGTGGTTGTCTCTTGGAAGTCTCGTAGACGAGACTAACTAATGGAGTCTCGTAGACGACCGTTCTTCGTAAAGCGGTAAAAGCGGACCAGTTGTGGAGTGATTTGGGCTTGTAGCTTTCGCCGTCGAGTCACGCAATGTGTCCACCTTGAGGATGCTTCTCGTAGCGTTGCAACCTTGCCGGTGCTCTCGAAGATGCTTGATAACCGGTTTATGCGGTAATGAAGAGACCAAGGGGAATTCCTGATGCCGTTGGGGTTTGCTGCGGCAGTATTGGTGGATCACTTCCAATGATGCTTCGTTTCTTGAATGTGGTATTGAAGTGAGCCTTGTCTTGAGCCGGTTAAAGCTGATGAGGGGTGACCACGTAGAGAGTAGTCGAACGAAATGGAAGCGCTAACGAAGTGAGAAGGAGTGAGAGTGGGTGCTCGCTTTTATACGTAGTTCCTGTGACGTAGGACTTCGTACCAAATCTTAAGAAGACGCTTTGTGAGCGCGTCCTTTAGTTGATAAGAATTTGCGTTCGCGCCTTGGGGAAGAAACAGACTCTCCATTGTTTGACTCTTGCCCACGTGTGTTTTCCAAGTTCTTTGATGATAGCGTGGAAGTAAAGGATCTGTCTATTTGTTGGTCTATTTCTTGTCGATCCGCTACATATATATATATATATATATATATATATATATATATATAATATATATATATATAATTATTACTTCACTGCTTGTATTTTTCTCTTGAGTATATAATTATGAAAAAAATTAACTCAACTGAGAATGGCTTATATCTATGACATACCAATACAAAATATTATTGTATTTGCTTTTCAATTCCCATACTTTTCAGTAGATGAAATCTTCTGAAGTAACTCCGGAGTTGATTTCAACATAGTGTAGAACTCCATACAGGTTTGATTGAAGTTTATTTTAGTTAAATGTAAAGCTTTTATAGTTGAGACTTTCAGTTGTGCTTTCTCAGATGTCCACGTCTTATTCATTTGAGAGAAAGCACGTTCAGTCGAAGCATTAGTTCCTGGAAGACAGAGTATGAACTGAACTAATGCTGACATTCGTTGATGATTGACATCTCTGGCCTTGAAATGAGTGAATACTTCCACCCAGCGCTGGTCTGTTGATAATTTAGATGAATTCCACTCTGCTACTTTCTCATCACTAATGTACTGTGCAAAACATGTGAACTCATCAAATAATTCAGTATCAAATTTGGGGTCAAATAGTTGTTTTTCAGCAGCAAAATCCATTGTTTTCTCAAATCTCAACAACTGACCACTTTGGAACTTGTTTTAATAAAGCCCACTGCAAACACTCAACGTTTGGCAAGTGACCCGACCACTGATCCAAGTACTTAACACATGTGTCATAGAACTCAACTAATATTTTCTTTACAGATAAGGAATCATTAGAATCAATCAACCCATCTTGTTCAAGTTTGTTTACAAGACTCCTGACTGAGAGTGGCACAAACACATTATCTTTCTTTGATTGCAAATTATCCTTCAGATCAGAAATTGTACTCATCACTTCCACAACTGATATATTATGTTCACCCTCAATCCTTAAAACCACTTGGTGAAAGGTGGCTGCTTGACAATGCACAAAGTTGAGCCAGATCTCTGATTGTGGGTTTTCAAAAAAGTTTTTCAGTATCACTGGACACTTGCTTTGGCTCATAAAGTATGATCTTAGACCAGGAAACAACTTGAGTATTCTTTCAACTGCAGGCATTAATGCCAATCACTTTGTTTTACTATATCCCAGTAACTCTTTATATTCAATGTCCACAAAATCACAAAACTCTTTCAGCTCTTCTACTCGAACAGTATAGATTTAGAAATATGAATATATTTTTACAACCACTGTTTCCACATCAATTGGCAGACAGTCACTGGCAGTGTTCCCTCTAAGGTGTGCGCGTGTGCGCGCGCACATGGGGTTTTATTGCCGCGCACACAGCCAAATTTTATGCGCACAAAAATTTAAAGTTAATTGGACATAAACAAAAATTATTTTCAAATGCTTAAGTTTTCTGTTATCTTAACTTTTTCAACACAAGAAACACAACTGTTTATGTTATCTTACGACATAAATACTGAATCATTTGAATGAGTCACGTATGGAAAACTGATGAGTGGGTAGTTGGGAGGTAACGAAAATGGTTCACTGAGTAGGTAGGTAGTTAATCTAACAATTATTAAATTCCTTTTATGTCAATAACTGGGTGGATGAAACCAATTGGTTGCTCACCAGAGTTATTCTCCACACTAGTATTTATATACTGTGTGACAAGAGCGTGCTCGGTAATAGATATACATTACCGATCAACCAACCGAGAAAAAACCAACACGACGCTGGTGGAAAAAGCCCCGCGAAAAGGAGAACAAAGGGAACGAAAACGAGGAACGGGGCGAGAGGACGCAACTGGAGAAGGGACAGAACAGACACCGAAGAAAGATCCCCACCAGCAAGTACGCTCTCGACAATTATACAAGGAGAAAAAGACTCTAATAACTAGCAGTGACTAATTGTGTTTTTAACCCAGTTTTACTAGATCATTAAATTAAGCTGGGTCAGACAACTTAGGCCTACATTGTGGCCTAAGACCCAGCATCAACTCATAGCTTAACAAAGGTAAAGGTAGATTGCCCTAACCTAGTTTGGTGAGGAATCCTACTGTGGACCTCAATTTATCTGCCCGCTCTGGACCATTTCCGGAATCTCTAGGCTGACCCCTCTAGGCTAGACTTGATCTACTCTATAGTTAGACTGGAGATATAAGGGGTGGGTTAATTGTGGACCAATTCATACAGAGCATTTTTCACATTGGTGGTCCGTGTGTGGGGAATTTACAAACCTTAACCTTACTCAAAAATTGCAGAATTAGGCTAAATGGTCTAGCCTAAGCCTAACCTAATCAAGCCTAATTAGGTCTACAACCTAGGGCCTAACTAGGAAACATTTACATTTAAGGAGTCTCATTCTCTTATAAGCTTAGACCTGAGTGACACATAAGTACTTGGGGGGGATTAAACCAAATTAAAAACTTGACTGTTTTGTCTGTGATCTCTCTTCTCTGGTAATTTCTTCTTGTCCTATATTTCATTACGATCCCCAGTTAAACAACATTAGTGAACAAGCATTTAAAATGCATACAACTCCAAGCATCCAATTCTTCTTTTAAGGAAGAATCACTCAACAGATTTTTTCAACAGGCACATGCATTCCTTGCAATCTGTGTGTATATATATGTATATTACACTGTACTCTTTACATGTGCCACAAATACACTCAACCTATCTGAACATAAGCAAGGATTGCATGGGTTACTCAAAAGGGTCTTATGGCCTACTTTGGCCATAGCCCAAACACTGAACCTTGGTCTTATGGCCTACTTTGGCCATAGCCCAAACACTGAACCTTGGTCTTATGGCCTACTGTGGCCATGAGCCAAACAATAAAGGTCTTATGGCCTACCTTGGCCATGGGCCAAACAATAAGGTCTTATGGCCTACCTTGGCCATGGCCAAACAACTGAACCTTGGTCTTATGGCTACTGTGGCCATGAGCCAAACAATAAAGGTCTTATGGCCTACCTTGGCCATGGCCAAACAATAAAGGTCTTATGGCCTACCTTGGCCATGGGCCAAACAATAAAGGTCTTATGGCCTACCTTGGCCATGGGCCAAACAATAAAGGTCTTATGGCCTACCTTGGCCATGGGCCAAACAATAAGGTCTTATGGCCTACCTTGGCCATGGGCCAAACAATAAGGTCTTATGGCCTACCTTGGCCATGGGCCAAACAATAAAGGTCTTATGGCCTACCTTGGCCATGGGCCAAACAAGGTCTTATGGCCTACCTTGGCCATGGGCCAAACAATAAAGGTCTTATGGCCTACCTTGGCCATGGCCAAAAAACTATTACAAGGGTCTTATGGCCTACCTTGGCCATAGGGAAAACTATTACTTTGGACTTAGTGAATAGTGAGGGTAGCACCACTCCAGTGAGATGTCTTATAGACTGTTGTTCTCAACAAACATTTGTTTCGCAAAATGTAGTAAATAAATTGGGTTTGACACCAAACCCGAATGAACAAAAACTCAATATTGCATCCTTTGTTAAGGATAACTCGGACAAAAATAGCTATAAGACAATTGACCTGGAACTACATTTAGAAAATAAATTAGAGAAAATTGAAGCAGTTATTATTTCTAAAGTAGGACAAAACAAACTGGTTATACCCAAACTAGAACAAACCATAAATCATTTGGGAAAACACTACAAAATAGCTGATAGACATATCACTAACAACACAGTAGCTAACATTGAAATGTTAAGGGGCAGATTATATTAATCTTATTCATAAGGGCATAGTAGAGATAGGTAATGGTATAGCTATCAGACTCCATCAGGGATAGCCCCTTTGGGTGACCTATCCAAATACAACCTAGACCTAAACCAAAATAGTTCATGACAACAAATACTATGTGCCTCAACTCAGTCCTACATAACACCTGTAAGAATAGCAACACTTTGAATAATATTATCTCAACTGAGAACATTAATTCATCATTATCAAATGAAACTTGGATGAGGCAATTCAAACTTTATGGTTGCTAGAATCTGTGGGTATACATGACACAAATCAAACTTCAGAAGATCAGTTAATGGTAGAAAGATTTGAAGACACCATTCAGTGCAAAGACAATAGTTATTTTATTGAGTTACCTTGGAAAATAAATTGTCCAACTTTAAGAGACAATCTCAAAGTAGCTAAAGGACATTTATATAAAGTAATGAAAAAACTCAAACAAGATAATAATAAAAACATATAATGATGTCTTCAAAGAACAGCTACAGAAAGGCTTCATTGAAGAAGTAACAAATAACCCTTTTAAAAAAGATGGTTGTCATTATTTAACCCACAGGGGGTTTATCGACAAGATGCCCCAACAACAAAACTCAGAGTAGTATATAACTGTAGCCTCAAAGACAGTGATAAACACAGTTTGAATGATTGCCTGATTGAGGGTCCTAATCTCATTTCTGACCTTGTGAAGATCTTACTGAGGTTCAGGTTAGATAAATATGCCGTACAAAGTGACATTTCAAAGGCATTTTTGAGAATAAATCTTAAAAATGAATATGATAAGAACCAACTTAGGTTCTTATGGTTCAAGGATCCATTTGATTTGAATAAAGGGTTCATAACCTATAGATTTAATGTTGTGTTGTTTGGAGCCAATTGCTCACCTAGCCTATTAGCATTGACAATTGGACATCATTTGAACCAGTTTAATAACTCTTTAACATTGAACTTCCTTAAGGAACATTTTTACGTAGACAATCTAATAGGCTCAACAACAACAAAATCTGAATTATCTGAAGTCTATGAACACTCTCAAAACATTATGCAACAAGGTAACTTTGAACTTAGAGAGTGGATTTCAAATGATGAGGATTTAAACAAAAAGATTTTAAAGGATAATAATGGTCTTACTGAGCCATCAGACAGAGTTAAAACTTTAGGTATGAACTGGTATTTGGATGCAACTTCTAACAGTCATGATTCAATCTGTACTAAAGGTTTTAAACTTGATGAGGAAGCAAATACTAAAAGACAAATATTATCAGAGGCTTCCAAAATTTTTGATCCTATGGGTCTATTCCTGCCTTCAACAATAAAATCAAAGATTCTCCTCCAAGAAATTTGGAGGACAAATGTTGGGTGGGATGATCCAATAACAAATGAAAATCAAAAATCTTGGAAGAAGTTAGCTGCTGATTTAACAAAAGTGCAGAACATTAAAATTCAAAGGTGCTGTGGGTTTAGGGATAAGCCCCAGAGACTTCATGTGTTTGCTGATGCAAGCACACAAGCTTATGGGTGCTGTGCGTATCTTGTAAGTCCTACAGAAAGTCATCTAATTTATGCAAAAGGGAAAGTTGCACCTCTCAAACCTACCCGAACCATACCTCAATTGGAACTATTGGCTGCTGCATTAGCCATTAAAACCATTTCATTGCTTAAGGATGCTTACCATGATGTGAACATAACTGATATCCACATCTGGCTTGACAGTCAGATTTGTCTTGCCTGGATACGGAATGATAGCATTAATAGTAAGAATATCTTTGTAAGAAATAGGCTAAAAGAAATAGCTGAAGCTAATGAAAGCCTACAAGTAAACTTTCACTATGTTCCAACTAAACAAAATCCAGCAGACTTTCTGACCAGAGGTTTATCCTACAAGTTGTTGAAGTCAAACAAAACTTGGTTTATGGGACCTAAGTGGCTCTGTAATACAGACCAATGGCCTGTGGAACAAGTTAACTTGACATTAAATTTAATCTTTTCAAATGAAAAGGTTGAACCAATCACTAATTATGAATTATTCTGATTTCAAAACTTGTCAGGGTCACAGCCTACTGTTTGAGGTTTGCTCACAACTGTTTAACTACAATTAACAAACAGCTAAATAAAAAATCATAATTATACAGAAGTTGCAACCAAGTACTGGATAGGCCATGCACAACAAAAAGAGTACAATAAAGAGTTAGAATTCTTGACTAATGGGAAACAAACAAAAGAACCTGTACCATCAGTAGTTGTGGATCTAAACTTGTTCAGAGATGAGGAAGGCCTTCTAAGGTGTAAAGGGAGATTAGACAAATCAAAACTGTCATACAAAAGCAAACATCCAATCCTTTTACCTAGATTTAGCTATTTGACAACATTAATCATCAGAAAAACACACAATGATGTATATCATATGGGGGTACCACAGACACTAACTACATTAAGAAAAACTTATTGGATACCCAAGGGAAGGATCACTGTTAAAACAGTCCTGAGTGAGTGTGTCACATGTAGGCGTATTCATGCTAGGCCCTATAGGAAACCAAATCCTCCTGCTTTGCCAGAGGAGAGAGTTACTCTCAACAGACCCTTTGAGACTGTAGGCATTGACTATACAGGAGCATTGACTGTAGGGGTGGTGACACTGAACAAAAAATGTACATTGTACTGTTTACA
Organism: Bathynomus jamesi; assembly: GCA_023014485.1. Classification (NCBI taxonomy): domain Eukaryota; kingdom Metazoa; phylum Arthropoda; class Malacostraca; order Isopoda; family Cirolanidae; genus Bathynomus; species Bathynomus jamesi. The sequence goes on along the minus strand of JAJOZX010005555.1, from coordinate 12,954 downwards.
TGTGCTGCCTCACGAGCTGTTTATCTGGATGTTGTGGAGGACCTTACAGCAGAATCTTTTGTTGCTGTCTTTAAGAGATTCTGTGCACGACATTCAGTACCCTTTAGAGTCTGGACCCAAAACAATGGACTTTGGAGAACCTTCTCCACTGACAGTAACAACTGGAGACACTGAACTTCCAGTAACTATTCCTTTGACAGTAGGAGTAGTAACGCATCCTACTACAACATTGACAGACACAAGACCTCAGCGACAAACAGCATTAAAGGCGCGACTATTTTTTACAACAAAAATAGATGCTGGGGAATTGTAATTTTATCTTCTAACTTTCATTTTTTCTTTTCTTATGGTAAAGACCATAGACAGTTTCATCCTATGGATGTATATTTTCTCTTCTAATTAAATGCTACACCTTCTCCATGAGAAGGTGAGGATAGGCACTGTTAATCACATTAACAAGCATTTACAGTCAAATAGTTAGCTAGTCTACACTCAGACATAAAAATTGGTGACAATGACACCAAAATTTTTATCTCCCGGGGCCCCCAGTATATGGAAAACTGATGAGTGGGTAGTTGGGAGGTAACGAAAATGGTTCACTGAGTAGGTAGGTAGTTAATCTAACAATTATTAAATTCCTTTTATGTCAATAACTGGGTGGATGAAACCAATTGGTTGCTCACCAGAGTTATTCTCCACACTAGTATTTATATACTGTGTGACAAGAGCGTGCTCGGTAATAGATATACATTACCGCTCAACCAACCGAGGAAAAAACCAACACGACGCTGGTGGAAAAAGCCCCGATAAAAGGAGAACAAAGGTGAACGGAAACGAGGAACGGGGCGAGAGGACGCAACTGGAGAAGGGACGAGAACAGACACCGAAGAAAGATCCCCACCAGCAAGTACGCTCTCGACAATTATACAAGGAGAAAAGAGACTCTCTAATAACTAGCAGTAAGTGACTAATTGTGTTTTTAACCCAGGTTTACATAGATTCATTAAATTAAGCTGGGTCAGACAACTTAGGCCTACATTGTGGCCTAAGACCCAGCATCAACTCATAGCTTAACAAAGGTGAAGGTAGATTGCCCTAACCTAGTTTGGTGAGGAATCCTACTGTGGATCTCAATTTATCTGCCCGCTCTGGACCATTTCCGGAATCTCTAGGCTGACCCCTACAGGGCTAGACTTAATCTACTCTATAGTTAGACTGGAGATATAAGGGGTGGGTTAATTGTGGACCAATTCATACAGAGCATTTTTCGCACACGGTTGCTGAGCTGACTCAGTTATTGTCTGGAGTTTTAACGTTCTGCGTAGCTGGTGCATAGTGAAATATTTGTTACCAATAGTTTGTTGATATATAGTCAAATTCATTTTCCAAAATATACGACAATAGCTTTCGTAATATTTACTAGTTCATTACGGAGTACCGTTACGGTATGTCGGGAGTAAACTAATAATATTAAGGAAAGTGCCTAAAAGATATTTATATTCGATATAAACCGACCAACTTTATTGCGCGTATTGCTGTCGTGTGCGGGATTACGTGTTCCAGTTGCAATGTTACTTTCTTTAAAATTGGTTCTTTTGACCCAAAGGAATTGTAACCTAACTTAACCTAGGTTAGGTTAAATCAATATAAGGCCTATTCCCATAATTTTCTTCGGTTTATCCGTCTCTAATGTATTCATCCGTGCAGACGAAAAGGCCTAGGCTGCCTGTATACTCTAATCTTTATTTACGAATGGAGGTATCGGCTTCTACTCTTAATTTATCGGATATTATTAATAATTATTATAATTATTATTATTTAAATCATTCATAAATTCTTAATAATACTATTATTAGGGTAAATTACAAGGAGACAGCCCCTCGCTGAATTATTAGTTTATTATGATGAAAAATATACCACACGTCGTACCGTACGACATGTTGCATGAGTATGTCACTGCCAGGCGTAAAAAAATGTTTTATGGTGGTCATTTTATAATAAATTTTACTAATTTAATTATTAAACATTTTATGTTTAACCTTTTGAACCACAACTCTTCATAATGATTGTGTGACAGAACCCGCTAAAAACCTGAAATTTCAGCTATGTTTGCAACTTTGCATACGATTTTCTCAATAAGTTTCATTTCGATTTAAATAAATTAGGTACCGCGGGCGTTAGAATATAGTATTTTCTCTAATTATGGAAGGTAAATTCAATCAAACGCGTTTTCTGTGAACTATATCTTATTCTAAAATATAAAGTAAGAATACGTATAAATTATATATATGTGTATATGTACATTATGTATATATATATATAAATGTATGAGTCCAAATCTACCCAATGGCCCGAATAGGTTAATATTATGTTCAATATAATAATAATATGTTTTGCTATGCAATCATTTTACGTTATTTAGCATAAATATAGTACAATTTTATGATAATTGTTTGTTTTTGTTTCAGATTTTAAAATTAATGAACCGACACTATAGTTAATTCAGCATGTCTTTATCAGTAAAATAACAAGTTACCTTTACGTTTACGGTAATTGCAGTGTTATAAGTTTGCTCAAATAATACTGGTGTGTGCATGTAATGAAACATTCGTACTCTTTAATTTAGAAGTTATTACATCTTATAATTAACCCATTACACCAATGCATAAAGGAGCTAAACGGAAAAGAGCTGCAAATTTCTTTAAGAGAGAATGGATGGAAGTATATATAGAAACAGCAACACCAAAATCTGATAGTGATTTGCGCGTGCAGTTGCGAGACATATTCACTTTCAATTCGATACTGGAGTGATTTGTAATTATTGTCGAGATGCAAAAGTAGTAGGGGAATTTGCATGTGGAAAGATGTGGGTGATGTATGGAAACTTGACTTTTTAAGGCGTCATTTATCAAGCAAATCTCATTTAGACGGTGTAACGAAACTTAGAAATAAAAATCCTTCATTACCAGCAAAAGGTCTGCTCAGAATGTTGCATGAAAGTCCTGAAGAAAGACAAAGAAAATTAATGTTTTGCGAGCGAAAACGTTCAAATCAGAAGAAGTTCAAGTTTTAATTGATAATGTTATTTTAGCTGTTAAAATGAATAATTCCATGTTCTCTGTTCAGGACATTAATGATCATATGTCAAAGTATGTTAATATTCCAGATAATTGGAGAAGTAAAAATTATGCATTTGAATTTTTGGAGAATATTAACGCCATTGTGCAAAATGATGTAATGACAGAAATAGCTTCAGCAACGTTTCATATGTTAACTCTTGACGAAAGCACGGATATTTCCGTCAACAAAATGTTGGTACTTTATTTCAAATATAGAGCTCAAAATTCTACCGAATACAAAACGACATTTGGTGGAATAGTAAAATTACAAGCATGTGATGCTTCTACAGTTGTTTCTACAATCGAGCAGTTTTATGAAGAACATAATCTTGACTTTAAAAAAATGGTTATGTTCACATCTGATGGTGCCTCGGTAATGTTGGGTCGGCTTAATGGCGTGGCTGCGCAACTGAAGCGTAAAATTCCTCATTTAGTTGTACAACATTGTGTTGCCCATCGCGAAGATTTGTTGTATTTGTGATACTTGGAAAGAATTCAAGCTGATAAGGAACATCGAAACTTTAATTAGGACCATATATACATTATTTTCCAGATCTACAACAAAGAAGAGCAAATTCGAAGGGATTGTTATTGCTTCTGAAAATAAGTCGGTTGCCTTCAAACCTCTTAATGAAGTACGGTGGTTGTCGAGACATTTTGCACTGGAAGCAATAATTAGAAATTATGATTCTTTAATAGTGTATTTTGAGCAGGATGTATCAAATGATCCAATTTCAAATTATTGTCAAAATTAAGATAAAAGAACAATATCTTGGTGAAAAAATTTCATGGAGTAAACATGTACAAACACTCCTTAACAAATTTCATGAAGAAAATATTGAAGTTGATACTTGTTCTTTGTTGAATTTCATAAAACGCTTTGTGTTCACATGGAAGACCGGTTTCTAAGAACGAAGTAAAAGAATGGGTCTTTATTTGATTGTTCAAGCAATTGCAAAATGCAACTTTGGCTTTGGAGTTGAAGAAATTCAATATTTGTGTTCCAAATATGTCGATTTTCTAAATGAAAGGGATGTCATTATAGAACAGTACAATGACTTTAAATTTATTGCAGGTGAAAAATAAAAGTGAAACTTATTGAAAAAGTAGTATAGCCCGCAAAAGGGGAGAGTGCAGGAATGTTGCAGGTATTATGTAATGTTGCAAAGGGGGGTGGGGGGTTATGCAAAGGGGATTGTTGCAAAGGGTGTGTGGGGGGGGGGGACTTGGAGGCGGCGTTATCCCCCAAGAGAAAGGAGGAGAGAAAGGAGGAGAGGTGTTCACCTGGCAGGAGCCAAGTGCAACATTAAGACTTCCAGCCGGGCTGGCGTGTTTTATAGGCTCCTAATCAGCCAGAATCAGCCAGTTGGCTGAGCCAAGGTGAGAGAGATGCCTGTGGAGGGAGAGACGCCTGTAGGGAGGGAGAGACGCCTGAAGGAGAGAGAGATGCCTGTAGGGGAGAGACGCCTGAAGGAGAGAGAGATGCCTGTAGGAGGGAGAGACGCCTGAAGGAGAGAGGATAGGTGCACATGCTGGAGTACACATGCTGGAGGTACACGTATACATGCAGTAGGTACACATGCTGGAGGTACACGCACACATGCAGTAGTTACACATGTTGGATGTACACATGCAGGAGTACACATGCTGGAGGCAAACATGCAGGAGAGAGAGAGAGGACGCCTGAAGGAGGAAGATACATGCAGAGAGAGGGAGAGAGAGAGCTGAAGGAGGGAGAGAGACACCTGAAGGACAGAGTGGAGTTCTCCCCCATTTATTTTCGTTTCCCTAACCTAAGAGGGCCACTATGGGGTTTACCAAAGGGCCTGAAATAGAAGGAGCAGAAGCTCCTTACTCGGCCGGAGCCGAGGGGGAATGTTCTCACCAGTTTCGCGATCTTTTATAAATCCTCTATTCTGGCTGAGTTGCCAGATAGCGCAAGGTATTCCAGATAGCGCCATGTGTCCCATTAATGTGTAACACATATATGACGGCTGTTATTCCAAATGTACTTGTGTATATAAATAAAAAACTAATGAATCATATAAAATACCACAATATATATTTATATGGTTATACAAGATTCAAACCGTATAAAATAACACAAGCGCCTCTTTCATACGCTTTAATAGAATTAGTAAAGTTACCCAATAAATAAAATCGTTAGACAGAAAACGAATTTTTATAAGGGTTACCCAATAATTATGCACCAATCAATAAATAAATAATAGCAAACGGAATAAAGAGTTCCAATTCAATGGGTAACTATAATCGACATAAGCTTGTTATTATTGTAACGTTTGCTCCAATATAAATTTTCCTAAATAACAGTAAAACCAATTAATTATGAAACTTCATTTAAATACAGCTTCATTAACTTGAAGATGAACGAAACAAATACACAGTTTGCCAGATAGCGCAAGGTATTCCAGATAGCGCCATGTGTCCCATTAATCGTGTAACACATATAAAACGGCTGTTATTCCAAAATGTACTTGTATATATAATAAACTAATGAATCATAAAATACCACAATATATATTTATATGGTTATACAAGATTCAACCGTAATAAAATAACACAAGCGCCTCTTTCATTACGGTTAATAGAATTAGTAAAGTTACCTATTTCGTAGACAGAAAACGATTTTTATAAGGGTTACCCAACTAATTATCCACCATTCAATAATAAATAAATAATAGCAAACGTGAATAAAGAGTTCCAATTCAATGGGTAACTATATCGACATAAGCTTATTATTATTGTAACGTTTGCTCCCAATATAAATTTTCTAAATAACAGTAAAAACCAATTATGAAACTTCATTTAAATACAGCTTCATTAAACTTGAGATGAACGAAACAAATAACATAGTTATCCATAATTCAGCCCTCACGAATAACGAAACGAATGATCATTTACGTTACAATCGAATACGATAATTTACGATACAATTCACCAAACGAGATGAAAACTTATGAAGCATATAGCCTCATTCCTGCGACGAAAAAAAATGAAAAATGACGTAAAATAAAGAAAATTATTCATTGCCCAAGCCACTATAGCGGGTCGAATCGTGTCTCTAGGGACACGATTCGAACGAAAAAGGTCTCTAGGGACCTTTTTCGGGCGAGGGATTATCCTTCTACAAAGCTATTCGAGCAGAAATCACCACTGACTTCAGATATTAATTTTATCATTCTTATTACTTCTACAATGAAATATTTACGCGTAATTTTGTATGGTGTTCATATAGAAATATAATGATATATATATATATATATATATATATATATATATATATATATACCCTTTGGATACCTTTGGTTAGCTTCAGCCCGAATTGTTCATTCTGACGAAGGGTCAAGGGAAAAACGTACACACACTATATATATATGCTACCAGACCGTGCATGGAACTCTTCTGGGATAATTAAATCCACTATAGTCCGAGTAAGTAATGACAAATACCGCCTCGGTGGTGTAGTGGTTAGCGTCGCGGACTACGAATCCATCGGCCCAGGGTTCGAGACCCGACGGCAGCCGGCGCGCAGCAAAGCCCAGCTGTTCCACACAATAAAGAAAGTGGTTGGTAGATATAATGGGTACCCTAGGAGGCCTAGTGGTCAAGACGCTGGGCTGCTGATGGGTCGTGGTTCGGAATCCACGTTAAACTGTAGGTCTAAGGTGGAGTGAAAAGCTTGACCTTCGTCAGAATGAACAATTCGGGCGGAAGCTAACCAAAGGTTAGCCCGACGCGGGCAACGGGTCACTCGCAAAGAGAATTTAATCATTGGTAAACTTCCTTCCAACCACTCTTTCTATAACATATATATATATATATATATATATATATATATATATAGAGAAGAGCGAGAGTTTTTGTTCAATAAATAATAATCGAAAAAACTGCACGATTTTCTATGTAGCAATAATAATAATTAACTCTTTCAAATACGTGATTTAAAATAACAGGACCATTTTACCCGAGGCAGTAGTATATCCGAAAAACATCGTAATGCACGATTTTTTCTATGTAGCAATAATGATTAACTCTTTCAAATACGTGATTTAAAATAACAGGATCATTTAACCCGAGGCAGTAGTATGTCCGAAAAACATCGTATAACCTAACTATAATTTGCAACTATAGTTTACCTTGACTTTCATATGCTTCTATCCTGTTTTATTAATAAAGATTTTTAACTTTTAATAACGTATGAATAAAGATTTTTAACATTTAATTTTATTTTAGTATTTATTCATGCCACGCCGCCTTAGACCACAGCTTAACGTTGAAACCGAATGTTCTTTTTAAAATATAATTAGGATATAATTTCTTTATTATAAAATAAGTTAACAATTATGTTAACAAACAATACTAATAATTTGTAAGTAAAAAATATAATATAAGGGACTACCATAGAAATGTAAGTGCCTATAATTCGATTTTATATATATGTTACTCGTCCGGTCTCGTTATAGCGGATTGGTACACGTCATAGCTCCACCCAGCTACATCGGCAGCCAATCACGACGGACATCTGGTCTTTTGGGCGGAGCTTGGCGAATGTGCATATAAAAGGGGATATTTTCAGTTGGGAGTAACAGTAGCTATTTTCGCATCAGTGAATAATCAACCATGGACCTGTACGTCTCCCCAGACTTGTATGAAGAACGTGATACTGCAGCATTAACCACAATTAGTCTTTTCAATGCGGTTGATTGTGGCGAACTATTTTCGACGCAAACCGTAGAAGATATTTGCAGTGACGCTCCTTACAATCCGACGCAAGGGACTACCATAGAAATGTAAGTGTCCATAATTAGAATTTTATATATATGGAGAGTTGTAGTATTCGTCAAATAGATACTAGTCAAAAATGTCAATCAATGTTATTTCCCCATCATGCTAAAATCGAAATTGGTAATCGAACCAAAGATATCTTCACATAATGGAGATCTGTCTGTCTGTATGTCTCTGTATATGTTTTCCTTTAAGGTCCGATGAGGATTTGACACGAGTTATACAATCTTTTGAAGGGAATACGGATGATATACTGATCAGTCAGCAGTGTCACACATCCTCCACCATGGACCTGTACGTCTCCCCAGACTTGTATGAAGAACGTGATACTGCAGCATTAACCACAATTAGTCTTTTCAATGCTGCTGATTGTGGCGAACTATTTTCGACGCAAACCGTAGAAGATATTTGCAGTGACGCTCCTTACAATCCGACGCAAGGGACTACCATAGAAATGTAAGTGTCCATAATTCGATTTTATATATATGGAGAGTTGTAGTATTTCGTCAAATAGATACTAGTCAAAAATGTCAATCAATGTTATTTCCCCATTATGCTAAAATCGAAATTTTTATGGCGTTCACTCCTCGAACCAAAGATATCTTCACATAATGGGGATCTGTCTGTCTGTATACTCTGTATATGTTTTCCTTTAAGGTCCGATGAGGATTTGACACGAGTTATACAATCTTTTGAAGGGAATACGGATGATATACTAATCAGTCAACAATGTCAAATAATGTAAGTGTTTTTCGATCTTTTTGGGATAAGAAGACGCAATATATTTTCATAAATTTATTAAATGAAAGAAATCAGTACAATAAACGAATATACAAATATACGAACAAAAACATTATAATATACAACGAGTACGTACAATTGGAAAACGGTTTTTTATCTGTCTGCATACCATTTCATCGTTTCGGTGAGTGTGACACGGGTCAAATAAATTTAAAAAATTTATAAATTCTTTATCATTTGACATATGCATGAGAAATGAGACACAGTACATTCCGCAAACATTAGTAAAATATCCCTGCATACGAAATGGGTTCCATACAACTTCGGGAATATGTAACTGAGCGAGAAATTTTACAATAATAGGGTCACTCCAGGGTTGAGTACCGAGTGAATCAAAATAGTACAGGCGCTGTCTATTTTTAAAATAGACAGCGATCCAGTGAATCCCTTCATTACCGATGATGTCTGTGTTCACAATAAGACTACCGCATTCTCGCGTACTTGGCAAACTCAATGTTTCATTCTTCGCAAACACGCCGATAAATTTGGAACGTGTGACTCGCTCCATTACTTTCTGAAGTGTATTAGCATCCATTTTAAAAGTCAGTGATAACGCTTCTAAATCTATCTACTTCTATTAGGGCTTGCGATTCGAGATATACTAGTACACTAATAGGAGCGTCTATAGGCTTGGCGAATTCCAGCCGCACTGAGATGTTACCGCTCTGCTGTGGTGTTAAATGGGTATTTACGCTAGCAGATAAGTCAGGTGTAATGTCAAACGGATAAAGGTTAAATTGATCAATGAATTCTTCCTGCGTTACCCCATTACCAAGCTCATCACAATCACCTGCAATATGGGTCAGATTACTATAGGCTCTGGCACAAAGAGGTAACACAGCGTCTGATGAATAGTCCGTACCCATTGTTCCACCCAAAGCAGTGCCATTAACGTATAGAGTTATATTTTTAAGTCCGAAATTCTCGAATTTAAAGGCACTCTTTTTATATTTTCCATTCACCGAAGCGTGGTCCTGCATGCCGATTAATATCCTTTTAGGAAGATTTCCCAGGGCAATGTTTTCTATCTGCTTCGATGCCAACCCTGCAGGAACCGTATATAGTTTGATCTGCACTCTGTTAATAGGATATTTCACTGTAGCGTTTAGTAAATTTTTCTCAATTTCTAGTTGTTTTGGTGAACTTAATTTCACTCGCCGTACGCGGAGGTATGTGTCCATAATGTGAACCACAACGGACTTTGCACCCTCTTCTTGATTCGCATCCAGATTTAAGCAGATCTCAGGACTCGTGCGGGTGAGCTTTATTTTCATATCCACCCCGTTCACAAGCAACTTCTCCTGGAAAGTGAAATCTGTGTGCAACCGTCCAAAACACTCGTATATTTTCTTTTTAGAATTTTTAAATTTGTCCTTTATACTATTTTCATCTTTAGTTTGATAATATCCCTCCGCACTTAAAAAGGTAGCCTTCGCTTCTTTGGAAAAGTTGAGGACATTTTCCAAATAGGCTCGTAGATGATAGTACCCCGTGCCTGCCGATATGTTGGTCTGATTTAAATATACGTCACACTGGTTGAATATGGCGTGCAGAAAGTTTGTTTCAGGGTATACAGCATATTTGTCATCGCAGGCCGTTCCATCAGAATGGGCTATACGTAGCTTAGCGTACATGTGCACACAGCTTGGATCAAAAAAGTAAGGACCTGAGCTGGGTATCACGAATTCTATAGGTGCACTCGGGGAACTAATTGTGTTTAAAGGGTTAATTGTAATAAAGTCACTGTGCTCAATAGAAACTTGGGTTGGCGGGAGCTCAAAAAAGGACAGCTCCGACTTACAGCATTGTGAACTACATGGGTGGATGAAGCGTGCCATGGCGAAATAGTGACTCCTCTCTCGACAAGTGGTAAACAAACTATGATTCATGAGATCAATATCCTTAGCTTATATCAGTCAAAAAAGTGGTCAACCATAGGTTTCATTCGCTTACAGCATTTCTTTTTTGATAGCCTTTTACGTTTAATACCACGTGACCCTTCTTCTTCCGGGGAGCCCTCTTCTTCCCGCCACCACGCATTTTTCTCTTTGCATCTTTGATGATTTCGTTCCGTGTACGCTTTAAATGTTTTTTTAGGGCTTCTTTAGGTTTAGCCCCGGCCAATATGTCTTCTGCAGTGTTAAGGCCTGATTGTAGCGCTTTCCTTCCAAGGTATCTGGCACCCCTCTTCAGCAAAGGAACAGCCGTACGTAGTATGGATGAAAAAATGGATCCAAGTCCACTACCGCGCTGGTATCGCATCCCTCGATAGACGGTGAAAGGCTTTCTATCCATTATAACTCAGTGCGTCGAAAGTGTAGCTTCACTGTTAAGCTCCCGTTACCGAATGGGAAGTTTTCGCCCTCAATCGTTCTTAATATATTGTGATATTGGTTATTAAATTAGTTGCGACATTCACATAATGGGGTCTGTCATATGTAATACTCAAACTCCTTCCTCTATGGTTGGGGATGTGAGCAATGCGCAGCAGGCGTGCCTGGGTATCCCCAACAAACTGGTGCTCCACTATATTACTGTAAATATAGCACATGTCTGGGGACCTTTCAGCCAATTTCTCCATCTTCAATTGATACATTAATCTGGACAAGTTATACTGTGTCTCGTGAAATGTGTCTCTTTGGAAGGCTGCGCTATATCGGCCGTTGGTTAGAATTTTGAACTTTCTATGTTCTTTAAGACATCTGTTAGTCTTTGATTTTAGGATTAGTGTATGTGCAGGGTTGTTTACGATTTCATATACTAAATCATTCGTAAGGTTTGAGTTTCTTAAACTTACGTTTAAGCCTCTCACAACATCCTCGGCCGAACCATATTGACCCGGCCCTAGTCTTACTTCTGTACTGTAATACCGTGCAATCTTAGTCCAAGCGATGCGCATAGTTTCATCCATAGCTACCCCAGCTTTTTCACACTCGTCAATGTCTCTAAGAATCGTAAAAACGGTTTCTTCATGTTCAATATTTAAAAAGACGGTGTCCAGCTGAATTTCGCATATCCCCACCTCATACGAATCACGACCCAATTCAATGTGCCCATGGAGTTCTGTTACAAAGTTGGCTAGCGTGTTGTTAGGGTGTACAGACAGGGACGAGGAGGACGGGAGTGTGACGTAGAAATGGTTAGGAGCCATGTTGCATACTATTTAAGCTTCATTATTGCATCAGCTTTTATATAGGTGTTGAAGCTTTCTGGGTACCCTAGCCATTTCACCAGGTACATTTTTCTCCTTCCTGAACCTTTGCTTCCTAAAATTTTCTCAATTTTAAACACATTTTTTTCTAAATTAAACGCAACTTTCTGCAATTCCTCGCGGTAAAAGCCTCCTGAGATTTCTTCCCCATTCAAATCTTCAATGTAATACATCATTATCACACCTTTAGGTCTCACAGCCCTAACTTTAAAAATCTCGCGTGTCCATCCTTGCTCAAAACCCTTTGCGAATTTATTCCCCGAACGCGACAGCCTTACATAATCATTGATTTTGAAGCGCACAGAGTGTGGTGGTGGTGGTGGTGGTGGTGGTCCATCTCTTCTCGGGAGCGTACCTCTTTCTAAAACTTCGTTAGGTGTTGCCCCAATCGTGCGATGGTGTGAGCGGTTGTAGGATGATGCCAATGGTTCCAGAATGTCTAGAAATCTGTATGTGTTTTTATGTGTAAAATAACGGTGCATGCGTTCCTTTATGGTGCGCTGAACTCTTTCAGCTAAAGAAGCCTTATGTATAGAATTGGTTGTGTAATAGCTGATATTAAACTCTGTCAACATATTCTGAAAAGCACGGCCTATAAACTCCTTCCCCATATCCGTACAAAAATAGCCAGGAACCCTGTTTTCTTTTAACATTAGCGTTTTGGTGGCTTTAGCAACTGTTTCAGGTGATTTATTTTTCAGAGGAACTAGCCACAGATATCTAGAGAATACGTCTATTATGAATAGAATGTAGCGGTAACCATCGTTATACACAGAATATCTTTGCATGTCTGTTAAATCTGCTTGCCAAATAGAATCAATCGAGGAAGCCGTTGTCTTGGCTGTTTTAAACCTTTTTCTCACAGGCTTATGAAGCGTATAAGCGTCCTGCTCCCTCAAAAATCTTTCAACATCTTTTTTTCCTACTCCGTAAACGTGCAGTCTATCTACGCCGCCGTAAGAGGATGGGTAGAAATGTCATAATAACGTTTAGTTAATACGTTAGCCATTTGCGTAT